>CM014736.1:48138540-48706040 GCA_004329165.1 Spatholobus suberectus
CATCTGTAATTGTATGTGAGCAAATATTAGAACTTGATAGACTTTGATACGTGTTTAGAACAAGTTCTCACAGCACATCCACTACAAAAATCACGTCAACTGGCCCAAATAACACAAAAACTATTTCTTTTACTTCTCTAATAGATGTGGAGAGAAGGTAACGATCTACATTGCAAATGAAGTTCCAAACATGCACATTACATTAGGAAACCCCATCCAAATAACTTTCATGAATTGTTGAAATTTATTTTATATAATTTTTTATATTTTTTCATAATGTCACGCCATTTTTTTTAAGTAATTCAATCAATTTTATACTTGAATCCAATAACTCTAAAAAATTCTTCAATTAATTTCACAGCATACCTCACTTTTTATACTTTTCCCCATTTCTATGATAGTTTTATAAAGGATTACTGGACCTATCAAAAGTAAAGAGATGGATCAATCATTACTATTTGTAGCAACTATTACTCTCTTATGTAAAAGTTAAATTGATCTCCAATATGTGTAATTGTCATTGAAGTTGCTCTCATTAAAGATGATCTTAGGATCAAAAATAAATTTGAGATAATTCCATCCCAAAATCTAATTCAAAATAGAAAAAGTATCCAAATAAATATAAAATTAACTTAGCCAATAGCCATGTAGTTGGCCGATGTGCAATCTTAACAACCATATTATTAACAATTAAAAGAGTTTCATAACATCCTCGTGAAATTAGTTATGTACAACACTAACTTTGGTCCAATAACAGAACCATTTAGTGTCTATTATGTACGGTTGGTTGCAGACTTATAGATTGAGATGAATGAAGCAAATCCATGTGGGTCTGTGGATTAGGCTCAGAAGTCATGCCCATGAAAAAAGAGCTCCCCACTGGGCAACTAGTATGTCGTCCAAACTTTGTTAGTACCTAATCTATTGCGCGTGAAGTGTCTTATTAGAGAACATGAATAGTTCAGGGAGAGAAAATAAGGCATGCCCTTTTTTAGGGGGGGTGAAAGTTAAGCTTAGTTGGATATCGAGAGCTCACCAAAATTAGAATAGGCTTCATGGTTCAAAAAGTACTTACTTATTTACTTATATATATATTATCTATCAATGAAATCATCACACCATTAACAAAATTTAAAATTACGTTATTATAAAATATAAGTTTTATTCTTATCAACTGGATCAACTTTCATTAGCTTATGAGGCATGCCCTCTTGTACCAAGTATGTATACTTGATATCTATGAATGAGTTTTGTTATAGAATGCAACTCACAGGTTCTACAAATCTAAAGTTGTTTTATGAATATTCTTGTGGTATGCGCGTTGTTTTGTCTTCTTATGCTCAGATTCATAATTAAACACAACTGTATGCAACTAGGTTGGGGAGTAAATGAATAATGAAGTTGGAGCAGGTAAGAAGGTTAATGCAACCATAATGGTCTTTGGATATTTTATGCCCAAATTATTAGTTATTGTTCATCAATCATTTATTATTTTAGAAAAGGAGTAAATCCACAAATTTATTCATGAAAATTTAACACCGGTCATATCAATTAAAGGAAAACGTAATTCCAATATCAAAAATCACGTCAGTTACTTATATATATTTTTTACAGGCTAAACTCGTGTTTGTTCTAAAGTTAGAAAATGAATTGTCATATTTTTTTATTAAAAATATACATTTCAATATAAATATATAGTTCAATTTAATTTAGATATATATATTATTCACATTAAACGGTTTAAAATTAAGTATATCACACTCTATATCAACCAAGCACTAATGTGTCATTTCTTAACTAATTAATATGACTGACATTTATAACTTTTGAAAATTTATGTGAGGTTTTTATATTGTCAATGACTAATGCATCCCACTACTAAATTTACTAAAAGTGAATTTTAGGTTTCACTCTATTAAGTCATGTTAATATTATAAAATTTCTAATTTAGTCTTTCAAAAGTATACGTGATACCTCATTAATATGTCAAAAAATTTGATCAATAAATTAGTCTTTCAAAGATTTTAATTATCAATATATTAGTCTTTCAAAAATGGGAAGGGATCAAATGATATCGGTATAACTTACATCAATTATTACATCATTTAATAACTTGATATAGAATGTGATTTTTGTCGATCAAACTGTTGAATTATAATTTCATATTACCAAGATTGTTTGTGTCAAGTTTTGTCAAAATTGAAAAACAATAAGAAAGTAATCAAATGACCATGTTTTACTATATTTTGAAAAATATATATTACGTCAATTTTGATCTATATGAATAATATATCAAATAGTTTTGGATTAATATAAAATTTTGTTCATATGATCTATGTTAAATGGACTATCAATCTAATAGTGGGTTTTGGGATAAAATTATCCAATTAAAAGTTATTGAATTGTGTAATAGTTTGTGTAAGTTACACCAATGTCATTTGATCCCTCTCATTCAAAAATTGTTATTAAAATAGTTCTTTAAAGATTTAATCTTTCACCAAATTAACCTACAACAACGTAAAGTGACACCATATTTATTCTTAAAGAAAATTAAAGTAGTGACAAAAGGCATTGATATATTAATTTGCTGACAAAATTTTTGGAAAACTAAATGATGATAAAATAAATCTTTAAAGAACTAATTTAGCTATCAAATTTTTTTGAAAACAAATATAATGTTAGAGGATCAAATTAAGAATTTTCTAACTTATTTTTCTCAATTAATTATCAGTACAGCTTATATGCCTCTAGATTTCCAAGATTGGAGTGTGGCTTTATCCTACTAGTTTGCTAAGCCAACTTTATTTTTGGTTGCGACCAGAGTTTGATTGGAAGACCCACATTTCATGGAGCATGTCTGCCTCAGCTTCATATAATAAATTTAACTGTTCGTACACTACCAAAAACAAACTTACTTCGACCAATGGATTTCCGAAACGTTGATCGGCTAATTAGAATTCACTAGAAAGATGATGATAAGTCAGTTGTCTAAAATGAGCACTCATGATAGCAAAGGAAATTGAATTTTGAAATTAGAAGTTGGTAGGAATTATTTATAAAAATTTTTAATTGTAAAAAATAATGAAAAATTGTTTAAACTTACTTTTAACAGAAAGGTCCTTAAGAAGCATAGAATCTAAATTTCACACCACCATATACATATGTCCTGATATTATAACTGTAAAATCAATTTTATTACATGAACCTAAATTATTTAACTTAATTTAACAAAATAAACATACAATGACAAAGATATAGTAAAGTAACAAAAACGAAACAAAAAAATACAATAGTTATAAAAACTAAACATGAAAACAATATTTAAAAATAAAAGAAAAACAAATACTAATTTAAGATTAGATTAGAAAATTATAAATTTAAAATAAATAAAAATATTATGAATAATAAAATGTTTAAAATAAAATAATACGTGATTAACATATGCACAAAGTTAAATGCCAATAAAAAGCAACTAAACTTTGAGAGCCCGAATAAAAAGACCCACTAGAGTCAGCTGTGTTATTAATACAAGCCCAGTCATGTACTAATTCAGTAAGGGCCAGCCATTCCTACCCAATTTTTTGCTTTTTTTACCCTGTTTTTTTTTTTTTTTTTTCAAAAATGCTTTTGATGAAATGTGTTTCAATTGTACAAAATACATAACAGAAATACATTTTTGTTGTGTATTTTGTATAATAAAAACAAGTTTTCGTTGTATCCTTTTTTTAAAAGAATTAATTGAAATACTAATATGATATAATTTACTTTTTTTAATATTAACTGTATTAATTATGATATAGATTACCATTTTTAATTAAAATCAAATTAATTACGATAAAATTTACTCTTTTTAATAGTAATCAAATTAATTATGGTACAATTTTAAAAAATATACAATATAAGTTACCATTTTTAATAAAAATCAAATTAGTTATGATGCAAACTTTTCTTTTTAATAGTAATCAAATTAATTATGATATAATTTAAAAAATATATGATAGAACTTACCATTTTTAATAGTAATCTAATTAATTATGATGCAAATTACCTTTTTTAATAGTATCATAAATTGCATCATAATTAATTTAATTACTATTAAAAGGGTGATTTACATTATAATTAATTCAATTATTATTCAAAATGGTAACTTATATTGTATATTTTTTAAAATTGTATCATAATTAATTTGATTACAATTAAAAAGGAAATTTACATCATAAGTATTTCGATTACTATTAAAAATGGTAACTTATCATAATTAATTCAATTTCAATTAAAAAAATTGTATCATAATTGATTTGATCACTATTAAAAAAGGTAAATTATATTGTAATTAATTTGATTTCAATTAAAAATGGTAATTTATTTCATAATTAATACAATTAATATTAAAAAGGTTAAATTATATCATAATTAATATTTTAATTAATTTTTTGAAAAAAATTAACACATCAGAAATAAGTTTTCGTTGCATTGATAAATTAAGGGTAGGAAAAAGAGAAAGGGTGTGTGTAAAAAAAGAGTGAGGATAACATGGTAATTGGCTATGTTTTTTGTAAAAGTAAAGGGTGAAAAGAGTTAAAAAAAAAAAGGTAGGAATAATGGGCCCCATTCAATAATTGTATAATTTGGTGTCTAGAAGTGATATTTTATTGGCTTAATTATGTTTTTAGCCCCTAAATTTGAGAAATGTATTTTTTTAGTCCCTCAAATTAAAAATTAATCTTTTTAGTCCCTCAAATTAAAATTAATCCTTTAGTCCCTCAAATTTTAAAATTTCTGCTTTGGTCCTTTTGCCCAAACGCAGTTAGTGAATCTGTCACTTTCCATCAGTGAAAACATCACACCAAACCTAACCGATGTTACACAATTGATTCAATAGCATATCTAACTATCGCAATCGAGGTCACGGCAAAATATATGTTTAAAAACATAGAGTCGCCACCAATATTTATTTAGGAAAACATTGAAAAAAAACCTTTGAAAAGAAAATGATCTTCGAAACCAAATTTTGCGTCTAAGAGTCAATTACGTATAGGGAAGGTGTTAGTACTCTACAACATTCATCATAAAGACAATTATCCCTAATCAAATGTTCACAATTAATATAACTTTAAAATTATTTATTTTACCCCTAAGAAACAAGAACATTTTTTTTGGTGTTTTATTTGCTTATTTATCTATTTATCAATGAAACTTTGTTATAAAAACATATTATTATTTTTTTTATTTTAAAAAAATATTATTTTTTTTTAACTTTATCTTGAAATGATTAAATTTTTATTATTTTTGAGATCGGCAGGAGAGGTATCCTGCTCTTACGTATCTCTCGGTGCAATGGAGAATCAAACTCACGTAGTTCTCTAGGTAAAAAAAGTTTGTGTGTTGATATTTTTTATTCTTGATTTTTTTCATTTTTTTAAAAGGGTTTCACGATAACCAAGCAGGAAGTGCATCCACAATGGTTATTGATACACCTTTTAAGGCTTTTGTAATGCCCAAACAGGAAGTGCATCCAAAATGGTTATTACTAAACCTTTATTATTGGATAAAAATTTTATTCAAATGTTTGCTTTTATTTCTTAGATTTTATTTTAGAAGACATTTACAATAATCAAATAGGAAGTGCATCCAAATGGTTATCGTTACATCTTTTAAGGCTTTTGTAATACCCAAACAGAAAGTGCATCCAAAATGGTTATTACTAAACCTTTATTATAAGACTAAAAATTTATTTAAATGTTTGTTTTTATTTTTATTTTTTTTTTATTTTAAAAGACTTTTACAATAACCAAATAGAAAGTACATCCAAAATGGTTATCGTTACATCTTTTAAGGTTTTTGTAATACTCAAACAAGAAGTGCATCCAAAATGGTTATTACTAAACCTTTATTATAAGACTAAAATTTTATTCAAATGTTGTTTTAATTTTTAAGATTTTATTTTAAAAGGCTTTTATAATAACCAAACAGAAAGTGCATCTAAAATGGCTATTACTAAACCTTTATTATTAAATTTTTATTTGAATGTTATAATAAGTTATGTTGATTAAATAAATAATTTGAGAAATTTAACAAAATAACTATTAAAGGAATCATTTGGGTTTTGATTAAACAATTATATCATCAATTATTATTAGGATTTTAAAATCGAATATGTGTTTCATTCGTACCAAAAGGTTATTATTCATTTATTTAAACAAAAGCCACTAATGCATATATTCATTCTCACCAAAACGTCATTATTCAAATAAAAAAACCAATAACGCATACAAACTAACGAAAAGGAAGTGGAACTAAAAAGGATAATTAATCGAAACTGAAAACGGTAATGCAAAGAGAATTATTTTATTTAAAGTGTCCACCATTATTTTAATTCTAATTTATTTTGTGGTCTTATGATTATCCTCAAAAGCTAAATAATCTAAGCCCAAAGACGAAACCTTCCTAGCCTTATTAGCAAACACGTTCGGATCCCTCATATCCACTCAAGCAACATACAGCTCTTAAAAAAATAAAAAAATCAAGCCCAGGCTTACTCATTCAAATCGTCAGGCCCGCCGAAAGAAAAAGGAAAAAGCACAACTCACGGTCAGAGTGTCTAGCGACACACGCGAGAGACAGGAAAGGAGAAAAAACGAAATGGGTTTGGTAACGGCAACGTGATGTCCTCTCGGCGCCATGACGGAACGCTGTCGCGGATCGAAAACACAGAAGCGCAAGTGCGTGCGGCTTCAGTTGGGTTGTGGCGGTGCGATGCGGCGCGCCTCCAGCGTCGCGACGGCAACGTGGCGGAGGATAGGGTCGTGTGATCTGAGGAAAGGGGGTTAATGGTCCGTTCTTGGATCGGTGGTGGGTTTGGAGGTGCAACTCAATGGTGTTGGACCGAATCTGCGGAGGAGACATGGTGGCGGTTTGGGTTCATGGTTCAGAGTTGGGATGCTTGCGGTTCTTGCGTTTTTGTTATTGTAGTGACTTGATTTGGTAATTTAAGTGTTTGATGTGTAGTCTTCTCCGTTTTGCTGGATGGAGGCTTGGTTATGGGGTTGTAATCCTTGCGATTTTGATTGAAATGGCTGGATTTGGTAACTGAGGTATGGTTTTTGGTCTATTTGTGCGTGGCAGGTTCAAGAGGTGCCCAGTTGGGTTTGCCTGTGTAAGAGCAAGCTTTCAAATCCTGATTCCAAACTCAGAAGGATGAGAGGATGAAGAGATGAAAATTAGGGAATTTGTGCTGGGTAAGTTCTCTCACTAACAGTGTGAGCATCACGGTGTGTAATTCCCGAGTGTATATGTCCCCCCTTTCTTGGTATACTCTTCTCTACTTATATCCTAATCCCCTCCTCTCTGGACATTGATTTCATTGTCTTCTTGTAGGGACAAGAGACAAACTTGCAAGGACAGGCTAGGTAGTAGGTGGTTAAGGTGGCTGTAAGCTAAGATGTCTAGGTTGAGAATGGCAAAAGAGAAAGACAATGGGAAAGAGTGTTCGTTGCCACCCTTAGAATAGAAAAGCATGTTTCTTTTTTCAAGTGCTGTAATTGTTTTGTTTCTTCTCTTTTTTTTATTAATATTTTTTTATTTTTATTTATTTAATTTCTAATTACATTTTTTCATTTTATGTATTTTACCATTTTTTAAAATATTCATTGTTTTCTTTTTTTGTTTAAATTCTTATTTTTTTTAATTTTATTTTGTTTACCTAGATAAATTGGGTGTTCATACTAACAAAATCTAAATGATGTAAAATTTGATATATATGTTCGTAAAGATAATATTACATAATTTAACGGTTGTATTAGTTAAATTTTCATTTATAAAAAGTCATTAAATGTGTAATTTAACTAACTTTGACACTTGGTGATAATAGATCCTGACCCTTGTCTTATAAATGATATCGTAGGTGGTCTTAAAGGACCAAAACAAGAATTTTTAAAATTTGAGGGGCTAAAAAGATTAATTTTTAATTTAGGGGACTAAAAAAATACATTTCTCAAATTTGAAGACTAAAAACAAAATTAAGCCTATTTTATTTATTTTTGGATCTTGAAAGTGAGATTCTTTTTATTTTTTATCTCCTAAAGGATTACTATATATAATTTAAGAAGTGTTTGGAAAAATTTATGAAGAGCTTATTTGAATTTATGAAAATAGTTTATGACTCTTATAAAAAAATTCCTTAATTTAATAATCTTCTCATTGTGTATTAAAATAAACTCTCTTTAGTTTATACCAATAAGCTTCATGAATAAAATTATGTCATAAGCCCTCATATGATAAGATCTTATTGAATAAGTTTTAAATTATTTATATGAACACACCCTTAATCTCTAACTATGTCAATTTGTATACAATTTCATCATTTGATCAATGACCATTAATAAAGTTTAACAGATTTGTTGATGTTACTATGCCCAAAAACTAGATATTATGGCTACAATTTAATAATGCTTATGAGAGTAAACTCTTATAAACTCTCAAAATCAGTTCATCAATGTTATTTAGCTGAAAAAAATGAAATTGAAATTAGGCAAAAAGATCATGTTAAAAAAAGCTAGAAATCAAAAAATAAAAAGAAGAAAAATGAAAAAGATCAAAAGAAAACACCTTGCCATGTTAAGACAAGGCATTTTGGAATTTGGGGTTAATTAAAGATCTTTGATGGGAAAAAAATTGATAAGCTTAGCTTAAGGATCCACTTTTAAGATCCACTTTTCAATCAACAAAAGTCTAAATGACTTTCGCATCCATCTTAACCTTAGCTTCATTATAACTAATAAAAGATCTCATGAAGAAAATTAATTAGTGATTGAATTTTTTTAGAACTTTTGCAAACATATAGTAGGATTTGATTTTTCTTAAGAATAGAGTGTAAAACACAAGCTCAAACACTTGATGAATACACATTGTGAGAAAAGAACTGATGATTCTTATTTAGCATTTGATTTTATTTGTTCTTAATGGTTTTTAACAACTAAAGTATTCTCTTATTTATTTGAAGAAGGAGTCAAGAAAACCAAAAGATCAATGGAATGAAAATTTAATTGAAACATGCACTTGTGCTTTAATGTTCTCAATCCCTTTTTGGATTAAATTATTTGTTTGGGGACAAGCAAAGTCTTAAGTTTAGGATTGTGTTAAATTCATATTTAATGAATTTATGTGCATATTTTTGAAGAAAAATAATTGAGAAAAGAAACCACAAAGAAGGAAACCATGGAAAATTGATAAAATTAGCATAGTTTTAATTAGTTTACACTTAATTTCTTTTGTAAATTTTTTTTATGAGGAATTCTCTTTAATTTTGTAAAGGGAAAAAACTAAACACTTGCAAATGGACTAAGCATTTGAAATATTAATAAGAATGGCATCCCATGTCCTATTGAAGAAAGCAAGATTTTTCTCTAAAGACCAAGTGTTCTATGTTGGACACAAGCTTTAATGCATGAATTAATGCAAGATATGCAATTTTCCACTAGAAGGTTGGCATTGAAACGCCAAGAGAAAATCACGCCATGTCACACATTTTTCACTAGTTAGTCAGCATTGGAAACACTATTGTAGCATTGAATTGTAGGGTCCTCCCCAAATATTTTTAGTACAACATTTGAAACACCTAGCCAACATCTAAAGCTAGCAACTAAAATATCTATTCGTTGTAATTGATTTTATTATGCATTGGGTTCATTCCAACTATTATAAAAGCCATTTTGCAAGGCTCATTACTCATAATGTGTTGGGAAATGACTTCTCACCTTTTTTCTCTTTGAGTTTCTTTATTTCCACCATTAAGAAAGCAACCCTTGAGAGATGATCTTGAAGAACCAATGGAATCACCATCATCCACTACCATTTTTGACTCTCTCATCTTATATTTTATCATGTTTTCATAAACTCATTGTGGTTAGGGTTAGATGAGCCTTATGAGATTCCTTTGTAATTAAACTTTTTTATTTATTTAATGCAAGTTATTCATGATATTAAGTGGTCATCTCTGTTTTTTTTTTTTTTTTATCTACTACCCATTAATGAACTAATTTTGAACTATATGCATAATGAGAAATCTTGTGTATGTATGCTAGAATTGAGTTTGATTGCCTTGTATTGAGATGTTTCTAAGGATAGAACTTCTTGATGTATGTGTGCTTTAAAATTGCTGCACTTAATGCTAGAATTTATCTTGATGGAGCTATAAGAATAGGAAATTAGGGTTAATCTCAAAGGGTTTTATGCTAAAAGATTGGACTTAATCTATATTTAGTGAAATCTAAAGTTCTATGTTGTTATGGGTATGCTTGTATTGAATTTGGATGAAATTACAATAGGAGGAACATATGGGAATTTCAATCCCTAGTCATTCTTATCATTATTATCATCTCAAAAATCTAAAAATATGATAAAAAGTAGCCATAGGATTAATTTTTGTAAATTTACTTTACTTGCATGAACTTTGTGACAGCATGCTTTGTTTTGCCTTAATAGTATTTTTTTTTTTATTGAATTTGTGTGTTGCTTCAATCCCTAAGGTATGATATCCAACTTGTTGATTTACTATTTGTTCAACTAGTGCACTTGCAGGAATTAATTGTATATTTTTGCATTAATATTAAGATCACATAATTGTTTTAACATTACTCCTATGTATTGTCTTCTTAGCATTAGGTGGTATTTTTGCTTGTAAAACACAAGAAAGGGGGGAGGGGGGGTTGAATTATGTTTCAGTTAAATATTCTCAAATCTTTTCACAAAGCTATAACGTCTTATGGTTCGATAAAAAATGTAAGACTATAAGATAAGACTTTCTTGACTTTATGTAAAAGAATTCTTCTTAAAAACTATTTTATCTTAAAACATCAATTGTTTTAAAGACACTTGATATCTTTTTAAGTACTAAAGAAAGAGATAAAAACACACAGATTTATATTGGTTCGTCTTAGTTCAAGACTACATCCAATTCTTGGCTTCCCACCAAGTATTCCACTATTAAAACACTTAACAAGTATTCTTTCAACAGACCTCTTCAAGCTTTACAACAAGTATTATTTAACTTGCTTCTACAAGCAATTGTCCAAGTATTCTTTGAACTCAAAGCATATCCATGCTTCAAATCAATTTTACTAAGAAATGGTTAAGGGTAACAGCTAATAAACTACTTTGTTTTATGTAAGATGGATATACAAATTTTTATTGCAACCAAAGATGTATGAAACGTCCAACCCTTAAAATGTTTTGATGATAACAAATGCTATTAAAATTTATGATTGTTTATTAAGCTTCATAATGGTTAAACAAGTGCTTTCTTAGATAAAAACTACGTTTTTAAAGGGAGCGTCTAATTAGCTTTTAAAATAAACTATTATTACTTGCCTTTTAACAAAGCATCCAAACTTGCTTTCTTGAGCATTCAAGATCTTTTTATAAAAAGGCATCCAAAAGGAAACTTGTTATTCATAATAGTATTTAAAAAAAAAAAAAAACTTTTGTACAATATGTTTTTCGAAAATGACTAAGTACGGATTGGCATATCATGAACATCCTTATGTTGATTGTTCTTTTATGGTATACACAAAGTATATTCTTTATGCTTCATTCTTTTTTGAAGTTTTTGGAGTCAGGTCATGCAAAAATGTACACCTTTGCAGACATATTACAAAAAGGAATTCCATGCAGGGAAAAAATTGCTTTTTTCATTATGCACCAGTGTATCTTTTGACAACTTTTTTTCTCTCTCCTATATAAAAGGACAAAACCTATCTACTAAAAGAAGAATTGTATGAGTGCAACCTTGGTGCTGATTTTCAAAGTGTTATCTTTTCTCTCTAAATAGTCACAATTCATATTACACACATAATCAAAAATTAAATAAAAACAAAGACATAAAAATTAAAATAAAGACTGATAATTAATAAATAAATCATCAAATGGTCAAAATTTTTCATAAAAATTATTTTTAAGCTTAAAAAAATAATTAGAATTTTATCGTGAATTTTCAGTATTTTTTCAAAAAAATTTAAAATTTAGTATTTTTTTTAAAAATGTGCTTACATATACTTATAAAGCACAATTAGAAGTACTAAATAAGCTTTAAAAATTATAAAATTTTTACAGATGGTCACTTAATGTGTCTGGACCTTACTTGAATGCTAAGAACTTAAACTGAAATTTCTACAGTAGTTTTCTAAAAATAAATTCATAAATAGCTCATAAAAAAATTTTGATGTTTAGTTTTATATTATGAACTTACTAACTTATTTCTACTACTATTTTTGCTAGATTGAGTTTTACTAAAATTTGACAATATAACAATTCAATTATCGATTATAATAGCTAAAAAAAATTATCTAAATTTAGACAGTATAACAACTTAGTAATTCTACTATAGTTGCTTGAATTTGAGTAGTATAATAACTTAATAATTATACTAAAGTTATCTAAATTTGAGTAACATAACTACTTAATAAGTGTATTTTAATTATCTAAAATTAAGCAGCATAACAACTTAGTAAAATTTTAAATCTAATACTAAACATTATAACGTTATCATAAAACTTAATGAACTTAAACATTGAAAGGTTTAGGAAAAAACCTTTCCTACCAATATGCAAAGTAATTGAAATTTAGAATAAACCTCACTCCCCCCATTATCTCTAGGGTAGTTATTGAAGAGGTGAGAATTGTTGGTGCACAACTCCTAGAATGAAAGCTTGATGGAAACTAGTAAAATTGGTATAAGAATGAAATTTTATGAGGAATGGTGGCTATGGAGGAGATTTTGGCTATCTCAATGGAGGAAGAGGATGAAGAATTCAGCCCCATTCCATGACTATTTATAGAAGAGGAAGGGGCCTTAGGTGGTCATGGATGATATCATGCCTTATGTAATTAATTAAGAATTTTTATTTATTTTTATTTGAATTTAGGGAGACATATTAAACTTAGGAGGTGAATCACCTATTTGTAGAGAAAGGACGTGCTGGTTGAGCTGTGCCAAAGTTCTCCAATATAAATTTTATCTGTAGTTGAATTAGCCGGTATCGATAAAATCGTCTAAACTTGAAAATTTTAGCTTTTAGTATCAAAAAAATTAATTTAAATGTAAAAATAAACAAATATATTATTTTTTTATCAAAAAAAATTTCTAAAAAAAATTTTATTTTTATTTTTTAACTCAAATTATTATATATATAATTTGTATTTTTAAGCTAAAAAATTCATATTAAATCCATTTTAATTAAATAAATGCTCAAATTTTTATGAAAATTGTAAAATTACATATTTTATCGAGAAATGTAATAAAAATATTATTTTCACCATTTTTGAATGTCAAACCAATATTGGTTTGGTTTATTTGACATTAAGAATATTTTGGTCATTTTACATTGAAATTCCAAAAAATTTCAGAAAATTTCTAAAATTATATTTCAATATATATGACATGATTTTAAGCTCAAATTGACATTTTAATGTTAATTAAATCTTTTTCTCATGTCAGTCCTTAATGTTGAGAAATAAGAGCAAAATCGTTATTTTCTAATTTCTCTGGATTCCGACTTGGAAAAATTATTAAAAATCACGATTAGATAGCTTCCAACATTCTGAGTTCAATCATAATTCTTCCTGATTTTTCAGAGTTAAATATAAAATAAATAGAAAAAATAATTAATTAAGTAAAAGTGAGGGTGTTACAGCATGAACCCATTGGAACATAAAGAAAGTCTGACATTTGGTGGCTCTCTCGCAAAATCCGGATAAACATGATCAAAGTGTTTCCACACTTCCCTATTAGATGGATGTTGTAATATATCAAAATTAATTTTGTTCTCATAATGCCATCTTATTTGAGCCACAGTTTCCATTTAAGCATATAGTCTCTATAACCTAGGAATGATTGGGAAATAAAACATTCTCTTCATTGAAACGTATTTGTATCTTCCCACCCTAACCTTACCCCTGTGCCCCTCCTCAAATATCCTTCCACCATTGTGATCCCTTTCTAATGCTCCCTTTAATTCCCCCATCTCCTCACCATAAATCCCAGCTAGCACTTTGTACCACAAGCTCTCTTTTTCCTTTAACATTCACCACTGCCACTTTAATAGCATTAAATTTGTCCTAAATTTACATGTTCTTTTCAAAGTTACCCTTAACATTAATGAGACATAATTTTTTTTTTGTCAAATATTTAATTCTTTTATCCTCTTTCATTAGTAATATATTTATTGTCTAGATTTTTATTGGTTATGAATGTGAAGGGGCAAAATAAGGTTTTGAAAATTCTCTTCATACGAGACAAAGTTAAACTCCCAAAAAGTCTAACACATTAATGTATCTGTGAATACCGAATTTTACCCGGGTTTAATAAAAAAAAGAGAAAATAAAATTTTAAGAGAGAAAAATGAAAAGAGAAAAAAGAAAACAAATAAAAATTGAAAATTGAAAAACAAATAAAGGGATTAGTAAAATCAATAGGTGGTTTGAGATTTTTGGGCTCACATGTAGCCCCATAGCTTAAAAACAAAGAAACAAAAAAAAAAGAGAGAAAGAGAGAAATATTGAAAATGATAATAATTAGTTTTAAATTACTAAAAGAAAAGAAAGAAAAAGGGTTGGACCCAAAAGGTTTTGTTGTTGGGCCCAAAAGGTTTTGTTGTTGGTCTCACATCATTATAAATAAATTTGAGAATTTATTCATAGGTTCAGATTACACGTGCGAATCAAGAGTAACTTTCAAGGTTTGGATAACACATGTCATTTATAGAGAGGTTCGGATAACACGTGTTATTATATGATGCTTCGTAAATATTTGGCTCGATTATAGACCATAATTATATTCATTATAATTATTGCATTAAAGAGTTTTAAATAACTATATTTAAATCTTGAATTTGAAAATTCTATTAAATACTTACCTTTTAAATAGCTACCTTAATTATAATTAAAAATTCTATTGGTCATTTGACTTAATTATTTGTTAATAACTACAAGTATTTTTGATTTTTTTTAAAAATTATATACATAATCAATAATTTTTTACTTACATTCACCCTAATTTTGTCCTAAATAGAAATCACAATAATTTTTAAGTATATTGATTAACATTTCCAAGTATCTGATATTTGTGTAAAATTTTTAAATATAAATTTTACATTAATTTGTAAGTATAATTATTATAAATTAATTTAAGATATTAATTTTTTAAAATTACTATCCTAAATAAAGGTCCACTAAACTGCTGTTAAATTAGTATCCTAAATAAAATCAAATTTGAATTTTGTTATGATTATCTATATTTTTTCTAATTAAATTATAATAATTTTAATTAACTTTTGTAAATAATTTATTTAGGACAATAATTAATGCTAAAAATGAATTTTGTTTATAACAATAATTTCATATAAGTTTCAAGGACCAAATTAATTATTATTATATATTTTAAGTATAATGTGAGAAGATATTTATGTATAATTTTAGATTAATTTGTAAGTATAATTATTATAAATTAATTTAAGATATTGATTTTTTAAAAAATTAATTGTATTTATGTAACTGGTAGGTAGTGTAAATGTGATAATTTAAGAAAGAAGTCTTATATTAGTTTGTTTCCTTTTTGCAAGACCATTATTTGTAGATAGTGTAAATGTTATAATTTAAGAAAGAAATCTTATATTATTTATAATGATTACAAATTTCCGTAAATATATGAAGGTCCATAAAACTACAATTAAATTATTTCCATAAATACTATCCAAATTCAATTCTATTATGATTATCAATACGTTTTTCAATAAAATTATATTAATTAACATTGTTTTAATATAAATTGTCATGAACAATATATAAAATATTGCTTTGCATTTATAATTAGCATTCAAATTAAATTATTTCTAAAAATACATTTCATGACAATTAATTTCCGTAAGTTATGGTAGAGCATACTAGACCCCAATATTGTATAACATTAATTTGAATCCTATATATCATGAAATTGGGAGTGAATATATTAGGACAAAATTGTTTTTCTTTCTAAATCCTATATGTCATTACTTTTATACCTTTTCTAATTAAATTTTAATAATGTTAATTAATTTTTGTAAATAATTTATTTAGGGAAAAATTAATGTTAAAAGCAGGTTTTTTTATGAAAATAATTTAATATAAGTTTCAAGAGCCAAAATAATCTTTGTTATATATTATATATTTTAAATATATATAACAGGTTTGGATTACACATGGGAAATCAAGAGTAACTTTCAAGGTTTTGATGACACGTGTCATTTACAGAGAGGTTCAGATAACACGTGTCGTTATATGATGCTTTGTAAATATTTGGTTTGGTTACAGAATCATTATAATTATTGCATTAATGAGTTTTAAATAACTGTATTTGAATTTTGAATTTGAAAATTCTATTAAATACTTACCTTTTAAATAGCTACCTTAATTATAATTAAAAATTCTATTGGTCATTTAACTTAAGTATTGGTTAATAACCACGAGTATTTTTGATTTTTAAAAAAATTATATACATAATCAATAATTTTTTACTTACATTCATCCTAATTTTGTCCTAAATAGAAATCGCATAATTTTCAAGTATATTGACTAACATTTCCAAGTATCTAATATTTGAGTAAAATTTTTAAGTATAACTTTTCTATTAATTTGTAATTATAATTATTATAAATTAATTTAAGATATTAATTTTTTTTAAATTACTGTCCTAAACAAAGGACCACTAAAATGTTATTAAATTACTGTCCTAAATAAAATCCAATTTAAATTCTATTATGATTATCTATATTTTTTCTAATTAAATAATAATAATATTAATTAGATTTGTAAATAATTTATTTAGAGAAATAATTAATGTTAAAAATGGATTTTATTTAAAAATAATAATTTAATATAAATTTCAAGGACCAAATTAATTATTATTATATATTTTAAGTATAATGTGAGAAGATATTTATGTATAATTTTTAGATTAATTTGTAAGTATAATTATTATAACTTAATTTAAGATATTAATTTTTTTAAAATTAATCGTAATTATATAATTGGTAGGTAGTGTAAATGTGATAATTTAAGAAAGAACCATTATTTGTAGATAGTGTAAATGTTATAATTTAAGAAAGAAATCTTATATTATTTATAATGATTACAAATTTTGTAAATATATAAAGGTCCATAAAACTGCAATTAAATTATTGTCATAAATACTATCTAAATTCAATTCTATTATGATTATCAATATGCTTTTCAATAAAATTATATTAATTAACATTGTTTTAATATAAACTGCCATGAAATATTGCTCTGGATTTATAATTAGCATTCAAATTAAATTATTTCTAAAAATACATTTCATGACAATTAATTTCCGTAAGTTATGGTAGAGCGTACTAGACCCCAATATTGTATAACATTAATTTGAATCCTATATGTCATGAAATTGGGGGTAAATATATTTAGGACAAAATTGTTTTCCTTTCTAAATCCTATATGTCACTAATTCTATACCTTTTCTAATTAGATTATAATAATTTTAATTACTTTTGTAAATAATTTATTTAGGGCAAAAATTAATGTTAGAAGCGAATTTTTTATGAAAATAATTTAATATAAGTTTCAAAGGCCAAAATAATTATATTATATATTATAAGTATAATTTGGGAAGATATTTGTGTATAATTTTTAAGTTTAATTTTTAAATTAATTTGTGAGTATAATTATTATAAATTAATTTAAGATATTAAATTTTTTTTAATTTTCATAAATTTATAACTAGTCTTTTTTATATTAATTAGTTTCCTTTTTGCAAGACCATTATTTTCAAGT
The DNA here is from genome assembly GCA_004329165.1 of Spatholobus suberectus. Lineage (NCBI taxonomy): Eukaryota > Viridiplantae > Streptophyta > Magnoliopsida > Fabales > Fabaceae > Spatholobus > Spatholobus suberectus. The sequence goes on from CM014736.1 coordinate 48,156,379, forward strand.
AGTTTAAATGTTATTTATAATGACTCCAAACTGAAATGGAACACCCATGAACTTTTTCAAAATTAATTAGAAAAAGTGTATCATTCCTTCATCTTCTTTGAACAAATGGCCCCAAAATATGGCTTTGTGTTACAGATAACTCCCAGACATGATAATTTGCGTATACTGATAAGGGTTTTTTATATGTGGTTCGTGTTGGATCATGTCAATGAAAAAAATACGTTCTCTTTAGAAATAGTCCTTATGGACAATAAGGTTTGTATTCCGAAACTAATTTTATTTTACTTTTATTTCACGTTTTATTCATGTTTTGTTACCAAATATTAGTCAATAATTGTTTGGTTACATAGGGAGATAGAATTGGCGTGACAATTTGCAAGCAACTGATTTATATCTTCCAGTCTAAGCTGGAAGAAGGGGAGGCGTATGTGCTATCAAAGTTTGGTGTGCGTTCAAATAGAGGAGAGTATCGTACAACAAGACATGCATATAAATTGAGTTTCGATATGAAAACAACCATTGCAAATTAAGCTTAAGTGGTGGTACCACAAAACATAATTAAATTCACCCCCCCTATTGATTTATTTCGTGATAATTTTGATTGCAATTACTTGGTTGGTTAGTATTTTTAGGTTAAGCAATATCATGTTTTTTTTTAAATTCAAATTGTGGTTGATCTTTTGACTTACAACAAAATTAATGCATTTAATTCCATATTTTTCAGATATAATAGGAGTCCTTGCTGGTGTAGGCAATAAACGGGAATACGTAAAAAATGGGGTCAAGTTCAAGCTTATAGTCATGGAGCTTGATAATGAAGGGTAAGGCATTCCAACATTGTGATAAACATATTTTTTTAATAATATTTCGGGCATCATTCCTAACATTTTATAATACATGACAATTTTTTATTTATCTATTTTTTGTTCCAAAGTTATTGTTTCAAAGTCACTTTATTTGGAACTTTTGTCAATGAGTTAAACTCATTTCCTGCAAGTGGAGAGGCAACTAATGTTATAGTTGTTGTGCTCTTCTGCAAATTGAAGACATGGAACGGTAATGACATTTTAGAACAGTGAATTTCAGCTGCTATCTCAACTAGAACAAATGTTGCTATCTCATTATACCAATTAATGTTGTTTGTGATGTTTTATTTTATTTGTCTTTAGGGAATAAAAACATTAGCAGTACCTTTACTTCACAACTGATGTTGAACCTAGACATTCCTGAGGCTGTTAAGTTTAACTCAAAGATGACTGACACAATAGAAAATCCTATTAAGGGATTAAGCCAATTACAAGATAAATCTAATCTAAGATGACCTTGGATGACGAATTCCTCAAGTATACACCAAGGGTTGCTATTCAATCAATGAAGCAAGTCTACCAAAGAAATGATATGAAAGATTCTAAAGAGGTATTTGAAAGCTTTTGAATTCGAAATAAGAATTTTTTTTTCACAACGTATTTCTTTACTGATTGTTATTAAATGTATTTTTACAGGATTTGAGTTTTGTCATACTAGCTACTATCAATTCTTTTGTTGATGAAGATAATTGGTATTATACCGCGTGTTGTTGCCCCAAGAAGGTATCTCTAGACTCTAAAATGTACTATTGTGGTAGATGTAACAAGCACATCATAAATGTCACCCTGAGGTAATTAATACATATTTTAAATGTTTTCTACTTTTATTTACTTACCAACACCAATAGTTCTCTGTTTTTATTTATTCATACAATAATGACAGTTTATTAAGCACTAAACAAATATTGAGGTATACTTAATTGTATTTATTGGAGGTTTTTCCTTAGATTACGCATCAATGACGAGACTACTTCTACCACATTTGTAATGTTTGATTGTGATGCATCTGTTTTGTTAAACCAAACTTGTGTGAAATTGCTTGAATCTGTCAACATGGTGGACAATATTTATTTTGTGTGCTATAAATCTACTAAATTAATTTTAGCAATCTATTAACCATTCTCATACTCCATTTTTATTCTTACAAACAAATTTACAAAAAAATGATTTGCATGGTATCCTGCAAGAGTTGTCTGACTTGCAGGATCAAACCTTTTTGTTCAAGGTTGGCTGTGATAGGGGGTCTGGATCGAGATTTGATCCTTCCTATATGGTTAAGAGGGTTACAATCGATTCTGATTTAATTCAAAAGTTTAAAGATTCTAAGATTGTTGAGGTTATTTTTTATTTTAAACTATAATGACTGGATAAATCAAAATAATTTATAGTAATTATTCGTTTAGATTACATTAGAATTGATTGGATTAGATAAATTTGACTAATTTGACTTCAAATTTTAATATATCAAAATTTTGTTTTGCATTCATGTTTCACACCAAGGTGTCCCAACTTTGGATCCACAACTTGGTAGATCAAATGCAAGAGTAGTTGAGGAGGTTGCATAGGTAATTATATTATTAAAAAATTGTAAATAATTTATTTTTTTAACTATGAACAAATGCTCAACACACAACTGCACATGTGTCATATTATATAAATAAGACCTAATCGAGAAATTTGATAAATCAATGGTTGACTCTGTAGAAAAAAGATTTAAGCGGATGTCGTGGACTTATGTTCAGATTCCTCCAATGCTCTATTGTTGAAAAGGACTTGTCCTACAGGAGGGGATTCAGCATCACTAAAGATTCCTAAAAAAGATATCAAAATTGAGAAAAATTAGAATGGTTCAAGCTAAAGGGTTGTGAAATTTCTAAAGAGAAACTATTTTAGATTAGTTGGTATTTTTGTCTTACAGAATTTTCATTTTTATCCTAAGTTTCTACATATTATGTTTAAATTTCAAATCAATTTGTTCAAGGTTTTACCTAATGCTATTGTTCAACTAAGTATTTTCAATTTTCATGATATAAAATCAACTATATTTTTCAAATTTATCAAACGATTGATAAAGGATAATTTTTTATTGTTATAGTTTTATAATAACTTACCATAAGCCAAATTGAATAACAATCATTCTATTATTCTATACTATTACCTTAATTACCTTAATTATGTATTTATATATTATAATGATCATAATGATACTTATGAAAATAAATTATTATATTACATATTATTATATTATATTAAATACAAATACTAATGTCATTGATTATTAATGGACATTTTTTCCTATTATTTTTACATGTTTTGAAAATTCAAACTTTCTTTTTTAAAAAAGATTTATAGGTAGTATAAATAATTTTTTTAGTGAATAAAAAGCTTTGCGGTAGTTTTTTTGTTTATAAGTAAATGAGATATTATAATTAGGATAATTTCATGGATCTTGATTTTATAATTTCGATAAGATTTTAATGGATCTTGATTTTATAATTAGTATAATTTTTTATTATTACATTATTATATTACATTAAATACGAATAGTAAGTTATTATTTTTAAAGTAAATTATATTAATTTTAAAATTTATTTAACGCCCAAATTCAACATATTTTTAATTAATTTTTGTAAATAATTAATTTAGGGTAGTAATTCGAGTTAAAAAAAGATTTTATTTAGGGCAATAATTTAACTACAATTTCATGGAACAAAATAAGTGTGATCATTAATTATTCTATAAATAAATTTTGGTCCATTAAACTGCAGTTAAATTATTGTCCTAAATGAAGTCTAATTTGAATTCTATTATCATTTGATTTTTCAGAATTTTGTTTTGTCTATCAAAATATTATTAATTTATTTATGTGTAAAAAATTCTATATTTAATCTCATTACAACTAATTAGCATTTAATTTAAATTATTTCTAAAACAAAATTTCAAGTTAATTAATTTTCATAAATAATTTATTTAGTGCAATAATTCAATAATTATACTATGCTTATCAAGGATATTTCGTACAAAATAAAATTCCCAAATAATTACATGAATTATTATAATAAATAAATTATTTATGAAAATTAATTGACATGAAATTTACTCTTAGAAATAATTTATTTGAATATTAGGTAATCGTAATGATATTAAATGTAGAATTTATTTCTCCTTATAAATTAATAGCATTTTGATGGACAAAATAAAATTTTGAAAATTCAAATCATAATAGAATTCGAATTAGATTTTATTTAGGGCAATAATTTAGTTTTGAAATTTTTGATGAACAAAGTTATATTAATTTATTACTTTATATAATGCCTAAGTTTAGTATACTATTAGTTATTTTTAATAAATAATTAATTTAGGGCTTTAATTCATGTTAAAAACAAATTTTATTTAGAGTAATAATTCAATTGCAGTTTGATGCACTAAAATGATTAAGATAACATGTGCTAATTTTTGTAAATAAAGTTTGGTCCATTAAACTGCAATAAAATTATCGTCATAAATATAATCCAATTTGAATTATATTATGATTTTATTTATTTGAATTTTAATTTAATTGTCAAAATGCTATTCATTTATTTTTATAAATTAATCCCATATTTAATCTCACTATGACTCATTAGCATTTAAATTAATTTATTTCTAAAAATAAATTTCATGTTAATTAATTTTTTTAACTAATTTAGTTAGGGACCTAGGGCAATAATTCATGTTGAAAATGGATTTTATTTAGGGCAATAATTTATAATTAGGATAAATTTTTTTATTATCACAATTTTATAATAACTTACCATAATACTATTATAACAAATAACAATCATTATTACCTTAAATATTAATTGATTACATGTTAATTATTAACTCAATTAAAACCATTCTTTTATTCTATACTATTATCTTAATTACCTTAATTATGTATTTATCTATTATAATAATTAATTGATTATAATGATAATTATGATAATAAATTATTATATTAAATTATTATATTACATCAAATATGAACACTGATGTTATTGATTATTAATGAATATTTTTTGTACTATTTTCATGCAATTTGAACATTCAAACTTTCCTTTTTGAAAAAATTTATAAGTACTATAAATAATTTATTTTATGAATAAAAATCTTTGCGATAGTTATTTTATAAGTAAATGAGATATTATAATTAGGATAATTTTATAGATCTTGATTTTATAATTTTGATAATTTTTGTTATGGATCTTGATTTTATAATTAGTATAATTTTTTTATTATTACATTAGTATATTACATTAAATACGAATAGTAAGTTATTTTTTAAAACTAAATTATATTAATTTTGTTAATTTATTTAATGCCAAAATTCAGCATACTTTTAATTAATTTTTGTAAATAATTAATTTAGGACAATAATTCATGTTAAAAAGTGGATTTTATTTAGGGTAATATTTTAATTGTAATTTCATGGAACAAAATAAGTGTGATTTGAAATTATTTTTGTAAATAAATTTTGGTCCATTAAACTGTAATTAAATTATTGTCCTAAACAAAATCTAATTTAAATTCTATTATGATTTGATTTTTTAGAATTTTATTTTTCCATCAAAGTGATATTAATTTATTTGTATAAAAATTTCATATTTTATCTTATTATGACTAATTATCATTTTATTTGAACTATTTCTAAAAATAAATTTCAATGAATTAATTTTTGTAAATAATTTATTTAGTGCAATAATTCAATAATTATATTAGGCTGATCAATAAGATTATGTACAAAATAAAATTACAAATAATTACATGAATTATTACATTAAATAAATTGTTTACAAAAATTAATTAACATGAAATTTATTTTTAGAAATAATTTAATTTGAATGCTTAGTAGTTATAATGATATAAAATGTAAAATTTATTTATATAAATAAATTAATAGCATTTTGATCGACAAAATAAAATTCCAAAAAATAAAATCATAATAGAATTCACATTGGATTTTATTTAGGCCAATATTTTAATTATAGTTTAGAAGACCAAAATAAGTGTGATCAGAAGTTATTTCTATTAATAAATTTTGGTTCATTAAATTACAATTAAAATATTGTCCAAAATAAAATCCAATTTGAATTCTACAATGATTATCTGTACTATTTTAAATTAAGTTATAATAATTTTGTAACTTCATTTAATGCCCAAATTCAGCATACTTTTAATTAAATTTTTTAAATTATTAAATTAGGACATTAATTCATTTTAAAAACAAATTTTATTTAGAGCAATAATTTAATTACAGTTGCATGCACCAAAGTAATTAAGATAAAATAGGCTGATTTTTGTAAATGATTGTGGTCCATTAAGCTGCAACTAAATTATTATTCTAAATATATTCCAATTTGAATTATATTATGATTGTATTTCTTAGGATTTTTATTTGTCCGTCAAAATGCTATTTGATTTATTTATATATATATAAATCCTAGGTTTAATCTCATTATGACTCATTAGCATTTAAATTAATTTATTTCTAAAAATAAACTTCATGCTAATTAATTTTCTTACCTAATTTATTTATGACAATAATTCATGTTAAAAACAAATTTTATATTGAATTTAAATTTACAGATTTTATGCTAAAATTTAATTTTACAAATTTTATATTGAATTTAAATAGATGAGGATAGGCTAACTAATAAATAAATCTAATTAAATTTTAGCTCATTGATTTGCAATGATTTAAGTAAAGACTAAGTTTTTTTTAAGGGTTTAGTTTCATATCTATCCTCTCTTACAAAACCAGTAGCTCCTATAATTTATAGTAAATTTAGGAGGTAAGAATAACTAACAAATTAAATGATAGATTAGATTGTAACATAACATATGTCCCGTACAAAGCACGGGTTATTACACTAGTATAAAAAAATGTGACAGAAAAATGAAAAGAAAAATAAAAGAAAGCTCTAGATCAAGTAGTTATAACTACTTTTTAAAATTTTTTGATTGAAAGAATTTGAAATTAGCAGCTAATTTTGGAGGGAAGTGGAGGCACTTGATGCCTATTTAAAGAATGAATTACAAAGCCTTAGGGGGAGGATTTTACAGAATTAGTTGCTAGCAAAGCTTGGGAGGTGACTATCATATTGACATTGCCGCTCTGTCTCTCAAAATTGGTGAATTCCACCAGTTGGTTAGAGCTTTGAGAAGTATAATTCTGGGTCTCTCTTTGCCTTTCACCATGTAGAACCTTTATAGCTCACTGTTTTCTTTCTCTTTTGCTTCTTCCTTACTTTCTATTGGTGTTAAGATGAATAAATGTTTCAATTAGTTGCTTGAATTTTTTGTTATGCTTTAATTTTGATCCTCATATTCTCGGAGATCTACGGTTGAAGAATAGAAATACCGTTCTATTTTACTGATGTATTATACTCTTTGACATCTGTTTTGATTGAATTCGTTGTAAGCATTATTGCGAGTATGGTTTACATCACACTCTTCCTCCCTGGTACCTTTTTTTATTCATTCGTTCACACCACAGACTAGCATTTTCAGACAAATACACATCACCGCACGCTCTGCATTCTCACGCATCACCTGAACACTGATTCACACTTTCTTCTTATTTTTACACGGACATTCACATAGATTCAAATATCAGTAATACAGTGAGCACAAAACTCAGCCCACATCACACCAAATATCCACCCCTGCTCCCAGCGCATCAAATCGAACCTCGCCGCTGTGCCGTCACGAATCCACTTCATCGTCTCCTCCCAATGTTCCATCGCCGATCGCTGTGACGTCGGAGCGTCATCACGGATCTGCAAACCGCCGCCGCCGTCGCGACACGACGCGTCCGTGTACCTCCGATGCGCTAGTTCTCGTGTGCTTCCCTCGTGCTATCACCGCCTCACCGTTCTCCTCATGCAAGGCATCTTCAATTCGCACCGCCGTCGGAGCTCTCGCAGAGGCGCCTCCGCCGTTCCGCTGCAGAAGCCTACGCGTAAATGACAATTCCCCTCTCCGAAAATTTATTAGGTGATCCTGGATCACTACAGTCCTTATTAATTTGTATATGACATGTAATTAAGTATTATTAATTTTTTTTCGTAAATTATAAAAGTTAAATATATGTTATAAATATATTAGCTGATACCATAAACACTTGGTAATCTTAAACTAGCTAATAATTTCTCCTAAAGGGATGGTGGCTTCCCTCTTCAGCTTGATGGATTGGGAATTTGGGGATGGGCCTAGCCCATTAGTTCTCACATTAAAGAAGTTCCTCCTTGGCAGAGGTTTTTTTTTGGGCTTCACTTGGTTCATTTAGGTAGCTTTCTTTTTTGTTCCAAGCCCACTTTTTATTTCAGCCTTCTTGTGCATTTTTTTACAATAGAAGAACATGCAAAATAATAATAGCATAATTAATAAATATTTACGTGTAATAACATTTTTGAGAACATATCCTTTCGTTTTCTTATAATAATTGTATAATTAGCCTTCTTTAGTAAATAAAGCATAAATAAACATATAAATAAATGAGATAAGAATTATCAAACTTGATAATGGCCATTTTAGATGCATTTCGTATTTGGACATTATTCATGTTTTTTTATGATGATCATTTTAGATGCACTTCTTATTTGGTAATCATTAAAATCCTTAAAATAAAATATTAAAATATTAATTTTCTAGATATTTAGGGATTTAATGGTAGTCATTTTAGATACACTTCTTATTTGACTATTACGAAAATCTTAAAAGGTGAAATGGTAACCATTTTGGATGCACTTCCTAGTTGGTTATTGTAAAAGCCTTTTAAATAAAATTCTAAAAGATTAAAACAAACTTCCTTTTAATAAAGGTTTTAGTAATATTTATTTTATATGCACTTCCTGTTTGGGTATCGCAAGAACCGCAAAAGGTGTATTGATAACCATTTTGGATACACTTTCTATTTGGTTATTGAGTAAGCCTTTTAAAATATTAAAAAGAAAAAAAACCCACAAAACGATTTTCTACCCAAATAACTATGTGAGTCCGAGTTCCTCATTGCACTAGAGGATACGTAGGAGCAGAGATCCATTCTTGTCAATCTCAAAAAATAATAAAAATATTTTTTTTCAAAAATAAAATGTTTCATTCTTAAATAAATTTCTTTTGATAATAAAATAAGGATATTTTCTTTTTTAGGGGTAAAATAAATATTTTTGAAGCTATCTAGTATTGCACATTTAATTAGGGGTAATCATCTTTAAGAAGAAAGTCGTAGGGTGCTAGCACCTTCCTTACATGTAACCGGCTCTCGAACCCTTATTTGATTTCAAAAGACTATTTTCTTTTATAAGGTTTTTCCAATATTTTTCCTAATAAACTTTGGTGGCGACTCCCTATTTTATTCTTTATTTTTAGTCGTCTGGTCGTGACTCTAGTTGCGACAATATCATACCTACTATCTATTGAATCTAGAGAAAAAGACTCATAATTAAACTTATTTTTGTAAAAAAAATATAATTAATGCAGGACACATTCTAGATTGATTCTTATAAAAAAAACCAAGCAAAATTTCAAATTTGATTGTTATAAAAAGGATCGGTGGGAGAGTATAACATAAAAATTTAAATTTTCATCACCAAATACATTATATTTGAGAAAGAGATACGTTCAACCCCAAAAACTTTATCAAATGAACCATGTACCATCTTCTCTCAAATTAAATTACTTCTTTTTAATTTATTTTTGTTATGCGTAGTTAATTTAAATTCTAGACATAATTACAACTATAGATATGAATATTTAATCTTGGTGAAGGAGAGAAATTTATATTCAAGATTTACTAATTATATCACTTTTGGAAGTATTTCTTTAAGTAAATCTATTACTAAGTAATAAGGGCTCGTTTGGTGGCTAGGATATGATAGGATAAGATAAAATAACTATTCAAGCATGTTGTAATCTGTTGTTTGTTGCACCAATAAGATATGATAACACTATCCTATCCTGTAGCTCTAGTGTATTTTTTATCCTAAGGGGGGAGTTGGGTTAAGAAACAACAGGATAGGATAAACTCTCTTTCTCCCTCCTCCCTTCTCTCTCTATATATAATATAATAATAATAATTTTGACATGTGAATTTAAAGTATATTATTAATTAAAATATTAAAAATTAAATAATTGCTATTCAAATATTTTTTAAAAGAAAATTATTTGAATAATAATTTAATTTTAAAAATCTTATATAATTTTTTTATAATTTTAAAAAAGTAACTACATAAATAAAAAATAATATTATATATTTTAGTTAAAATTATATTTTTTTAAAAAAATTAAAAAAATTAAATTAAAACTTACTTTTAAAAAATTATATGTAATTTTATGAAACAGTAATTTTGCCATTTAAACATAATTTATATTTTATCTTATCTTTGCCTGATTTGTTATCTGATGCGCACTAAATATTGAATAAGATTATAACTTATCTTGCTCTCATCCTATCCTGTTTTTATTTTGCTTTCATATCCTATCTTATTCTATCCTATTTTGACTCTCAAATGAGCCCTAAAAAAGAAAAATCTTCCTAGGTCACACGTATGTCAAAATTCATGATTCATGTTGCAAAATTCATAGTACTAGAGTTGTATATATTGCGTTGAGAAGAAAAATTCTTTCAATTAAAACTTAAAGGCTTAATTATGTTTTTAGTCCCCAAATTAAAAATTAATCTTTTTAGTCCCTCAAATTTTAAAAATTCTTTTTTGGTCCATTTGCCCAAATGCAGTTAGTGAATCTGCCACAAAAGCCACCCAGTAATGTTCCAATCAGTGAAAACATCACACCTAATTCAATTGATGTTGCACAACTAATTAATTTGCCATATAAATGATACCGTAGGTGGTCTTAAAGGACTAAAACAATATTTTTCAAAATTTGAGGGACTAAAAAGATTAATTTTTAATTTGGGGAGACTAGAAAAATACATTTATCAAATTTGGGGGCTAAAAACATAATTAAGCCAAAATTAAAATAGGAGAGTCCAAATTCGAGTAAATCATAGTCTTTGAAATTGTAATGATCAGTCAAATTGGTCCTTGAAATTAATAAAATAGTAAAATAGTCCCTAAAATTGTATATTATCAATCAATTAAGTCCTTAAATTGTAATGGACAGTCAAATTAGTCCATAAAATTAATAAAATGACAAAATGGTTCCTAAAATTATAATGATCTGTCAAATTAGTCCCTAAAATTAAAATGACTTAATTACACTTTTTGTCTTCTAACTTTCAAAACTTTACAAATTATGCCCTAAAATTTTTTTCTTGCACATTTGACCTTAAACTTGCATAATTTTGCAAATTTTATCTTGACGTTAATTGACCATCCATGACGTGGAAATAAAAAAATGTTGGAGGTAGGATTTAAACCCTTGACCTCCTTTTTCTCCACCACCAACAAAGCCACTAAGTCATTTAACTTATTTAGTTTACATATAAAAAATATATTTTGTATATATCATTATTACATTTGTTAATTGCACTTTTGATTCCCTAAGTATATGTTTTTGTATAAAAAAAATATAAAATTAAGAAGATAGATTTATTGATTAAATATTTTTATTTTAATTATACAAATTTATTTATTCAATTATATAAAATTATTTATATATCTTCCACCCTTTTATTTGTAGGGTAGTTATTCAAAAATAAAAATATTTAATAAATAAATTTATTATCTTGATTTTAATACTTTTTTATACAATAAATTTAAACATAGACTTCGAAAACCAAAAGTATAATTAACAAATGCAGAAATGGTATAAATAATATATTTTTTATATATAAACTAAACAAGCTAAATGACTTAGTGGTTTTGTAGCTATAGAGAAGGAAGGGGTAAAGGGTTCAATCTTACCTCTTAACACTTTTAGTATTTTCTAAAGACTTAAATGCACTATAGGGAAAAAAATGTGAAATTTTTTGAATGTGTAGGATAAAATTTGCAAAATTATATAAGTTTAGGGTCAAAATGCATGAAAAAATTTTAGGGACAAAATTCACCAAATTTTAAAAATTAGGAGGCAAAAGTATAATTAAGTCTTTTTAATTTTAGGCACCAATTTGACCAATCATTACAATTTTAGGGACTAAATTGATTGATAATTTATAACTTCAGGGATTATTTTGTCCTTTTAGTCATTTTAAGGACTAATTTGATCGTCTATTATAATTTTAGGGAGTAAATTGACCGACAATGTACAATTTCAGGGACCATTTTAGTATTTTATTAATTTTAAGGACCAATTTGATGGACTATTACAATTTTAGAAACTAAATTAGTGATTCACTTATCCAAATTCCTTTCTATTTTTTTTGTTTTTGTTTTTGAGGAGGTCCAAATTCCTTTCCTATTTAAAAGGTGAGTTAAATAAAATTCCTAGGTGTTAAAAAATATTACAATAATCCAAATCTTTGCCACCTATTATTGTCTTGGTGGCATATATAATAGATGAGTTTGGTATAACTTTCAAATTTATCTAATTTTGAATTTTTTATATCTCAACTCTGAATAGAATAAAAAAGACAAAATGAAAACACTATATCTATTCACAAGCCTAAACATAAAAAATGTAGAACTCAAATGAGGACTATTGTGATAAAAGTCATTGTATTATCTTATTAAAATTAAAATTTGTTGAGAATTGCATGTTTTCTATTCAGAACGAATAAAAGTTAAAATATAAATTTACTATTTTGAATTGAATTTCTTCTATTTGAATATTTTATCAATAATATCCAAAATATAATAAAATATGAAATACGAAATAAAGAATTTAATTTATAGTAAATATAACTTTTAGCAACATTTGTATTGTCAAATTCATGATTCATGCTGCAAAATTCATAGTGCTATAGTTGTATATATTGAATTGAGAAGAAAATTTCTTTAAGTTAAAAATTGAGAAAGCGAGAGAGAGAGAGAAGGTTAAAGGTAGAATTTATATTTACCCAAATTTCTTTTTTGTTGTAACTAGGTCACGGCAGAATGGTGAAGAAATTATTTAAAAATAGAAGAGTCGCCACGAAGGGTCATTAGGAAAAACATTGGAAAAATCTTTTAAAAAAGAAAATGGCTTTTGAAACCAAATTTGAGTTTGGGAGTCAATTACACATAGGAAAGGTGTCTGTACCCTACGACATTCGTCATAAAGATGATTATCACTAATTAAATGTACAAAATCAATATAACTTTAAAATTATTTATTTTATCCCTGAAAAGAAAACAAGAAATATTTTTAGATATTTTATTTGTTTATTTATTTATTTATCAAACTAATTTTATTATTAAAACATATTTATTATTTTTTAAAAAAGGAAGGTTTTATTTATTACAAAAAAAATTGTTTTATCTTAAATTTTATTATTTTTGAGATTGATAGGAGTGATGCCTTGCTCTTATGTATCTCTCTATGCAATGGAGAATCAAATTCACATAGTTCTTTTGGTAGGAAAAAAAAGTTTGTGAGTTGGAGCTTTTTTATTTTTTTTTGTTATTTAAAAGGCTTTCACGATAATCAAGTAGGTAGTACATCCAAAATGGTTACCATTACACCTTTTAAAGACTTCGTAATATCCAACAGGAAGTGTATCCAAAGTAGTTATTATGAAACCTTTTATTTATTTTTAGTGTTTGTTTTAATTTCTTTTATAAATTTTTGTTTAAGAGGTTTTTAATTAATTCATATTTATTTTTTAATTTTTTTAAGGTTTTTTATATAAAAGGTTTTCACTAACCGAATAGAAAGTGTATCTAAAATGGGCATTATTACATTCTTTAAGGCTTTTGTAATACCCAAATAAGAAGTTCATCCAAAATAATTATTACTAAACTTTCATTTATTTTTAATTATTATTATTATTATCATTAATTCTTACAAAAATAAGTTTAAAATATTTCAAATTTTGATTATTATTTTTGGTATCAATTCAGAATTTTCTTTTATTATTTTTACTAACTTTCTTTCTTAGTAGTTTCTACACACATATATAAAAATAATGACGACAATATTATAAGAACAAAAAAAAAAAAAAAAAGCAATGAAATAAACACAATGACAATTATGTGCATTAGATTCACGTTACATGCAGGGGGGAAATCTCATGGCTAACTTCATCCATATATACATATGTATATATAATAAAAGAAAAACTTCACGATTTGCCAATTGCCATTCATCAATACGGGCAGATTTTCAAATGGAGAGAAATAATAAACTAACAAACTAAATACAATAATTCTTATAATACTCAAAAGAAGCAATAGAGAGAGGGTCTCGAGGCCACACATGATATTAACCGAATAAAAAAGGCATGCAAGCACGATTTAGTGGATGTCAAGCAGTCAATAAACATAACACAAAAAGAAATAAGAACTCAATATCAAAAAAAGAAAGAAAGAAAGAAATAAGAACTCAACTGTACACGAGAACACACATAGATAGCAAAAACGCATGCATTCAGAACCAATCAAAACTGATCGGATCCAACAGCCACCAAATGCAGGTTTAGACTTAAGGCATTTAATAAAGAATCTGTTGTGTTACCGTGGTGTTGGTGTGATGCTAGAGGCAGTGATATAAGGTGCTTGACTGGTGCGTTGTGGTTAGAGCTGAAGCTTGGGTTTGACGCTGCTCTTTTGGAAGACACAGGCCCACTGCTGGTGCGTCATGGAGTGGTTTGTATGTGTGTTCGGTGAAATGCTTGTTGGAATTTTGTGGATTAGCATAGTTTAATTATTGAATAAAATTTTAAATTATTAATATCAATTATGAAAATAAAATTTATGATATTTTAATTGATGGGTATTAGTTGTTTGAACTTATTATATGAGGGTGCCTATGATGAGTTAGGCTTTTACTTTTTGCTCAAAATAAGGATACCTGCTCTTGTTTGGTAGTTATAAAATTGTCATCCCATTAGACAATTTTAGTGAGACACAACATTGTGGGGAAAACCCTAGTTGCCAGACAAAGAGGAATATCTCTTCATTCCATGTTAGTGATTCAATTGAGGTAATATGCATGAATTTCATCTCCTCTTTAAATATACGCCTCCTAACCCTCTTATAATTGTTATTTTATGTTATCAACATCTATAACTATGCATCATTTGTCTTTAAATTTTTCTATCAATTGGATTAGAGCTTGGATTGAGTACTATTTTGTATTATAATAATATGAAATTCTAGATCATATCAAACCCTACTATTTTTTCTCATTCTAATTCTTGGTCAAAATTGGGCAGAATATAGATGTTTGTAAATTTATATGTACCTTGAATTAAACTGAATATTTAAGAAAATATCCCAATTTTTTAATTTGTTTTTCAAGAGATCGAAATGAAACACATTCTTTGAAATTCTTGAGCACCTGTATTTTATTTATGTTTTTCGAAATTGATATGGGAATATTATTTGGCATTTCCGATTTAGTTAAACCAATTATGAGAATTTCCGATTGAATCGTTTTGAACCCATTACATGTTGTCTTTCGTTCTTGATCTAATTTGATGTCTAAATATATAATTTTTTTTAAATCAATTGAGGTTTTTTGCTTAGAATCATGATAAGAATATGTACCTAAAAAAAGGTGCTAAAATCGGTCAGAAGTAGAGAGAATTTCCTAACTGCTCTCATCACGTTTTGGATTGGAAAAATGACAACATTCGTGCTTAAATTCCATCTCCTTTGCCATCGATGTAGGAAATCTTCTTGGGGCTTCTATTTACTGATCACAAAGGATCAAAACCACTTACCTTTTGTAACGAATTCATGCGTGGATTAAGGGAAATCCTGGTCGTTTAACCTGTTTTTTGACCCGTTTTGAGCCGCAAGTATAATCCCTATTTTCTGACTAAATTTCAAATGTTTTAGTGAATTGTATGAGGCGTATTGATCATCCTTGATATGGTTGCACCACTTCAGAGAATTCCGTGAATCATTTTCTTAACCCAATGTTTTGCGTCAAAATTTTGAACCGATATTCTCGCAACAAAGTGAATGATTCTTGGAATTAGTAGAGGGCTTTTGGTCTTGATGATAAAATGTGCCTCTAGCCTCAAACAATCGCGAAGCAAATCGAGCTTGATTGGGAGAATTTGTCGGGTGAATTTCGCGGCTTGTTCAACCTGTTTCTAGACCCGGTTCTTGGTTTCTACAGAAGCCCACTCGCAAGGATTGGAGAGTGAGGCGCGTGTCACTCTATTTTGGGCCCACCTTGTATCACTCTCGGCTCCATTATTTTTTAGAATATTATTTCAATGTTTTATAGTATTTTTCAATAATTTTGATACACTTAAATATTTTATATCAATCTATCCAAGAATATTTTAAGTCTTTTAATATCATACTCTTATTTTTTGGATTTGATAATTTTTGTGGGTGTTTATAGCATAACTAATTAAATTTTAGTGTATTGTACTCTTTTTGTTAGAGTATTTTGTTTGATAAATAAATTTTGACTATGTGATTGCCCCTTTTTTCTACGCCACATGACATATTTCATGCTTAATATTTTTGAACATTGTAATTTTTTTTGTTATATTTATTATTCATTATGGTTCGGGACCTTTAGGCGGAATCACAATGGATAAGAAATTTTGTATATTAGGTATATTATGTTGTGCCTGTTAAAATAATTTGTTGTTTTCCCACCAATTACTATATCTACTTTGTGGTAACTTTAATGGGACCAATTATGAAATCTGGAAGAAATATCTAGATTTGTATTTGGTCGTTGCCAATGTCGACTTAGCTTTGAGGGAAGAAAAGACCCTGGCTTTTATTGCTAAGTCTATTTTTGTCCAGAGGATATTTCATGAAAGATGGGAGCACTCAAATAGATTGTGACTGATGGTGACGAAATACACTATGGAAAAGTCCATTAAACAAAGCATTCTAGATAATCGTTACGCTAAGACTTTTCTGAAGTCCGTTGGTGAAAAGTTTAGGACTTTTTGATAAGGCCCCAAAAAGTCATTATTTCTCCTTATTGAATAACGCCATTTATGATGGTGTTAGTGGTGTTCGTAAGCATGTGTTGAAGATGGTGCATTATTATAACAAGTTGAAGTCCATGAAAGTCAAATTTAATGATAGTTACCTGATCTAGAAGATTCTATTTTGAAGTCATTACCTTCTCAATTTGATGTTCTGAAGACCACTTATAACACTCAATCATTAATGGGCCATTAATGAGACCATTGCCATTGTTACTTAAGAGGAGGAATCTGTTGCTGGAACTAACGACGTTGAAGCGTCTAGATCTTCAAATTTTGAAGATAAAATACTTATTAAAGTTTAAGTCTCTTGTTTTTAAACTAACGAATTTACAACGTCCAATCTTAAATGAGCGTCCAATAAACTCTTTTATGATGACCGTCCAAGAGTAAAGTTTCATTTATGGACACAATGCTCTTAAACTTTAGACAACCATTAGACGCGTCCAGATGCAAGATCCTAAACAGCTAAGTTTTCTCTCGTTTAATCTATGCGTTCTTCTTTCATATATCGAGACTAATGCCTTGCCCTTTTAAGATTTAATGGTAAAATATTTCAAGCATTAAATGGTAGACAGAAACTTTCTAGTACAAAAGCGTAGAAAGACAGAAAAAACAAGTCAACTCCTTGAGCTGTCAAACCAAATGAAGGATGTTTAGAAAAGCAAAAACTCCTGCACAGGGCCGCTTTTTCCGTTTTAGTACAGTTCAAAAAGCTGTTTTTTCTTTGATATGTTTGAAAGCTCGATATGCGTACCTTTTTGAAGGGTTAAGTTAAATCTTCTTCAACGGCTCTTTTTCGCTAAAGACTATATATATATCAAGATAGAAGAAGAAGAAAAACAGAGTAGTGAACAACGACGAATCAAGCACGAACATAAAAACGCTTATTGTTTTTCTTACACGTCCACTGGACGATAGTTTATAAGTCTCTGATACTTTATGATATTGTGTTTAATCTTCTATATCCTCACTGTGTGAGTTGAATCCATTTGTAAAACAACTTTTTGTTGTGAAAGCTTGGAGAGGCCTAGTGAACAAAGAATACTTGGGTTGGTAAAGTAATCTAGGGTGATTGCATTGTAAAGCCTGAAGAGGCAGTGAAGAATACTTGTAACCAAGGTTGGTTAGTAAATACCTTTTGAGTAAAGGGATTGGATGTAGCTCAAGGTTGAGTGAACCAATATAAAATTCTATGTGTACTTGTCTTCTCTATCCTTTAGCTCAAAATCATTTTTGAACTTGGTTTATGTTGAAAAAGTTTTTAAACGCACAATTCAAGTCCCCCTTCTTGTGCGTCACGTGCTATTTCATTTGTGAAGAAGGATCTTGTACTAAGGATATGAAGAAGGAAAATAATAATAAAAAATAGCTATGGCAAGATGAAGGCAAGGAATGCAACTTAGTATTTAGGGCCCAACAAGAAGATCTTTAAGGAGAATTGCAAGCATTGTAAGAAACGTCGCTATAAGTTTTTTTATCATTGCCATAGATGACTTCTCTAGTTATGGTGGGATTGATCTTCTTTAGATGCCTCCAAGTCCTTTAAGGCTAATGTTGAACTAAAAATGTGCAAGAAGATCAAAGGTGCGAGGTCTGATAGGGGGTCTTCAACACTAAGTGCCATTCAGATGATATGGATTGTTGGCTCACTTTGATTTGAAATTACATCACATAGATGCTAATATTTTTTTTCTAAATGAAAATTTATCTAATGATAGTGGGAGTGAATTCATGATTCTCATCTTATGTATTGGTGACGTCCTCTAAAGTTCCAATGTCCTCATAATGATAGGGAGATAATTTACATAAATAATGTCCCATGTGCTTCTGTTATTTTACGCTCAAGTTTGTATTCATCCTAATACTGTTTTTGGTATTAATACCTTGGAAAAATAATTGAGCAAGCCGTGTTGAGTTATTAAAATCTTAAGACTTGTAGGGGCACTACAAATTATATGTTGACCTATGTGAAGTCTGATCAACTTTAGGTCATTATTTTTGCTGGTTACCTTGACGACTAAAAATTTTCTTTTAGTTTTAATTTTATGATGGTAGGAGGAGCTGTTTCTTAAAATAATGTCAAGTAGACACTTATAACTACTCTATCATAGAGACAGAATATGTCGTTTTCTGTAAGGCTACTTGCCTGATTATGTGGTTGATTTTTGGCTTCCGCATTGTTGATAGTATTTGTAGGCCATTTGTGATATATTGCGACAATATTGCTATAGTGCTTTTCTCTCAAAATAATAAGAGCTCTTCCTGTACAATGCACCTTGTTTTTTTGTTAAAGAGAAAATTATAAAGTTTCAAACTCGAATTGAGCACATTGTTATTGAGTGCATATTGTAAATCCCCTAACCAAAGGCTTAACTATTAGAGCTTTTGAGAAATTTGTAGCTCAGATGTGTTCAGTTAAATCTTTTGATGTTTTGGGTTAGTTATGAAATTTGATGACGTCACTTTTGTTATCATATCTCTTATGGCATCATTGAGATGCTTGGACTATTTTGTTGGGATTGCATATTTGTCTTATTTAATTATGCTTTTCTTTATCTATCTTGTGTATGAAATGTGAGTTATTGACGTGTATGATGTTTGGTCCTATCAAATATAATTTTCTGCATTGTTAATAACTCCTTATTTCTTTGAACACAATTGATATTTTGTTTTAATAATCTTGTCTCCAATAATTAAACTAATGCTATCCAAGTGGGAAATTGTTGGAACTTTGTGGATTAGCATTGTTTAATTATTGGATTAAATTTTAAATCATTAATACAATTATGAAAATAAAATTTATGATATTTTAATTAATGGATATTAGTTGTTTGGACTTATTATGTAAGCGTACCTATGATGGGTTGGGCCTTCACTTGGTGCCCAAATGAGTGGTCCCTGCTCTCGTTTGTGGTTATAAAATTGTTGCCCCATTAGGCAATTTTAGTGCGACAGAATATTGTGTGGGAAACCCTAGCCTCTAGGCAAAGAGGATTATTTCCTTCATTCCATGTTAGTGATTCAATTGAGATAATAGGCATGGATTTCATCTCCTCTTTAGGTACACGTCTCCTAACCCTCTTATAATTGTTTTTTATATTATCAACATGCTATAACTATGCATCATTTGTCTCAAAATTTTTCCATCAATGCTGTGAAGGGTCTATGGAACAAAAAATAGTATATGTAAAGAAAGAGAAAAGGTAAGGTTTTTGTTGTTTGTTGTTGCTATGAGTGAGTAAAAAAAGATGTATGCTGTCTGTGTAATGTGTAATGCGTGAGAGTGTGAAGAAGTGAGGGTATAATGAGTGAGAGTATTATGGTGCAAGATGGTAATTCAGTGATGTGAGTAAGAATGCGAGGAGTACGTATGTCTCTGTGGAATGAGACCGCCTCTTCCCTGTGTGCGCAGAGCTTTTGCTTCAAATAGAGTGTGAGCTAGAGTGCAAAATGTTGTTACGTGTAGGTTTAGGTGTTGAGTGTTTATGGTGAGCAAAAAAGAAAGAATAAAGTGAAGTTTCGGTGGTGGTTTGGTGAGGAGACAGTTCTTGTGGCTAGGTACCAAGTGAGCGTGAGTCATTGTTGTGCACGTGTGAGGGAGAAAGATATATGTGTTGGTTATTTTGTGATGGGGTGTTGTGGGTTTATTGAATGTGTTGGAGGTTAGGTGAGAACTCGTGGAGGTTTATAAGTTGCTGTCATGACTGATGAGTGAGAGAGGGGAAGAGAAAAAGGGCGAGAACTGTGATAGTTGAAGAAGATGATGGGTCCTTTTGTGGAAGGAATGAGAGGATCTTCTTGTGTGAGGTCTTGGTGAAAAGGGGAGGGTGAGATGATGATGAAAGGGTTGAAGAAGTTATATCAAGGGTCATAGATAGAGGAAGCCATTGATGTTTAGTGGGAGCAGATGAAGGACTGCTTGTGTGGACCAGGAAGGGAGAGTAAAGCGAGTGATCATGAATGATAGGTGGATGATCCTAAAGCAATAGAAAACTAGCAGCTTCCCTTACCTCGGTGGGTGATGGTCAAGAAAGATCCCAAAAACAAGAATGATCCCAGTTTTTCTTTTAAAGACTATGGGAAACACAAATCCAAAATTTTTGTTGAAAAGTTGCTAAACCTCTAGCTTGTAGTTTCAGGTGTAGGTGATATTGTGCTTTACAAAAAAGAAGTAAGTTGCAGACTATGTTCTTGCAACCACATCTTAACATATAAAAAAAGGATGACTCTACTAATAATTTTCCCACTCATTTTGGGGGCATATTAGTAAGTTACATTACTGTGGAAAGGACTTTTTAAATCGATTAAAAATGACTTTTTAAATCGATTTTTGAACTGATTTAGATACAAGAGATATAAAAAGTGAATGGTTTTTAGAACGGTTTTTCAATAGATTTAAAAAATATTTTTTAACTCAGTTGTTGGGCAATCTATTTAAAAAACTTATTGGGCAATTGATTTAAAAAACTCACTCACGTAACCAAAATGCAAAGTGCAACCAGATCTTGGCCATCGTGGACATCCTCCTCGCTACCAACATGTGTGCCAACAACCACTTCGACTAGTACGTCATCCTCCAAGTCGATCACCCCTCTGACGACCTCAACCTCATCAAGAAGCAGTACCGTCGCCTCACCCTCCTCCTCCACCTCGACAAGTCTCGCTTCCACTTCACCAATGCCTTATATCATGTAACACCCTTATTTTTATTTATTAAACTGTTTTCCTATTTATGCTATATTTAATTCTGAAAATTGGGAAGAAATTTTAAAATTTTGATCCCCATGGTTAAACTCAGAATGTCGAAAGCTATCTAATCGTGATTTTTAATAATTTTTCCGAGCCGCAGCTCGAAGAAGTTATAAAATGTCGTTTTTGCCCTTATTTCTCAATATTAAAGACTAACATGAAAAAAAGATTTAGTCGACATTAAAATGTCAATTTGAGCTTAAAATCATGTTATATGTATTAAAATAGAATTTAAAAATTTTTCTAGAATTTTTCTGAAATTCTAGTGTAAAATGACCAAAATACCCCTCAATGTCAAATAAACCAAACAGTAGTAGGTTGACATCTAGAAATGGTGAATTTTTTTTTTAGTATATTTATAGGTAAAATATGTAATTTTATAATTTTCATAAAAATTTGAGCATTTATTGAATTAAAATACATTTAATATGAATTTTTTAAGCTTAAAAATACAATATATATATACATATATATATATATGTATATATATAATTCAAAATAATTAATAAAAATTAAAATTTATTTTTAGAAATTTATTTTTGATTAAAAATAATACATTTGCTCAGATTTCTATTTAAATTAATTATTTTAATATTAAAAGTTAATTTAATCAAGTTTAGGCGATTTTATTGGTACCGGTTAATTCAATTATAGATAAAATTTACATTGGAAGAGCTTTGGGACAGCTAGTACCATATGTCCCAGCCCTACCAAGAGGTGATTTAGCACCTAAGCTTAATATGTGTCCCTAATTAAGATAAAAAGAAAAAAATAAAAATAGGATTTATGCATCATGCATGGTCTCATTCTTGGACACATAAGCTCATCCTTCCCTCTATAAATAGCCATGAATGGAGTTGAATTCTTCATCCTCCTCCTCACTTGAGCAATCTAAAATCTCCTCTATAGCTACCTTCCTCCATATTTTTTTTTCCTTACACTACACTTTTATTAGTTTTCATCAAGTTTCCATTCTAGGAGTTGTGCACCAATAATTCTCTCCTCTTCAACAACTACCCTAGAAGTAATGGGAGGAGTGAGGTTGGTTCTAAATTTCAATTACTTTGCATGTTGGCAAGAAATGTTTTCTCCTAAACTTTTCAATGTTTAAGTTTATTAAGTTTTATAATAATGTTATAATGTTTAGTACTAGATTTAAACTTTTACTAAGTTGTTATACTGATTAATTTTAGATAATTATAACACACTTATTAGGTAGTTAAGCTGCTCAAATTTAGATAACTATAATATAATTATTAAGTTGTTATATTGCTCAAATTTAAACAATTATAGTAAAATTACTAAGTTGTTATATTGCTCAAATTTAGATAATTCTTTTTTGTTGTTATACTAGATAGTTAAATTGTCATATTGCCAAATTTTAGTAAAACTTTAATAATCTAGCAAAAATAGTAAAAGAAATCAGTTAGTAAGTTCATAAAATAAGACTAAATAATTTTTTTCAATTTAAAGAGCTATTTATAAATTTATTTTTAGAAAACTACTGTACAAATTTTGGTTTAAGTTTTTATTGTTCAGGTAAGATCTAAACACATTAAGTAACCATTTGTAAAAATTTCATAATTTTTAAAGCTTAGTTAGTACTCTTAATTGTGTTTTATAAGTGCTTGTAGACACATTTTTCTTAAAAATATTAAATTTTAAAAATTATTGAAATTTTTTTAAAAATTTATGATAAAATTTTAATTATTTTTCTAAGCTTAAAATTTTTTTTTATGTAAATTTTTGACCATTTTGTGATTTATTTCTTAATTATCAGTTTTTATTTTAACTTTTATGTCTTTATATCAATTGAATTATTGGTTATATGTTTTAATATGAATTATGAATTATGTGAATAATATGTATGGATCAAATCTCTATAATATAAGACAGAGATATTAGTAGAAATTATACTGATGCTTAAATTTAATGAGACCAGAATGAACATTTAGAAACTAATAAATTAGTGAGTAAGAGTAATGTAAAATGAGAGACATGCAGTGGCATGACACCCTGTTAAGGAAGCTACAATTTGGTACGCAGATGAATGAAAGGCAGGGACCCATTTGAGGAGGTCTTAGGGGTAGGCATCGAGTGGTGCAAGTCTAATGGCCTAGGTAGCGCCTGTGAGTCAGGATATTCACTTGACCCTGCTTGATAATCTTGATAACTACTTAGCATTTTGGGATTGGTGTGACAGTATACCTTTGTAAATGGACGTCCAAACTGATATTTGTTCCTCATTGATAATGATGACCGTACCATGTGATGATGTTGAGAGAGGTATATGTACTCGCAGTCACTTCTCAGGTTTTGTTGAGAATTATTACTCACTAATGGGAAGTATATATCCATACCAAGTTAAGGGTAGTTTAGTATAACTTAGAATAAACCCTAGGTTTTCTTCGTTAATTGTATTTTATTATTGGTAGATTTCCTACCATACATGTGAAAGGAATTTTAGAACAAATCACCTAACTCCATTATTTTTTTTGTCGTGCATGTTCAATCGTGATCTTTGAAGATGGCAACATCGGTTCCATTTAATCTAGACATATCATATCTAGATGGAGGAGTATGGGATTATGATTAGGACATAAACGTCTTAACCTATACAGGTTTGATATCTGTGACTTTTCTATCCCCTATTCCTAGGGCTATGATGTTTCCACTGACATACATGATACCTATTTCTTATGCGAATGCTCCCCACTAGATTTTATTTACGTTCCTCATGTTTCATCATTACCACCACCATTAGTAGATTCGGATGTCCATCCACTTCCTCTTGAGTTACTTATTATGGACGCTCTAGTTGTAGACGAGCCAACACCCATACTTGCTGATGATGGATCTCCTATGGAGATAGTACTCGCTGAGTCACTTGTGACCTCCCCTAGTATTGAGTACTAAGTGTGAATGGCTAATGAGTGGTATACCTTTTCATCATCTTCCTTTGAACTTGGGGTACCACATGAGGTACCCAACGAACAGGCATATCATACAGAAGAGGACGCATCAAAGAGGACCCTTCAAATGAGGACGACCATTAGTGACTTTAGTATTTAGTAGGGGATAGGGTAGACAATACTGCTCTATATAAGAACTTTTTGGATATATATATATATATATATATATATATATATATATATATATATAGATTGGGCTAGGTAGTATATGTCTTTTGATGTACTTTTGATTGTTATGTATTAGCCAAACCATGATGTACAGTTTGATATATATGTAGCTCATTTCTATCTTCAAATTCTATTAAATTTAGAATTTTATTATTATAAAAATTGAAAAAAAATTACTCGCATTTTCATCAACTTGACTTAATAATTAAATTAATATGAATTATATTTAAAATTGGAGGAGTGTTATATATCACATGGTCAACGAATAATAGAAACTAAAACGCATTTTTGTACAAGAATAAAAGCTAGAGTCTGGATCTCCAACACGGTTCAAGCCTTAGGTTTCCAACACAGTCACGGAGAATCCAAATTTTCAACTAACAATAGATTTTGACACAGTGAAATGTCGCACCCGAACTAAAAACTGAAATACTAAAAAAGATTAAAAAAAATTCCCGAAGAAGCAATTGTAGCAAATGTGAGCAATTATTTAAGAGTAAAAAAAAAAACCCTAAAATCAGAGGATGTACAAAGGTTTCAGATGCTCGAACTTGAGAAACAGCAAGTCAAAGTAAGTCAAAGGCAAAATGAAGCGAGAAATTGAAGTTTGATTGGGTCAAACATAGACAAAGGACGATAAATAAGCGATACAAAGCACAAGGGAAGTGAAGATTAAGAAAATGAATAAAGAGAGAAACCTTAACCTCTGCAGTAGAGAGAAATAGTGAAGAGAAATTGTGCGGCACTAAGGTTAGGGGTTTTACCGGGTTGTGTCTGTATTCGTACCTCTTCCTTCAAGCTCGTCACTGATGCCCAAGCCCTCCTCTCTGATCCTATCAAGAAAGTAGTCTACGACAAAGAGCTCTCCTTCTTCTCCCACATCAATTTGTCGATCCCCAACGAAGACTTGGAAACGTAGGGAAACAAGAACAAGGAAAGAATGACGTGAATGTCAGATTTTAAAATTTTTTTAAATCAGTTGCACGAGAACTAATTTAAAAATAACTTTTAAAATCTATTCTACTTGTAATAGAATTGATTTTAAAAAGTTATTTTTTAAATCGGTTCTCATGCAATTGATTTAAATTATTTTTACTTATTTACAAAAACATCACTATGTTTTTTTTTTTAGATTGGACTAAAAAAAAAACGAGTTAAATTCTTATTATAGAATGTGCTTTTTGTAGTAGTGTTACTTTTGGGGGCAAATAAGTAAATTAATATTTAATAAGCTTCTCTCTTCCTGATTCTTTCTTCTTTGGTACACTCCTCCTCTCTTGCTAATTCTGTTGATTGTGAAGAAGATCACAATAAGCAATTGCCCAACAGCTTCACCAGGCAACAACAGGAAGCTAAATCTCTGAACAACGAAAACAAGTCCAAGGTACCGGCGATCCTTGAGAGTGATTTTAATTGTTTCGCTTTTTTGAACTATTATTTATTATTTATTACTAGAAAGTAGACACACATCACAAAACAAGTAAAAAATGAAATCTGAAGTGGAATTTGGTCTACCCAAAATCTAAGTTTGCAATGGGTGCTTTACGAAAAGAGAAAGCAAGATAAATATTCCTCCAATTTTGCAATGTACAATTTCCTCACCTTTATTTCAATATTAAGAGAACGTTGCATATATAATTAGTTTGTCTCAAATGTAATATACTGTTATAGCATTGCAATTTTGAATTCAAATTTCATAATGCATGATGAACATGTATTTGAACAAGAATTGGAACTATCTGGCCTGTACTTAGTATCCTTTACTCAAACCCAGTAAGCAGATTACATATTTGCCATTTACTGGAGTGGAAGGCTTTATAATCTTATTTCCCACCAATGGTGGCAATGACCATGCCAACCACGTGGCAAAAAAATTGTGTTTACATTCTTTACACATGCTAGAAGGGTTTAACATTAATTGTGCAGCGAAGTATCAAACAGAAAAATAACTAACCATGCATACAAAATATTTAGCAAGAGAGAACGAACATGAAAATAACACATAAAACTCAAGGATCAATAACTTCAGAGCAATAAAATGCAGTTAACCCGGAGGCGTGAAATTGAATCACGGTTGATGGGTTGAGCGACATACTATCACATGACATTTTTCTTCATGTTGTGATGGTGAACAATTAGTTATCTTTTAAGCTATGGTTTCAAAGAATGCATTGAATCGGTATTTAGTCATGCACTCATACCATTAAATCAACATCCATGTTAATATTATGTAATGTAAACTTGCCAATTGCCAAACTGCCAAAACCCTGGTGACTGGTATTGTTGACACATAGATGGAATCTTTAAGCTTGAAATACAATTAAGAAGAAGAAGACCAAATGGAGTTGGCCACATGGATCAATTTCTGGGCTTTGTTACAAAGCATGTTTTCATTCGATGTTCCAAATCTAGAGGAACATTCACGATGTCTGATTGAGTTTATCGTCATTTTGGCTCATAATTTATCAGTTGAATATGTGACGAAGTTTACATTCATTTCCATGTTACTTAATTTAGATAGATAGATGTTTCTTGTTTGGAACGTATTATCATTGAGAGCGTTGTTATACCATTTTGGTTAAATTAAAAATTTCTTCCCTAATATGAAAATATTTTATATATTAATCTTTGTACATGAAAAAATGTTTATAAATTAGTCTTTGCCCAGTTACCAAAAGTCATAATATAGTGTTAATTTTATTTTTTTTTATAAGCAAAATGTATTGGTCAAACAGAGTACAAAGGGTACTTGATCTAACCTGTTTACAAAGGAATAATAGCAAGAGATACTAGCTAGTTAGATGTAGACAAGCTACAAAATTAGAGCACCAATAAAAAAAGAGCATTGGATGTTATTTCTTTTGACCTTGCACCACATTCATGATCTTGACTTTTATTAGGTCTAACATAACAGAGAAGTCAAAAGAGATCTCTTGGAAAATGATATTGTTAAGTATCATCCAAATAGACCTTATTGTAGTGTGCCAAAACAAATGACAAACGAGGCGCATGTATTTCTTTCTGAGCAAAGAGCTAAACTGAATAAAATGGTCAGGAACTTCATTCGGCAAGACCCCTGAGAAGCCTAACCATGCATATGTCATGTTCTAGATTCGGTTTATCAACAGACAAGACAAGAAAAAGGTGATTAGAATCTTCATCAAAGGAGAAACAAGACACACAAGAGTTCCCCTGAGCTTGGGATAGAATTCTCTTTTTAACCAGGTTGACTTGGCTTGTTATCCTATCCAGAACAACTTGCCAAGAGAAAGTAAGGACTTTGTGGGGGACATGACTTTTCCAAAAAGATTTAAAGATAGTAGAATGAAAGGGGTGCAATCTTCCAACCAAGAGCCGAGAGAGTAAAAAAGTATATGCTGATTTGACTAAAAAGCGTCTAGATTTGTCTTCCTTCCAAATCCATTGGCTTGGCAAGTCTCTCTACATAGAGAAACATGAGCTCAAGGCGTTAACCAAATCTGCTAGAAGTCCCTCTTAATTCCCACACAAAAAGATCTCTTTTTCGCTTTCATGACTAGCACCATGAATCATCATTTCAACATCCCATATCAGCCACACTTGCATTCTTATCATAGGCTACTTGGTGCAACCAAGGAAAGGAAAGTTTCAAGCTTAGATCACCTAGCCATACATCATGCCAGAAGTGTGTATGTTCCCCATTTCTAAAGATATTTACTATAAATATTTACAATATACAATAATACATACATGGGCTGATGTCTTCTTTTATTGATTAATATGTCACAAATACAAACTCAATCTTCACTATTATATATTTTTAAAGATATTAACATAAGTATTAATTACATCTAAAAAGCTTATGCAGTGCATATCTTTTTAACTTGTTAATATGACTTTGAAGCATTCTCCTGAATCTGTTCCATCTAATATGTAGTCTTTGTATCTTCTATCCTTCCATGTAGCTTCATTCCTAACATTTGAAAACAAGAAAGGATTAAAAAACAAAACAGAGTTTATCAAGCTTACAACTTTATTTTTGGTCAAATTATAGCCTTTTCATAAAAGAATAATTTCTTTTTAAAAAATTATTATTATTTTTAGTTCTTCATGTGATTATTTTAGCTTTTTAAAGTAATCAAAAATGAAAAGAATCTAAAATTTGATTAAATTAGAAGCTATTTTGAATAACTTCACATAAAATCAATTGCTTCTTTTAAAAAGATCACTTTTATAACTGTAAACAAACATAAGTCAGCTTCTATTTTTTTAAATCTCTAAAAAATAATTTGTAAATTATTTTGCATTAATTTTTTTTAGTATGTAACAAACTAAGGCTACGAAAGGTTAAGAGCAATCTTATAAAGTGAAATCTTCCATTTTAATTATTTTTTGAAATAATTTCTTTTTTGAGTTCTACATCAACATTGTAATTAATGGTTATTATTGCATTTTAAAAGACAAAGTGCAATAGTAATCATTAATTACAAAATCAACATTTGAGATTGTAATTAATTTTAGATTTTGTCGTGTATGCATTTGATTTTATCACAATCCTTAACCATTGAATTTCTAATCAATGATTATGAATGCACTTTATTTTCTAAAGTGCACCTTCTCACTTTAGAGGAGGCAAATCCTAAAATTTTGAAGGAAAATTCTATAGTTCTTCTCATAAATAGTACATGACTTTTAAAAATAATAATTGTGCAACCACAAAATACCTTACGAGGCTACATTTGGCAAAACAATTTTAAACTTAATAAAAAAGGAATATTAAATGATGCAAAGACCAATGCTATCATGCATATTTTCTATCTTAAACTGTCAAATTACATTATTCGTAGTTGGATCTTTTCTTAGTATGATTGCATATCTCATGTACTATTCTATAACATGTTTTTGTTGGCCTTTTCCTTACCTAGTATTTAATACAATAAAGCATGTTTGGTTTTATGACCATGCATTAACTCTCTCTCCCTTTCTATCTATCTATCTATCTATCTATCTATCTATCTATATATATATATATATATGGTGATAAATGAGAACTATAAATATATATCATTAGATTTTATTTGAATAATTAAGATTAAAAGAAAAAATCACATGTAAGATGTGATGCATTATTCCATTATTCACTTAATCTAAATATTATAATTTATATATTTTGTTTATGCATCATTATGCATGAACATTGAACGTATAACACAATTTATTAAAGAAAAAAAATGATCCTTATATGTCATAAAGTTAGAGACTATAGGTTACTTGGACAAATATCCTGTAACATAAGCTGGACGAGAAATTGTTTACTAATCATTCTTTTGCCCTTTTTCTGCTATGCAAGTTGCTACAGTCCCTTCCTCGTTGGCTTTTTGCATTTCAATGAATTCTGTATCAAACCATGCATATATATAAACATAACAATGTATAATAAAGATTTGGTACAAAACCTCCTTCGAAGCTATTTTTGAAAGGAAAAAAATCTGATAATACGAGAGAGATAGAGAAAAGAGAAAAGTTTGTGATATGATCAAGAAAAACAAAAGAAAAAGGTGAATTGTAAAAAGTGTTATACATAAAAGAAATATAAATAATGCAACTGATCTCAAAATGTCTTTTATAAGGTTTGAAAGAGAAACTAAAAGAATACTATTATTAAATTAACAAAAAGGTACAAAATCCTAAACATAACCAGAATTTTTTAAAATTTGAAATATGTTAATATAATATGAAAAGGAAATTTTTGTCATCTAATAATTTAAAGGGTAAAATATTTATTTCATCCCTCTAAAATTTTTCAAATTTGGTTGTAGTCTTTCAAAAAATTTGTCCTATATTCGTCCTTCTAATTTAAAAATACCTCACTTTAATTTGATCCTCAAAGTGTATTTTCTGATGGCTTATGACCGCTATTAAATGTTAATTATAACCATTTTAAGGACAAAAAGTGGAGTATTTCTAAATTAGAGGGATGAAAATAAGACAAATTTTTTTTGGAGAACTAAAACTGAATTTGAAAAATTTTAGAAAGGCAAAATACATATTTTTCCCTGATTTAAATTAGGAATATATGTTTTACAGGAGACATCTTTTAGAAAAAAAATGATATATCTCATGTATATATATAAACATGTTGTAACACTATTATATTATAATTTTATAATTTCTGCATATAACATTAAAATTTACTTACCTTGGGTTGTTGCGCATATATGATATGGTCTTGTTCAAATTTCCAAGCCAAAGTTTCTTAGCGAATGTTATATATACTGATCTCAGCAATGGTGTGTTGAGATTACCTCTTGAAAATGTTTCCATACTTGGAATATTGCTCACCCTCACTGTTTGTAAGTTAGGCCAATCAAAGGTTCCACTCTGCTGATAGAAACTTACCAACTTTGGAAGATCCTTGAGTACAAGGTATTCCATTTTAGGGAAGATGATAGACACATTTTCATCTTTATCACTAGATATCACCTCTTCTATTTTCGCACAGTTACACAATTTGAGTGATTTGAGTTTCCCAAGATTTTGGGCAAAAGAAAGTGAGAATAAACTTTTGAGGCTACCACAGTGGATAAGGATGAGTGACACCAAATTTGAGAAAAATGGAACTTGAGGATCCTTGTTCCAAACACATGTCAAACTGCTTAGGTTACTCAATGCTAATGCCCGCAGCTGAGGAAGCATTTCTTGGATATTATGATCTGGTTTGTCATCTTCAAGGTTGAATACCTCAGTCAATAATCCACATTTGTCCAAAGTCAATTTTTTAGGTTGTTGAATCTTATGATCATGCTGGAGGAGATGACACTCAACAATTTGTTGTTGTTGCTCAAAGTCAAATTTTCCAGTTCACAAAATGATTGGGAAGGACAACTATAGTGCCAAAGCTTCTCAACAACCAGATTTATTACATAAAGTACCTTCAATTTGTCCAATGACAACTGCAAAGAGCAAACCATAATTTTCAACTATTGGGAACAGAGATGAATACAAAACTAAGTAAGAAGTATGTATTACAATATTGAACTAAGGAATTGATAGTGTAACACAGTTTGATGCCATGCCCTTATATCATTCAATTCCATCATTTATACAAACAGTAAATAAAATAAATGTCTATAACATATGTGTAAAAACATAAAGAAGTGGAAAAGATTTGATTTGAATATATATATATATATATTCGCACATACATCTGATAATGAATATTATATCTAAAGCTTTAAACTAAAACTTACTGAATTTGGGAAGAAAAAATTTGAAGTAGCGGATTGTGGAAGATCATTCAGCTTATTGGACTCTTCAACAAAAGTCATCAAAGCAGGACAGTTTGCTATTTTCAATGTTTCTAAGGATGGGAATTCAGATGTAGAAGGAAAGACAGTGGAGAGATTTGTTAGATTTTCAAGAGAAACATCCTTCAATTGAGAAAAGGCAGATTTCCCTCTCGTTCCTTCTTCTTTATCGATGATCATAATTTTCTCTAAGGCCTCACAATCTGAAATTTCCATATTTGTTAGCATTAAAGACACTGGCAGCCAATTAAGAGACTTGCATTGCTTCACTTGTAGGATTTGCAGGTTTTGACAAAACTTGGCAATTTCTTTATTGATGATGTGAGTTAAATTAGGTAGATCAGTCAAAATCATTTCATCTAGTTGCTGCAGGAGCTCTGCAGAATGAGATATTTCCCCATTAATGTTGAATACCATTTTCAATGCCTCACAATGACTCACACTGAGTTTCTTCAAATTCCTCAATTCTTGTAATGCTCTAGAGGAGACGACAACAACCAACCAGTCGCAACTATCTACCTTGAGTTTATTCAGCTGAGAGAAAGACTCCCCGTCAGTTGTGGACGATGCTTCTGTAGTTGCAAACCCGGTTGTGAATTGTTGTAACAAAGGACATTTTTCTATCATCAAAGTTTCCAGACTGGGGAATTCTAAATGACGACAGTAGAACAAGAACAATACTGAGAGAGACTTAAACTCCACCTTGCTCAGTGCTGGGAACTTAATTATTGCTGGATTTTCATTCCTTCCTTCAACAACTTCTAAAAACATATCACATGCCTCTAACTTTAATTCCTTTAGTTGGTGGAGCTTCTCAGCTGCAGGAGCAGAGATTAGAAATCGCAGAGAAGGGCAACTTTTGATGTGTATAGTTTGCAGATTTCCGAAACCAAAAATTCCTGTTGGATTGTCGCTCCATATCAAGTGCAGCTGATATAATTCTATTAATTCTAATTTCTTTATCTGTGTGAAATATTTACCATCTCCATCCTTATCAGGGGTAAGATCAGAAACATCAAACAGAAAAGGTAAAGTTAATTCGCACTGCTGAATGCTGATAGTTTCAAGCTTGTTTGACTTTTTTACCAAAATAGACAGAAATTCATTCACCCATCGATTGCAATTTTTTGCCCGGAACAGTAGGAGCTTGGTGAAATGCGAAGGTCGAAGGTTATGTATTGCCTTGCCTAATTCCACATCGTCACCAACATTGTACTCAGTAATCGTTGAGAATTCATTCTGTAAGATTTTTCCGCTCTTATTATCATTTTGTGCAACTCGAGTGGAAATCATTCAAACATAGTCAATGACTAGCCAAATATCTAATACCTTGGAAGAGGTAATGTGCTTCCCTAATTTTTTTTAAGGTAATTAAGTCTCTTTATTTTTAAAATCAAACCAATTTATTTTTTTAATCAATTTTTTTATTTCAAATTCTTAAATTCCCATTTTTTATCTAAATAGTTGGAAGTTTATAAGGAATTTAAGATACAAAATAATTTTTGAAAGTAAAAAAAGTTAGTAAAACTTTAATAAAATTAGAAGGATTTTGTAAGTTGTAAAATTGGATTTGAATTTTGAGGGTTTTTTTTTTGTTTTTTTTTTTTTAAATTTGATGTTTTGGTTGGTGAATTTTGAGGGAAAATGAGAATTTAAAGACTTTTGGTAGAAGAACATTGTTAATGGGACCAAAATTTGCTTCATCTTAAAAATAGATAGACTTAATTAGCTAAAAAAATTTAGGAATTTAAATTTATATATAATTCCAGTCAAAGAAGACAAAAGAGTAACTAAGCTTAAAATTTTCATCTATTATGATAAATAGTGTTTTTAGAGAGAACTAACCGATAATTCAAAAAGAGAGGGAATCATTGTATCAATGTCAAGTTGCACTTGATTTTCTACTATGATTGATTTTAACATTGACTTCTCTATTTGTCCCAAACCAAACTTCTTTAAGTTGGGGCAGTGGTTCACAACCACGTTCTCCAAGGATGGCCATTCAACAATGTCTCCGAATGAAAAACTCCTGAAATTGGGTAAGTCTTCAAGATACACTTTGTTTGTTTCGGGAAGTTTGATTTTAATTGTGGCTTCTTTAACTTCTTGAAGTAGGTCGGATGTCACCTATACCATCCAAGGTAATTCTTCTTGAGGTTGTTGATATATAAACAAATAAGGATTAATCAAGGATAGAGAGAAAATCAAGGGAAAAAGAAAATAAAAAATAAAAGAATAATAAGAAGTGTTTTTAAAATATTAAGTAAGAAATAAAAATGTACATTTTTTATTAGAAAATATTATTGATACAACTTTACTTGATTTCTAATGCTTTTTTATTGTCATTTTCAATAAATGCTTTTTATTTATTTATTGTTTAATTAATACCTTTATGACCGTCGGTATCAAAATCCTTACAAATAACGATATATTTGCATCAACAGAAAAAGTAGAAGATGTAGAAAAAAAAAAAAAAGCGAAAAACTTGTTTTCCATAACTACCCTTTAATTAATATTCACCACTACGAGCAATTGATGTATTATAGTTTATTACTATAATACAGTGTCACTTTTAGCATGAGTCGAGAAGAAAAGCATGTTTATTTTCTCTAATATTGTGAAGAAAATTCTTTAGTAGTATGTTTTAAAGTTTTCTTTTTATTCTCATTCTTTTTTCTTTTTTTTTCTTTTTTTTCCCTTGTGAAGACAATTAAGTGAAGATATTAATTTCAGTGTGTTTTCTTTTAATTAGTACATGTCTTTCTTTTCATTTTTTATTATTTTTAAGATATATTCAGGGATGACATTTTAGAAGAAAAGAGAAGGGGGTAATTTTTTTAAAGTAAGAAAATTATATAATATTTATAAAAATAAATAAAAAGATTAGGACATTAAATTTATAATAATTTATTATTTTATTTTATTTCTTTTATCTTAAAAATCATCAAATTAAAAATATTTATTAAAAATGAAAATTACTCTCCCCATTTTTTTCCTTCAAAACTCGACTCTTAAATTTATCATATTTATCTCTGTCGATTCCATTCTACAAGAAAAGTAGACAAAATTTAGTATGTATATATTTAAGGTCAATTTACTTCATTTCCTATATTTCATTTACATACATACATATATATATATATATATATATATATATGGTAAAATATAGTTTTGGTCTCTTATCTTTATATTAAAATTTGTTTTGATTCTTTATCTTTTAAAAGACTTATTTTGGTCCTTTAACTCTCAAATTTGAGTTAATGTTATCTTTCCAAAATAGTGATCGTTTTTTATTTCAAGGTACGATTTTAAACCTTTTTTGACTAATTCAAGACATGAAACTTGTTTCATTAGATTCACCTAAATGAAAATTATGGAGCCTAGTTAATGTTTGAACCAAAAAGGGGTTATAAACATGGTGAAAATCACATAAAAAGTGAGTCCCACAAGCAATTGAAAAACTAAAAAATTTAATATCAGATTTTTTGGGTTGCTCGTGGGACTCACTTTTTTACCATATTTATGATTCTTTTTGGTTCAAACCTTAGTTGGGTTCCATAGTTTTCATATAGATATATCTCATAGGATAAGTTTCACTTCTTGAATCGGTCAAAAACGGTTCAAAATCATGCTCCAAAATCGAAAACGATCACTATTTTGGAAGGACAACATTAACTCAAATTTGAGAGTTAAAAGATCAAAATCTTTTAAAAGATAAAGGAACAAAACGAATTTTAACAAAAAGATAAGGAACCAAAAATATGTTTTAGCACACACACACACACACACACACACACACACATACATATATATATATATATATATATATATATATATACATTTTGTGCCTAGCCACGTGGTTCGGGGCTCACGGTGACTACTTAACTGGTTTTCCCTCCATTTACCGCTATATAAGGCATTACTTACCTTCAAGTACACATTTAAGCCTCATTATTCACCTCTTACACTTACTGACTTGAGCATTAAAGTGTTTGTGTAGGTGTTTGCAAGTTTTGCTTCTTACTAGAGGTTGTCACTGCTTGTCGGAGATTGTTCAATTGCCTTGTGTGTCCACCCCCTTCGGAGGTCTTGAATTTTCTCGAAACATTGGCGCCATTTATGGGAATTAACATTCCCTCTCTTCTTCATAGTGGACACAAAAGAGCTTTCTGACGACAAGGCCACTACCACCGCTAGAATTGGCAACCGCACCACCAGAATTAACAACAACAAATTCAGAATGAGGAGAATCACCTTTGCTAGACCCACGAATTATCATTTTATCATGATGCTTACAGGGTGGTTGAAAAAGGTGGTTTGATTTTGATTATACAATTGTGGTTTATGGAGAAATCAATTTGCTTCTCAATTTTGTTTCACCATCAATTCATCACTTTAATCAATTTTCACTTGTTGTTCTTAAAGAATCAATGGAGAAAGGGAAAAGGTTTTCTAATTTGAGTTCAATTGGCGATTTCATCGCTCCAATCCAAAAACTGATGCTAGTTCATGCAAACATGCTAATCCCCCTATTTTTAACATTGTTTCAAGATTCTTTAATGGCTAATCCTTTTTCTCCCCTCGTTTCTCGGAAAGTTTCGTTGCAAGTATGTGACAACTTCGGTCGTATGAATCTTTTCTGATCCCCTTCGATTTGCGAAAAGAATGGCGTTTCTGGTGCCTGAATCAACATTTGCAGACCTAGATTTAGTCGAATGCGAAATGCAAAGACAAATACAGATCCTGCCATCCAATCACACATAACTGACTTTTGCAACCAAAGCCAACTTCACTAACTTCAACGTGTCTTGTTCTCGATCATTGCTATATTGATTGGCTTATCTTCGCTAAGGTTTTCGGTGGAAAGATTTGGTCCAACACCTTTCATTGATCCTTATCAACTCTTGTTTGCAAGGAACATGTTTAGGGCACAACAATCTAAGATCAGTCGGCTGATTAATCCATTTGGGTCACTTTTATAAACTATTTACCAATTTGGGGCTCTTTTGAAGCATATTATCAAAGTGGGGTGGTCAACATTGGAAAACGCTAGTCAAACTAGCGTTTTCACCGCCATGTCAGCTTTTTTTTATTTTAATTTAACTCCAAAAATGCAAAGTACTTGCCACATAGGATACCCTAGTGGCAGTAAAAGGGTATCGTACGTGACAACCACTTGGCACACAATTGGCAGTATTGGTGACACATGTAGAATATGCCAATACTATTAGTGTTTTCACTTTTTTTTTAAATGGACAAAAAGTGACACGTGTAATATGCTAGTACTACTAACATTTTCACGTTGGCAGTTTTGGTGACAAGTGTGAAATATGTTAGTACTACTAGTGTTTTCACTTTTTTTTTTAAATAAAAGATGTTGAATATGTGAGTACTAGTAGCATTTTCACTTTTTTTTTTTTTATAAAACGAACAAAAGCTTCACGTGTGCAAAGCCCTGAATCATTGTGAATAAATTCAATAAGTATATATGAAGTATCATTATGTTAGCATGCACAGAGTTATCATCCTCCCTTTTTTTTTAATAATAATAAAAAAAAAATCTTTTTTCTTTGTCCAACCCGAAACCAATTAATTTTAGCTTAAATGTATGTGTTTGGATGATTCCTACATATGAGTCTGGTCTTGTGTCTCTGGTTGGCCAAGTGCAGGGGTGAGACCGTTTAAGTTGTCTGTCCAAATAAGGAGATGATTTTTGGGATACAGTAATCTATGTTGCTACACAAATTTCTGGTTAAGTCACCTACAAGAAATTAATTCATTTTTTAATGGGTGAAAGTTTCTTGGTTTGGATGGTTGACAAATGTAGAAGGGTACTTGGCTTCTATTTTCATTAACTCATGGGATCATTTGTGGCTTTTACCAATGTTATCATTCACAATGTTATCACATGCTCCCTGTGAAACTTTTGTCTGTTTTATTAAAAAAAAAGTGAAAACTCTAACAGTACTAGCATATTTAACACTTTTTTTTTAAAAAAAAAGTAAAAATACTAGTATTACTAGCATATTCCATATGTGTCACCAAAACTACCAACGTGAAAAAGCTAGTAGTATTAGCATATTCCACACGTGTCTCCTTTTGTCCATTTAAAAAAATAAAAAAGTGAAATTGCAAGTAATTCTAGCATATTCTACACGTGTCACCAACATTGCCAACTGTGTGCCAAATGGCTGTCACGTAGGATACTCTAGTGGCAGTAGTGTTTTTTGAAAACACTACTGCCACTAAGGTATCCCACGTGGCAGTCACTTGGCATTTTCGGAGTTAAATTAAAAAAAAATAATAAAAAAGTTGATGTGGCACTAAAAATGCTAGTTTAACTAGCTGTTTTCCAACGTTGACAACTTCATTTTAGTAATATGTTTCAAAAGAGCTCTAAATCGATAAATAGTATATAAAAGTGACTCAATTGAGTCAATCAACCGATATTAGTCCAAGCACATGCACCTGCCATTGGTAGCACACAGACTTTGGCCTTCAGCTGTTGTAATTGATGTTGGTTCATGTTGGAGGAAAAGCGCAAGCGCATAGCGCCACCTAGTCTAGCTTGAGAATCTGGTCCAAGTTATGCAAGAATTCGGTCCCAACTATGGTTCTAAATCGCGATTGCGGGCATTGCGGCTACTATGATGCGGATTACGACTGTTGCGGCTGTGAAATTAAAAAATGTTTGCACCAAACATAGAAAAAGTTCTATAATTATTAGTATATCTTTTATTTATAAGGTTGTATAGATTTTCATTCATTTTTAAAATTTTGTATCATTTTAATGAATAATTTAGAATAAATTTATAATAAAAATTGAGATATATAAATCTAAACAAATCTAAAAAGCAACAAGAACACAAAATTAATTAGTCTGACTTAAATTTAGAATAAATTGTCTCATTAACACAAAAGTAAAAAATTTAAAGGTACATAAACTAAACAAATCTCAAATAGATATAATAAAAAGGAAATGGTTTATTCGAGGAACATTTAATTTTCTTTTATCTAATAATATTTCCTCTAAAAAATTGCTATTCTTTTTTTTCTATTCCTTCCATAAAATTATTTCTCCCTCTCCTCTAAATTTTTGACATTGAAAATTTTCCTTTTTTTTTTTTTTATAAAAACATCAAGCATTAAAACAAACAAAAAAAACCCACCCAACCCATCGAAGTTTTCCCCCAACTGTGAAAGCCAAAAAAAATCCCACCAACCCACGAAGTTTCCCCCCTATTGCCCACCTTGTTAAAGCAAAAAAAATATTGCTTCCGCCCCCCCAAACAAAAAACATATCCACCCCTACCCACCCCATGAAGTTCCCTCCCCCCACCCCTACCTGTTAAACTTAAAGCCAAAAATATATGCCACTTCCCCCAATCGAAGCCCCCACCCCCCCAGCGTTAAAGAGTTAAGGCAAATTAAAAAAACCCACTCCACCCATCAAAGCCCTTTCTCCCTTTCCCTTTAGTTCACTCACCTTTCCTCTTCCATCAAAAAATTCAGATCAATCATCAATGTGAGTCTGAGATTGTAAAGAAATAGAGGCAAAAAAAAGTGATAGAATGCAGAGCATCAAGGGAGATTTGGGGGAAAAGCTGCAAAGAGGAGGTGAGTGATGAATCTATGTGTCCTGACTTGTGTTCTATAGTCAAAAGTAGATGACTGAAGATTTGAACGAATTGCAACTCTAAGTTTGATTTGATTCCTTGCTCTTTTTTTTTTGGACCAAAAATAGAACGTAATGGAGGTACTATGTCGTTGTGTTGCATTGCGGACATAACGCCTCCATTATGGACGTAACAATGTTGTGTTGCGGCAAAACAGATCACATCGCAATTGCGGTCCGATGTGGTTGCGAGTAGCTCCGCAACCGCAATATTGCAGACGCAAATGTGTTGCGGGTTGCAATTTAGAACCTTGGTAGTCCCAACCCCGGAGTGGTTCTTGCATCGATGAAAGCTTGAGTCAGTGCTCATCACCTCAGCACAACTAGGACATGCATCAACTCTTCCTCATCTGACATGTCTAATGGTCGTAGAGTTGGCCTGGCATATCGGCATATGGCCCTCAATGGATCACCACTCTAGAGTTGTATGGGTCCTTAATGCGAGGAAGTGTTTAAACCTTAATTGACCTCCACGCTTATCGGGGTTCGTAGGTCTGAATAATAAGAGCCAAACTCTCGACATGCATATTCTAGCCACGAGGAAGCATGGCACATGTCCCATGGCTGAGTGCATGGATACCCATATGAATAGCCATAAGCAATTACGCAATCGGCTTGCACTGATTATGGCACCCAACCGCTTTGAAACCGCCTTGGTCCTTCCACCATCACCACACATTAGAATCCAATTAAGATGCGTTGGTGTTTTTCAACACAAATTCGAACCAACTTCGTCTTTCATAGAGGATCTGTTGATGGTGGAAATTTGTTTTGAAAAATCGAAGTTGTTTCAATTCTCGATAGATAACTTCTCACATATATTCTAATCAACAAATAAAGATTTTTGGAATGGGACTTAGAATCTAAAGTGTTAATGTGGATTCTTTTATTAGAACTAGCAGTTAAAACTTTCAATTTGAGAGTAGTTTGATTGGTGTTTCATAATTTATCAATAATTTCATATAATATTCGAATCTGTTATGTTCATAATACAAATTGAATTAGTGTCATTCATTTGTAATACATGTAAATATATGATTTTGAGATATTATAAAATATTTGAATAAGAGTATAAATATAAAAACTAGATTGTGAAGGGGTTATTAAAAGAAAAGATAGTCATCGAAAGGAGAAGAGTTATGGATAGAAATTGCAAACAATTGTAATGTATTGAAATAAAAGATGGGTTAGAACATACACATTTTCCTTAGGACCGGTAGCCATGTGTGCGGCATGTGTGGTGTAAAGGATTTGTAAGTGGTCAAAACCAAAGAAAAATGATTACACGGTTGTTTATTTATAGACATTCTATCCAATGGTAAAATCACTACAACAAGACACATATACAAATGTAAATAACTTTTGAATGATATACTGACACCTGTATATAACTTTCTTCTAGTAGTAACTGCTTCCAACGTCATTATGCTCGTCTTTATGCGCCTCTCTAATTTGTCCAAGATCTTTTGTCGAACGTTACTCGTATGCTTCTTTGAACATGATTCAACTTCTTTCTCGAATGAGGGATTTTTACTCGAATTCTTTAAGGATTCTTTGGGTAAAACACTTTCGAGCAAATTTCTTGCATACTAACTCTAATTATGTCAAACACGGTGTTTCGATAAAATTTGAGTCTTATCGAAGAAAGTGCATGTTTGATAACTTATTCTCGTGTATGTCTTTTCGACAATTACATTCGACAAATTTCATAATGACCCTAATAGGATCCAACTTGAGCAACAGCGCTGATTATGAGCATTAAAACCGACAACACACGTTGAGTTCGAGAACAAAACCTTGCAATTCGACATGCTCCTTACGCAACCGTGTTAAGACGTTTGTGATAATGTTGGAACCCAACCGATATCCATGGTGTTCCTAGAGAAAACGAACTTATGCGCTGAGGTCCTTACAAACCGTTCAAGCTCGACAAGTCGCGTCAAAGGTGTGTTGCCAGACACTAAGTCGACCCGCACCTCTAGTAGGTAATGCGGGTCTCCAATTTAAGATGATCACGGATAAAGTCTTCAAGTACAAGCCATCTCCCGAGGGGCGAACCTTCGAGAATCGGATAGGCTTATATATGTTGAAAATCCACGTTCACGTCACGGGTGTAGGGTAAAGCCTAGTGCCAACCTTGACAGGCATAGAAGTGTACATGAAGATGGTGCTTCAGTAACTCTTGGAGGTTACTCTGTGCGGCCCACATCAAGGGCAATTTACCTTGGATCAGCTTCCACCCTAGATTACTTGCCACTGACTCGTGGCGCAGGTTTTAACCGCGACCAAAGACTGATGGTTAAGATCACTCGCCATTGTCTCGTGGTGCAGGTTTTAACAGGGCCCAGGGGCCAAGAAGGCCAAGATTACTCGCCACCACCTCATGGTGCAGGTTTTAACCGCGCTCGGGGACCAAGATGGTCGGGATTAATTCGATTTCAATAAAATAAATTATTAAGGAGAATATATATATATATATATATATATATATATATATATATATATATATATATATATATATCGTGTT
Organism: Spatholobus suberectus; assembly: GCA_004329165.1. Classification (NCBI taxonomy): domain Eukaryota; kingdom Viridiplantae; phylum Streptophyta; class Magnoliopsida; order Fabales; family Fabaceae; genus Spatholobus; species Spatholobus suberectus. The sequence continues at coordinate 48,198,655 of CM014736.1, forward strand.
CTAATGTAGTTGTAATTTAAGAATTAATTTATTGAACTAGAAATCATAGTTAAATTATCACAAGTTTGCCAACTAATTTATATATTTGACAAAATATAATAATGTTATATTGTGATAAAATCAAAGACCTACTGAGAAGTATTTTAAAAAAGAAAAGAAAAGAGAAATATGAATTAGATTAAAAATAATCATATTTTATTTATAATTAATGGTACCATGCTTAAAGTTTCTTTCTACTCTTTCTTTTCTCTCTATTTTTCTTTTTCTTCACTGGCCAAAAGTCAAGATATTAATGTTTCCATGTTTTCTTTCACTCCATACCTCTCTTTTCATTTTTCATTTAAATAGTTAAAACTTTATTATTTTTATTTTATCATATTTATACCTATTGGAACCATCTGCATGACAAATGACAGGATGGATTCTTATTGCCAGATAGATTTAGTATATATGTTTAACGCGGTTGCGTTGTTAAGATTTAAACTCAAGATAAGTTAAGCTAAAACAATTTCTATCCACTAATCTATGTGTTTAGTAGTATAATAATATGTTATATTGCCATAATGCCAAAGGCGCTATTGAAAAGAAAATACAAATATTATGTAAAAATGATAAATTATATATTATTTTATTTATAATTTATAGGGATAATTACATTAACCACTTAATTTGTGATTAGTGTTAATTATACTTGTACCCTTCTTGTTTACAAATTATAATTTTCTCCCTTACTTTATTATTTTTAAGAATTATGTATGTAAAAATAATATAAATGTATAGCTTTCTAAAACTAATGGGTGTCAAGTGTAAGATCCCTCTTTTTCCTGTTATGTCTTAGGCATGTGATTGGATGATTGATTAGGTAATTATCTTTAAATTACTTGTTTATGTAATCTATGTGTTATTTCATAGATAAAATAATCTACTGTGGAAAATATTTCATCTATGTTGTTAATAATATTGTTGCGAAAATAGTATATTTTGTTATTATTATTATAACTAAATTTTTTCTCCAAATATTTGATAAACGGAATTTACATAAGAATTTTATAAAAGAAATATATGTGCGTGTGTGTAAGTATATATATATATATATATATATATATATATATATATATATATTATTAGTGGTAGTTTTCATTACTGTTGATATTTTTATTTTAGATAATTATGTTTTTGTTAATCATTTTTTGTCAATCTTTCTAGCTCTAGGAGCTACTTTTAATCTTTTTGGGTGTTCTAAAATTTTAGAGAATGAAAATCTTGAGCTTTTTGTTAAAGTTGCGATCATGCGAGAGCAATATGGCACACAAGAATAGGAGAATTGGATAAAAGATGGAGGAAAGAAGCTGTGTAGAAATTCTCATTCATCTCGTGCACTTTGTAATGTATATGAGGGTATATATATATATATGACCGATCAAAAGAAAAACAAAAAACTAACTATATATAAAAAAAAACAGTCACTGTAACAGAACAAAAAAGAAAAATAACAGGGGCAATTTCTAACTAAGTATAATGCCCACCCACAAGCTAGAATGGATGTTAATCATGCCAAGCTTGTTATGAAGAGTTTGAAAGGGACCAACACAGAGGGGCTTGGTTAGAATATTAGCTACTTGTTCGTGAGTTGAGATGGGTAATAAATGAAGAACTTCGGTTTGGATCTTCTCACGTATAATGTGACAGTCCATCTCGATGTGCTTCGTTCGTTTGTGAAAGACAGGGTTGTTAGCAACGTGCAAAGCAGACTGGTTATCACAGTATAAGATCACAGCCTTTGGATGGTTGATGTGTAGATCATAAAGAAGGAATAGGAGCCATTGTGCTTCACAGGCACCTTGGGCTAAGGCACGGTATTCAGCTTCTGCAGATGATCGAGCAACCACAAATTGTTTTTTGCTTTTCCAAGAAATTAGTGCATTGCCAAGGAAAAAACAGAACCTAGAGATGGATCTTCTGGTGTCAGGGCAGGCACCCCAGTCAGAGTCAATGAACCCCTTTAATGTCAGGTCAAATTCCTTTGGGAGGAAGTGGCCAAGACCAGGTGTAGCTCTAACGTAACGGAGGATGCGATGTGCTGCATGAAGGTGAGTAGAAGTAGGGGCGTCTAAATATTGACTGAGTCGACTAACAACGTAACTAATATCTAGTCGAGTATGTGTAAGGTAGAGGAGCCTTCCAATAAGCCTGCGGTAAGAAGTTGGGTCATTTAACGATGTACCAGTAGTTTTATTAAAACAGATAGTGGATTCCATAGGTGTTGAAGCAGGTTTGGCAGCTAATAAACCTGTGTGTTGCAGTAAGTCCAAAGCATATTTTTGTTGGCACATGTTAATACCAGATTTGGATCTAGCAATTTTGAATCCTAAGAAGTATTTTAGATAGCCTAAGTCTTTGATGCTGAATTTGGTATGTAGTAAGGATTTGAGGTGTTGAATTTCAGTGAGGTCATTTCTAGTAAGAACAAGGTCATCCACGTAAACAAGGATGGCAGTGAAACCTGTTGGTGTGCTTTTGGTGAAGGGAGAATAGTTAGATTTTGATTGAAGAAAACCGGAGCTAAGTAGAGTTTGTGTCAGCTTGGCATTCCATTGTTGGCTCGCTTGTTTTAGGCCATAAAGGGATTTTTGAAGTTTGTAGACCATATTAGGGGATGTAAATGGGAGACCAAGGGGGGCTTTCATATAGACTTCTTCAAACAAGTCACCATGAAAAAAGGCTGTGTTAACATCTAATTGGTGAAGGTACCAATTAAGAAAGGAGGCCAAGGAAAGGATTAATCTCATAGTTGTCATTTTTACGGCAGGACTGAAGGTTTCTAGATAATCAAGATCAGCGGTTTGAGTGAAACCTTTGGCAACAAGTCGAGCTTTGTGTCATTCAATGGTGCCATCTGCTTTGTATTTGATTTTGAAAAGCCATTTGCAAGCAATTGCTTTCTTTCCATGAGGGAGAATGGTAAAGGTCCATGTTTTGTTATTGGCAAGGGCTGTCAATTCAACATTGATGGTAGTACGCCAACAATCATGTTGAATTGCCTCATCATAGGTGGTGGGTTCAATAATGGAAGAAATCGTAAAAGTGAAAGTTTTATGGTTGAGAGAAAGGGCATCATATAAGAGGTATTGGTCAATAGGATATTTAGCATGCGAGTGAGGTTTAAAGGATGAAAGGAGAGAACAATGGTAGTCTTGTAGATATGTGGGGTGGGGGGGGGGTGGCGGGATCATGTGGAGTGTTTGGGAGGTTCATTTGGAGTAAGAGAGGTGTTGGCGACAACGGTTGTAGAGGTATTTGGAGTATTGGAATTAGTTGAGAGCCAAGAGAGAGGAAGCAAAGGATCAAAAGAAGTATAGTCATTTGGAGGAGGTAAGGGTAAAGGATTGGAGGTGTTGGTGGATGGAGGAATGTTGGAGAAAGGGAAGCGATGTTCGTGGAAGGATACATCTCTAGATACAAATATTTCTTTAGTCTTGAGATCAAATAACAAATATCCTTTGATGCCTGGTTTGAAACCTAGATGAACACATTTACAAGCACGAGGATCTAATTTCTTTCGTGTAGCAGTAAGGGTGGTAGCAAAACTCAGGCATCCAAAAACTTTCAAAGATTCAATTGTAGGTGGTTGTTGGAACAAAGCTTGATATGGCAACCTATTCGAGAGATATGGGGTGGGCAATCTGTTAATGAGGAAGACAGCGTGACTGAAAGCATAGATCCAAAAATGTTGTGGCAGGCTAGATTAGAAGAAAAGGGCACGAGCCACTACCATGATATGCTGGTGCTTCCGTTCAATGATCCCGTTCTACTGTGGAGTTTCCACACAAGATGTTTGATGCACAATCCTTTATTCTTGTACAATTCAGCAAGCATGAATTCTTTTCCATTGTCTGATCGGATGGTTTTAACTTTGGCGCCAAACTGTGTTTCAATTAAGCATATCAAAGACTTGATGTGGCATGAAGTTTCATATTTCAGCTTCATGAAGAAAATCCAAGGATGGTGGGTAGCATCATCAACCACAGTAAGGAAATATTTGTGTCCAAATAGGGAAGGCATAGAAATAGGCCCCCATATATCCATATGTAACAAATCAAAAGGATGAGAAGATGTAGAGAAGCTGTCGGGGAAAGGCAGCCTTTTTTTCTTAGCCAAATGACATATTTCACAAGGTTCAATTGATTTATTACATTTAACAATGGAAACAATTTCTGCAATTGAACTAATTTGTCATGTGAGGGATGCCAAAGCGTAAGTGCCAAGTATCACATTTGTAAGAATGGAAATGATTTAGATGTGAAAAGGGAAAAACACACAGATGAGGAATGATGTAGAGCCCAGCTTTAAGTCTAGCTACACCAATCGTCTTCAATGTGTTGTTGTCCTATATAAGACAAGTAGCATGGCTAAAAGTCAATTTGCAATCAATAGAGTTGGTGAGCCTTGATATAGAAATCAGATTGAAGGTAAAATTGGGCATGTAGAGGACATCAATTAGCATTAAGTGATTAGATAGGAATATGGTTCCAGCAATGTGTGTGGTGAGTTGTGAGCCATCAGGTAACTTCACGGATATTGGTCTAATGCATTTGTAATACTGAAAAAGGGATAATGAATGACAAACATGGTTGGTGGCTCCAATATCAAGGATCCAATGCTGAGAATTGACAAGATGCGTGATATTGCATATGGTACTTGAGTTATCAGGATGGGAAGTCAAGACATGATTGGTATTGTGTTCATGAGAATTCTGTTGCAGCATAGCCAGTATAGCTTGGTGTTGTTCTGGTGTGAACCTCAATGTGGAATTATCCTTAGAAGCACCTTTCTGCACTATGGATTCAATATCATCATCTTGAGGATTGCCTTTAGTGACATAGTTGTTGGCAGACCCGTGTTTTTGAAAATAATTGGGAGGATATCCATGTTTCTTGTGACATGTATCGACAGTATGTCCGAATTGGTTGCAGAAAGTGCACACTTTGGTATTTTTACCACGACCACCTCCATGACCTCTCCCATTGGAATTGGAATTTGAATGCCAGCCTCAATTACCTCTTCCAAGAATACCTTTTCCTTTATTAGAGGTGTCAGAATTATTCATCAAAATGTGAGATTCATCAATTTGCAAGGTTAGTTGTCTTTCTTGCTGGATGAGGAGAGAAAACACCTTATTAATATTTGGAAGAGGTTCCATAAGCATGATTTGAGATCGAACCACTGAGTATTGATCATTGAGGCCTTTGAGGAACCGAATAACATAATCATTTTCACGATACGATTTAATCGTTGGAATTAGTTCACAAGAACAAGGATCTTTGCAGGTGCAAGAGGGCATAGGACGAAAATTATCGAGTTCTTTCCATAAAGCTTTTAGTCAAGTGAAATAAGTGGTTACAAAGGAGCCACTTTGTTTGTGCATGTAGATTTCCTCCTGAATTTCACAAATGTGAAATGCATCGCCTTGGTGATAGTAGTCCTGAAGATCATTCCCAACTTTAGAGGCGGTTTCCATCCAAAGCACACTTTGTGCAATTGAGGGATCCAAAGAGTGAAGGAGCCAAGACAAGACTAAGGTATTACATCGATCCCACGCTAAGTATTTGGGATCATCTCGTGTAGGTTTCTTGATCGAAGCATCAACGAATTGCAGCTTGTTCTTGGATTTGAGACACATGATCATGGCTCTTGACCATTGATGATAATTGTCACCAGTAAGAAGGGAAGAAACGAGAACAGAACTGGGATTCTCGTTCGGATGAACAAAATAGGGATTGGTGAAGTCGGCAATGGCATTAGGGTTCGAAGTGTCTTCTGCCATGGATAAAACTTGCAAATCTTGCAAAGAAAACAACAACGAATCGAGAAGAATGAGCGGAAGTGAGGGATGCAAAGCAGAAACAAGTGTGAGCTATGCAAAGTCTCGTGATACCATGTTAAAGTTGCGATCATGTGAGAGCGATATGGCACACAAGAATAGGAGAACTGGATAAAAGATGGAGGAAAGAAGTTGCGTAGAAATTCTCATTCATCTCGTGTAGTTTACATGTATATGAGGGTATATATATATGACCGGTCAAAAGAAAAACAAAAAACTAACTATATATAAAAAAAATGTCACGTAACAGGAACAAAAAAGAAAAATAATAGGGGCAATTTCTAACTAACTGTAACACTTTTTAAATTGTAAAGGAGTGCAAGAGTTGTTCTTCTCTATTTCTCTTGTGTATGCTTTCGTCCTAAGGTAAGAGGATGGATAGACTTTTATGGATCTTGGGTGGTAAAATAGGCTAGAATGGAGTTAATTTTATAAATTATAACTGATGTTTAAGCCATGAACTGAATGAGATTATGTGTGGTGTACATGCTAAATCCTGATATTTCACTTATTGGACAATGATGTTGCATGCTCTGTTTTGGACGGAATTGTTTGAATTTGAGCCAGACATTTGGTGTGGATATAGAGATGTGTCTAGTTACTGTATATTAAATTTCATGAATTTATTGTGTGTGTGATTTATGGTGATTTTTACACTGGACCATCTTTGAGTCTACCATGTTGGAATGAATTGTTTATATTGTGATGATTTGGGTTGTTTTGGACCCCATTTGAATTTTATTTATGTTCTGGACATTATGTTCGTGGGCTCAGGACATTTTGGTGGTAAAATATGGATAATTGAATTAGTTAAATATCCTGCAAGTGAGCTATAATATTTAGAGCCTGATTTGCAAGTTACACTAGGATTTGTTTTTGAACATGAGTTTAGACCCTTTCGGAAATAATATTTCTCTTGAAAAAAACTGAGAAGTTAGTTTGATGTATGAGGATGAAGTTTGTGAAGTTTCAGCTCCAATGGGACCAGATTTGATTTCATACAATTTTTAGAAATTAACTAGTTGATTATTTCCTAATTAAATTGACAATGTTTTAAAATTAAATCATTTTGTCCTATTTTTCGATTTTACAAATTTTAGAAAAATAGTCATTTGACTCTACACGTATTAAGGTACATTTTTCTGTAAAATTTCGTATTAGTAAAAAATCATTTGAGTGTAAAACTGGATTTTCGACGTTACTAAACCAAAATGAGGAAGCTACACCTTTCATAACTTTTCTAGCTATATATATATATATATATATATATATATTCACCACTTAAACTCTATATTCGAAACCTATCTTGACTTTATATTTTTTAATTTCAAAGAGTATAATTAATTTAAGGGCAGTTTAAGAAAAGTATGTAATATTCCTATTATATTTGACTATATGTCCTATTTTATTCCTAAGTTCTCGAAATATTGACATCCCCTATTTCTAAGATAAAATATACACATATACATCTAGTGATTTCTTATGGAAGCATTTTGCAAGTTAACTAGCTACTTATTATAGCAATAAAAGCTATTTTAAATATTTATTTCAAAACACATCTCCTAGGTACGATTGGGTAGTGTAGAAGATTTCGGGTGACTTGCACTAGTTGATAGACTAGAACACTAAGCCATATAGGAAATAAAGAAGTAAAGTAGTGTGTTGACAATTGCTAGACCCTATCCTTACTTGATATTATTTGTGAATTGCATGGCTCTTGCAAGTGCTAGGGCGAAGGGCGCAATATTCGTTTTATGGAAAATGGTATAGGACACATTACACACCGAAGGTTGTAAGGTATATCTTAGCATATATTTTTCACCATTTGGATGTTGTGTCCATCTCATTGGTTGGTTATAAGTGAGATGACTAAATATCATTGAGATATTAGGGCCTTAATAATATTGTTAGCCCTATGATGAGATTAGTGTCTTGAGGGTTGTTGATGAGAAGAAATGTGAAGGTAATCTTGATGGACAAATATGGTCCTTTTTGCACCATTAATGGTTGATCCCCTCAACGATGATGTTGATTATGATTGTTGTGATTGAGGACAGATGAATCATGTGTTGGTGCATGCAGGAAATGGAGAGTGTTGGCCCTTAGATGGCCTTGGGGATGCTTAATTAGTTACGTGCAAGAATGACTTGAGTGGATCAAAGTAGCTAAATGAGGCTTGGAAATTTTACCTGCCAAAACCTAATTAATCTCGACTAATTACTCCTATATTTTTGAGATTGGTCTGAAGAACGCATCATTGGAGGGCCATTGTGGAAATTTCAAAAAAATGATAATAAAATTGATATTGGCACCAACACCATTACCCTGGACTATAAGCATGAACTCCCAATCACTCATCCGATGATGATTGTTGTGAGTCTTCATGGAGTATTTGTGACAAGCATGTGTGTATTCATTGTTGTGATTGAGCTTGATGTTTAGTGATTATGATGATTATGTTTGAGGCAAGTATAACCTAATTGTATGTATATGTATTTATAGCAGTGGATAATGATGCTCTAATTTTATTTTCCTGCCTTTTTTTCATAAAACTCTGTTCTCACTCTTTTCTAATGCCTCCCATTCTCTATCTTTGGATGCTAAAATGGATATAGATATGGAGCAAATCTAGCAAGATCGAGAGCAATCCTCTTGACTAGGAATGGATGGTGTCGAGATATGATACACACTACAAGGTAGATCACTAAGATATCTAAGAGCCTTCCATACCTTTGTTAACCACATCAGAGTGGTGTAACGAAAGCTTTGCTTAGAGTAATTGTACTTTGACTTGAGAGACACATTGTTAGACTGAAGATTGGGCTGGTAGTACCATTGTACATGTAATGTGTCTCCCCCATTTAGAGTTTGTATAATTTCGGTTATTTTCAATAAAAAGAGTTGAGTTTTAACTTTAACATTTAATTGTATTTGTATTGGTCATAAAAATGTTTATGAAGTATAGGATCCCACTTGCATGGCTTTATCCATTCCTAGTTAAACCAGTTTGACATACAAGTTTTATTTTGTTTTGAAAACGAATTCAATTTAGTTAAGGATTTTGAGTTTTTCAATGATTTATTATAAATAGATTTGAGCAACCAAAGCTCATTTGAGATTATAGTCCTATTGGGGTTTCAAGATGTTACATCAATGTATAAAAATAAGGAAGGCAAGTCTTATTTTTTAAATAATTAAGGTATAAAATTAGTGCTAACTTTATAACAGTCAAGGTAATTAGTCATACATTATAATATATTGAATCTAGAAAAATTGAAGGACATGGTGACTTAAGGAGAGAGAAACGAAAACGAATTTACCCCAATGAAGCAAATTACATAGTTCAACACGTAAGAGTGGTCAAGAGTGGATCATTGTGGAAGACTATGGAGAGAGAATATGAAATCTTATGTGTAATTTCTTATGCAAATGGAAGAAGATGATAATAGATCTATAGCAAGTGTGGGAGATGAAGTGTAAGATAGGGTTAGTAGCAGGGAACGCGTATGTATGACAATGAGGATAGTAATAGGGCTCATAACCTTACAACACTAAAAATTAAAACATAATGAACTTTAGAAAAAGTTAAAATGAATAAATTAATTTTATGTTAGAAGAAGTTTGATTTATTTTAATTAATTATCTCCTTAATTTTTTAATAGTTTTTTGTCTTGTAAATGTTTATTGAGAAATTTATCCAAAATATTCTAAAATTTTGTGTTTTCTTTATAAAGAGAAAAAGAACCTGATAAAAGTAACAAAATTTCATTCTCTTAAGAACAAAAGCTATTGGATTCTTCTATTAATTTATTTTTGAGACCAAATAAATTTGAAATATTAATTAAACACCTAATTAAAACATTAAGGTGTGAAATTTTATATGTATCATTGAACAATGGCCGACCTATATTATAGAGAGGGTGTGCAAATTTGAGAAAATTGTGAGTACATATCTAGAGTTTTTTTATATTGTCCCCCTATTTATATATATTTGAACCCACTTTTCTAATTTGTCATTCTGTTGCTAAATTATATCTTTTATTCGCTACCTCCTTTTTTATGTTTTGTTCCATTTTTAGCTCTCTGAGTGTTTTATGCTTTATTCAGTTAGAAATGTCATTCCATCTCACATTTCATTCTATTCCCATGATAACAATTATTATTATTCTTTTAATTTTTAAAATAAATTGCCCCTACTAACTCAGGATCTTGGATCCATCACTGTCATTGAATATGCTTTACTACGTAGAAATTATTCTGGGATCATTTTCGTTGAATTATCCTTTAATGATTTTTCACCTTTCTTTTTATGATAATCCTTCTCTCCTTTTAACATTATTTTTTTTAAAAAAAGCTGAAATTCCTATCTCATCTTTACTAAACTTTACAATTGCATGTATCAACACTGGTCTTGTAAATGTCATTCCATCATGGAGAATGCTAAGGCTAGTTGCTAATTAATTATTACGTGTAACTGTGCTGTTTACAATAAGTATTAAGTGTGGTTTTAAACATGTAATGTTATAAGACACACATTAAGAAAAACGATTATCCTTGTGTATATTAAAACTAGGTATTTATAGTTTCTTAATATGTCTTTTATCTCTCTCATTTATATTATTTTTCCGTTTCATACACTAATTTATTTATTTTTTGGTAATTTCATACACTATATATTGTTAATTTCTCCCATTTTTATATGAGCATAATTAAGAAAATAATAATTAATTCTATTTTAAAATTTTAAAATAAATAGAAATAGAAATAAAAAAATTTGTGACATATATAAACAAACGGAGGCAGGAGTTTGTCACTATAAATTAATAAGTTGTCCTTTTTTTAAGAATATGTTGGTGTTTGCATGCAAGGAGCTAGTACGAGGAATATTATTTTCAAAATTCCATAAATAGCCACACAAAAACATATTGGAAAATTATCTTCAATTACATGATGTAAATTATGATTCTTTTTCAGAATGCATAGATTAATAATTATACTCAATAAATTCTAAAAGCATATAGAGGTTAATATATTAGGAAAATAAAAATTAGAGATGGAAGAATTTAAATATAATTTTTAAAAAATTGTTGCAAAAATTTAATGACCTATAAATTAGAGAAAAAAAAATTCTGTCACTAAATTCTCACCGTTATGTTCTCCGCCTCGTGTATGCTGATTCCAGTCCCTTCCAGCGATTCAATCATTTTAAGTTTACGGTATTCATGCTCCAAAGCCGAACTCCAAAACTGTTCTTTTCCTAACAAATTAGACATGTAGTTGCTTTTTGGGATGTCTGGTTTTTCACTTCAAATGGAAGAAACTTCGGCCTGCTTTGACAAAAAGTTGAAGTAGTGGTTCTTTTATTAGCTTCTTACTATAAGGAGACAGAAGAATATATAGAACATAAAATAAATCATATCGTGCGTCTAATAATTAATTGAGTCTTATTAACGAAAGACCTAAAAGTACTGATTAAGAATTAATAAATAGAAAATTTTAATTAAAATTATATTATATTGAAAATCACGATATTGATGCCTTTTTCATAAACATTTTCTACTAATTTTAATTCTTTATTCAATGTTCTCAAGACATTAGGTGACTTTTATCACAATGATCTTCATTCAAGTTCCGGATTCTTTAAGTTTGGGCTTGTCAATAGACAGTCTTTTCATTTTGTCTTTTTTATGCTATTCAAAGTTGTAATATAAAAATTCGAAATTGAATATAAAATTTGAAAGTTACCTCAAACTCATCTACCAAGCTGCCAGATTAAAGATTTTATATGTAATGTGTAACACCTGTTTTTCTAACATGTAATTAAAGTTAGTGAAAATAATTACAAGAGAAAAACTTAGTTTTATTTATGTAAAGATTTAATTAAATTATATGTGGGTTTTCTACTTAAGTTTCAGTGAAAAATTCTGCTAAAATTGAGATTATATTGTAAACCGACAGTGCAGAAATTTATTGTGAAGTGTACAAACAGTCAAGGGGATTTAGAAATTAATTGTCATTAATAAATATTAATTATAATTAAGCCATGTGAAAAATTCTGAGAACTTTTTACATCGTTGATCTATCTCGAATACTGATAACTTGTATTATGAACTATTAATATCAATTTTAAATAATAAAATTTAAATTTAATTAGAATGACTAACAGTGTGAAAGTTTTTTATATTGTCATCAAATAGTAGATTGTCATGTATGATATAAAATTGTTGACTTTTACAATTATTATTTTAAAAGTGATATAGGATGATTTCTAATTAGTTGATTGACAATATAAAATTTTTTACACTAACAATACTTGAAAATTAAACTCAGAAAATTTCTATTTGCCAACAGGAACATGAACTATTATTATTTAAAAGAACTAAACAATTAGAGAAAGTTAAAATTACATATATTTATGTCCTGAAAAACTCAATTAAAAGATTCTTTTTGTATTCTATTTACTTAAAGAAATACTTCAAAAAAGTGACATAATTAGTAAATCTTGAATCTAAATTGCTCTATTTCAATGAGATTAAATACTCGTATATAATTATAGTTATGTATTGAAGTTAAACCATCCATCACAAAAATAAATAAAAAAGAAGTAATTTTGAGGGAAGGTGATATCCAATTTATTTGGCAAAACTTTTGTGTGGTTGAATGTATGTCTTCCTCAAATATAATATATTTTGGTGATGTAAATAAGTCTCTTATTAGTTGAAAATTAAAGTTTTTTATGCTATAAATTTTTTTTTTCAAGGGATAGTAAGCTTTGTAAGGAGGATGGAGGCAATAAAGAAATATAAGAGAGACAGAGAGAGAGAGAGAGAACAGATTACATTATATGGAATATTGAATCCACATATTCATAATTTAAATGTCGTAACTTAAATAACTGAACTGAGGATTTAACAATTATGAAACAATATAAAAATGGTAACTCAAAGGGTGGTGTTAATAAATGACAAACAAACTTTATGCTTTTGTGGGGTGTGTGGAAGTATAATCCAAAATGAAATAGATTATGCAGTATGAAAATTTTAAGATAGAATAGGTTTGACATACTAACTGTTACCTGGTTGAGACTGTCTATGTACGTTTGTCACACTGTTTTCTTGGTAGCCGAACTACCAAAGAAAGATAATTTCATACCCATCAAATCAGAATATATGCAAACGCTGGCACTCAATGTTTACCCCTAGTCCGCAGAAGAAAATTGAGCTTTTATATCCACTTGGAACGAATGATTCTATTTCTTTTATTTCTGTTTATTGCCCTCCAAAATACTTTGAAGATTATTCGCCTTCTCATTTATAAAAGATAGATTCTGCTAGTTTTCCTTTATTCTTTCCTGAACATCAAGTTTTTTGTTGGTTTACCATAATATTGGTACGAAGTATCCACTGAATATCAAGTTTTGGTAGTTCTTTACTTGAACCTAACGCCAGAATAGGAATATCACAAATTATTAATTAGTACCTTATTAAAGTGGATGAAGCATATGATGGGCCCAAATTAATAATGCTCATAGCAAACCTGATGCGAGCATTCCTTGTGAGCCACGTAATAAAACCAAAGAACAAGGGCTGATCAATCTCGTAACCCAGCTGCAACCTAAGTTTATGATCCAGCCACTAATGCAAGTGCAAAGTTATAACGCAGATGTCCAAATTTGAAAAAGCAATATAATGTTTTGTTTTTCTGATCCATGTAACTCGTATATTTTATATTTTGTAAAAATAAAATATAATTATCAGTTATATTTTTATGTATGATTTGCAATATATATATATATATATATATATATATATATATATATATATATATATATATAACTTTTTGAGCGGTATACCTTTCTCGTACCATTTACTTTAATTTAGTAAAATTTTCAAAAACTTATACTATTTTAGTAAATTTAAACGTGTGACAACGGAATTGCAATGGAGTGACACAATATTTTGAAAATAAATAGTTTGAGAATGAAATTATCACCAAAATTTATTTGATTAAAAAAATAGAATTTTATTTTTAAGAAAAAGATTGGTCTACGAAAATAAGAGGAGTTTGAGAGTCATACGCATAAGAAAGGGTGTAAACTTAATCCCACAACATATTTACTATGCTCTAAAACATATACGTTTGAGTTGATTGTGCAAAATTTGAGATAACTAAAATTCTTATTTTACCTCTTTTAATAAAAGACCTCCTTTTTTATTTTTAGAAAAACTAATTCACATATAGGACTTAAAATAGTATAACTATATATCAGCTCTTAAGATCCCTATGACACGTGATGATAAACGATGCAATCAATATGTCATAACTCATTGCATGAATTTCTGGATTGGATTGTAAATTAAAAAAGGTTTAAGAGAGGTTTGGAAATCATTTTGTTTAAAAAGAGTAAAATTACATAATGCAGAAGCAAGCAACGTATCAAGAACAAAATTATTGAAAAAAAAAAAAAAAACAAACGATACTATTGTTATTTTTATTATTTGTTTTATAAGGGACGAAATTGTCTTGTAAAAAAACTTAAAGTGACTCATCATAGTGAAACATTATCCTTTTATTGATTCATGCATTATAGTATTCCGAATTGAGTACTTTTACTAGTTTAGTACATAGACACATACAACAAATTAGAACTATACAACTAACCAATTAAATAAGGCCTGACATTATCCTTTTAAGGCGTGACATTATTGTTATTATTATTATATATCCAACTATCCTTTTAATTAAAAGTTATTCAAAACAAAACAGCAGAAAAAATGAAATGGCCAAATTAACTTTATCACCATGAAATGCATGTTTTTCAAAGTGTTACGGGGCCGTCTGAGACTCTTAAGCCGACGATGCTTCTTTAAGCATCACCAGTTTGGGGGCAACTATTCTAGAGGTTACTCGGACTCACAATCTAAGTCGGCTTCCACGTCCTCTATCCCGGCCAACATAGAACAGGGTACCCTGGCTCATGTCCTTGCTATCCCAGATATGATCTTCCTCTATCCCGATACAGTATGGGAAACACTTAACGACAAGGAACGCGTGTAATTAGGCACCCAAACGCACTTGCCACGTGGCACCTAGCTCTAACAGAATTTTCCTTTAAGAACACACTATATAAAGGACTCCACACCCACCAGGTACATACGCTCTCTCTTATACTCTCTCATACTCAGACCCATATTGACTTAAGCATCAGAGTCCTTACAGGTGTCACCACTGGAGACGTTAGCAACCACCATGGAAGCTCGCCGGAGATGCATTCTTGTGTTCACCACACAACATTGGCACCGTCTGTGGGAAGATCTTTCTGATTCTTCTCTCTTCATTTTGTTTTCTTCATCCTCTGAAGATTGTGGTGGTTAGCACAAGGAACCGCAAGTCTACTAGGGCACCTTCGCCATCGAAGCTTCCACCACCGTCGCTTAAGGATAGCGAAGCTGCTTTCGCCACTCCTGAGGCGACTCCCCACCCGCACGATGTTCTGACACCCTCAGTTAATATGGCAGACCTCGTTGCATTGTTGTAGTAGCAGAGAGATGCTCTGAAGGAGCAGGAGAAGATCATTGCTGAACTCCAAGTGGAGAGAGACAGTAAGAAGGTTATAGAGAACACCTATGGTCGCACTAAGAGGTCTGTTGTATCTGGTCTGAAACCTGCGCTGGAGATGCATAACGCGCACATGGCCACTAAGGTGGACGAGGAGGATGAGTTGGTTCCGTTCAACCTTCCTTTCTCCCTGAGGATCTTGAATTTGCAGGTCCTAAAGCAGCTACAACAGCTGCCTTCTCTTGAGTTGTACGATGGATCTTCTGATCCTAGTGATCACCTCTTAGTGTTTGAGTCGGTGATGTCTTACAAAGAAGTGTCGGCTTCATTAACGTGTAGAGCGTTTTCACTCTCATTGAAGGGAGTAACGCTAAAGTGGTTCCAATCTCTGGAACCGAGGTCCATTGACTGATGGACGTTGTCAAAGGAGAAGTTCCAAATCGCCTTTGCGACTAGCAAGGCCAGGCTAAAAACTAAAGCCGATCAGAGAAGAATCCGTAGGGTACAAATGAGTTGTTGAGGGAATATATCGGCAGATTCAACCAAGAGGCACGAGCTACAGATAATTTGCAACCTGAAGTGGTTTTAATGCTAGCCAAGGACGGGGTAAGGCCAGGCACGCCTTTTTTCATGTTGATCGCTAAAACACCTCCAACATTGATGAAGGAGTTTTTGAAGAAGGTCGGGAAGCATATCAATTACGAAAATGTGCTAGAGGCCGGTAAAGTGAAGACGACTGAGATTGAACTGCAGAAGAAGAATCCACAGGCAAAGACTGACAAACTACTGTGTCACGAGGACAGGGGTCTATATAAAAAAGGCCCGAGGTTTGAAGAATATACGCTACTGAACACCTTTAGAGGAAGAATTTTGAACGAGGTATTCAACATGGAGTTCATAGAGGAAGGAATAAAGCCCCCGAGGTCAATAAAAAATAGAGAAGGGGGATTAATCCAAATACTGCCGATATCATAGGGCGACCGAGCATGATAATGACGAATGTTTCAGCTGAAGGATGCGATCGAAATACTGATCAGACGTGGGAGACTAGACCGCTTTATCAAGCAGAATAGGGGTCATAATGATAGAGGACGACGCCTTTCACCACCTAGGAGAGAGAGATCCAGAAGCCCAAGGAGGGGGCGCTCCCAAATCCGACGAGATAGGTCACCACATCGACATAGTCCTGTGAAAAGCCACTCACCACCCCGGCCATCGCGAGACGATGTTGAAGTACATACTATATGTCGCTAGTCTCCCAAAAGACCATTTTCCCGATGACCCACACAATCTCTTGCCTATTCTCCAGAATGGAGCCATGAGATCATATACGTCATTGTAGGAAGATTCTCAGGTGGAGGTCTGTCGAACAACATGAGGAAAAGTCATGCTAAGGAGGTAATGGCAACTTCTTCTGGGGTTCGTACTAGTGATAATCCCATGAAGAAGAGGCTCCCATCCTTGACCTTTGATGAATGGAATTATGCCGACGTTATGCTTAACCGTGATGATCCTCTAGTGGTGAATGCTTTGATGTTGAACAAGAGGTCCATAAGCTAGCGATAGACATCAGTAGCTCCACCGATGCTATGTTCTACGAGTTTTTTCAATAGCTGAAGGTACCGGAGTTTGAGTTGTTGCTGTATAACAAGGATCTGATAGGATTCTCCAAACATCACATAACATCAGTAGGGTACTTAAAGCTCCACGTGACTTTTGGAAAGCCGCCATGCACAAAAACCATTTCCACAGTGTTCATTGTCGTGGATGCGAAGTCCTTGTATAATGCAATCCTAGGTAGATCGACGTTGAGCGCATTGGGGGTTGTTATCTCGATCTCGCATCTGGCTATGAAGTTCGTTAGTGATTACATGGAGGTAGTCACCTTTAGGGGTGACCAGAGGAGAGCAAGGGAATGCTACAAGGAATCCTTAAGTCGGAGGCAACCCCAACATGGATTACAAACCCAACCTCGGAGAAGGCGAAGTACTCTTGACAGAGTTGGACTGCTGAGATGAGATCCAAAGAGACACCTGGATACCTCGCCCAGAGTTGAAAGGAGAATGTATCCTAGTTCAGATCGGCATGGAAAAGGATCAGGTCGTGAAAATTGGAGCTGACCTAGACGAAAAGATGAAGGAGGAGCTATCAACACTTGTGAAGGACAATGCCAGCTTATTTGCGTGGAAGCCGGCAGATATACCTAGGATAAACCCCAATCTCTTTTGCCACTGGTTAGAGGTAGACCCCTTCATGAAGCTAGTCCATCAAAAGAGGAGAAAAATGGCCCCTGAGCGCTTATAGGAAATTGATAGACAGGTGGAGGAGCTGTTAAAAGCCAGGTTCATTCGAGAGGTCAAATAAACCACTTGGCTAGCCAACGTAGTGCTTGTAAAGAAGTAGAACGGGAAATGGAGAATATGTGTCGATTACATCGACCTAAACAAGTACTTCCCGAAGGACTTTTACCCTCTGCCCAACATTGATAAGCTGGTGGATGGTTCATCTGGGTTTCACTATTTATCTTTCATGGATGCTTATTCTAGGTATAACCAGATCCCGCTATTCCCTGTTGACTAGAAGAAGATCGCTTTCATGACCGAGAAGGCCAACTATTGTTATAAGGTGATGTCCTTTGCGTTGAAAAACATCGGAGCTACGCATCAAAGAATGATGAATAAAGTGTTTGAGGCGTAGATAAGGCGGAACCTGGAGGTATATGTTGATGATATGATCGTAAAAAGTGCTATCGCTTTAACACACCTCCAAGACTTGCAGGAAACTTTCGCCTAGATAGAAAATTTCAATATGAGGCTAAACCCCAATAAGTGTGCATTTGGTGTCTCAGTTGGAAAATTTTGGGGGTATATGCTTTCGAAGAGGGGATCAAGTTGAACCCAGAGAACTGCTGAGCTATTTTAGAAATGAAGAGCCCTTAGAGTGTGAAGGAGGTCCAGAAGTTGACAGGATGCCTTACTGCGTTAATGAGGTTTATAGCTAGGTCGACGTAGAACTGTCTTCCCTTTTTTCGGCTTTTAAGGAAGGGGAAACCTTTCTAAGGGATAGATGATTGTGAAGCTATGTTCATCAGGTTGAAAGAAACCCTATCCATTCCCTCCTTATTCACTAAACCCGAGACGGGTGAAGTGTTGTACCTATACATAGCTGTGGCCAACGAAACCGTGAGTCCCGTGCTAATACGGGAAATGCCGGAAGGCCAGAAGCCAGTCTATTTTGTAAGCAAAGCTCTACAAGGAGCTGAACTGAGATACCCCAAGATGGAAAAAGTTGTATTCGCCCTGGTGACAACGGCCATAAGGTTGCGATCGTATTTTCAGTCACACCAAATTATTGTGAGGACAAATTAGCCAATCCAGCACATCCTACACAGGCCCGAGTTAGCCGAAAAGATGACAACTTGGGCCATAGAACTATCAGAATATGGGATTTAATACAAACCAAGGTAGGCATTGAAAGCCTAAACGCTAGCCGATTTCGTAGCAGAATTGACCTCAGCAGACACATCTTCCGGAGTCTCAACCTGGACTCTTTTGTAGACAGGTCATCCAATGAAAAAGGAAGTAGAGCCGGCATACTGTTGGAGTCTGTGGATGGCGTTGTGTTGGAACATTCATTGACTTTTACGTTTCCCACCTCCAATAACTAGGCTGAATACGAGGCATGTATAGTCAGGCTCATTACGGTAGCCAACATTGGAGTCACGTCACTGCACATATGTAGTGACTCCCAGTTGATGATCTCATAGATTAACAGGGTCTGTCAAGCCAAAGAGCTTATATTGCAGAAGTATCTCGCAAAGGTTAAAATTCTTATGGAGAAGTTTAATAACACAGACTTCATCTGCATTTCCCGATAGAAGAATGTCAGGGCAGATATTTTGTCTAAGTTGGCTAGTATTAAATCTTCTGGCAAGAATAGGATGATCATCCAACAGACAGTGCACGAGCCCAATCTCGTGTTGGCCATCAAAGTAGAGCAGAGTTGGATGTCCCCTATTATTATCTATCTGAATGAAGGTGTCATCCCGAAAGAGAAAAAAGAAGCAAGGAGGCTAGAGCAGTCTGCAGCTCATTTTTGCATAGTGAACGACAGACTATACCGGCATGGCTTCTCACAACCGTTGCTGAGATGTTTGAGAAAGCCAAAGTCTGAATACGTGATGGCTAAGATACATGAGGGATGCTGCGGCCAACACTTAGGAGGCAGAGCTTTGGCCAAGAAGATACTCAGAGTCGGCTATTACTGGCCGACGTTAGAAAGTGACGCTATAGAATTCGCTAAGAAGTGTGATAGATTCCAAAAATGTTCTAACATCCATCTAACCCCCTGGGAAGACTTGAGCACGATTACTTCCCCGTGGCCTTTCATATGGTGTGGTATTGATATACTTGGCCCCTTCCCCAAAGCACCTGGCCAGGTTAAATACTTGATAGTAGCGATCGACTATTTCACCAAATGGATCGAGGCAGAAGCACTAGCCACTATCACGGCGAGGAATGTTGAGAACTTCGTATTTCGATAGATTATCTGTAGCTTCAGGATACCAAATGTCCTTGTGTCTGATAACAGTACGCAATTTACAAACAGGACCTTCCAAGAGTTCTTGACCGAGTTGAAGATTAAGCAGCATTTCACATCAATTGAACACCCTCAAACAAATAGGCAGGTCGAGGCAGCAAACAGAGTTATCCTTAGAGGGCTCAGACGACGTTTAGATGAAGCAAAGGGGTGTTGGGTTAAGCAACTACCATATGTCTTATAGGCATACTACATAACCCCTCACTCTTCCACAGGAGAGTCTCTTTTCTGCCTTACTTACGGGCATGGAGGTAATGATCATGGTAAAAATTGGAGAGCTGACGTGGAGAGTGGCTAACCTAAGGCTAAAAGATAATGACTGACTACTGCGTTCAGAGTTAGACATAGCGGAAGAAAGAAGGGAAGTGGCCGCCATAAGAGAAGCTACTTTGAAAAGATAGGTCGTGATGAGATACAACAAGAAGGTGGTGCATTGCTCTTTCGAGCCCAGGGATTTGGTTTTGAGACGCGTCGACATAGGGGGAAGAAATGCTAGACAAGGAAAACTCGCCGAGAAATGGAAAGGCTCAGTACCGGGTTACCTCAAAGACAGGAACATGTGCTTACACCTTAAAGACGCTTCCTGAAACAATTGTACCGCGGATGTGCAATGTAGGTAACCTTAGACGATACTACAGTTGAGGCGTGATTGGTAACACGAGTTTTGATTTCCTAGTCATTTTGAATCCTTAGTATAGCTGGACAAAGTCACATATTATAACTTGTGGCTTTTGTAATATTTTTTTACCCCACGTGACTAATAAAATGAGAGTTTGCCTACTATATAAAGCTATATACAGGGGTGAACAAACACACACAAGTACAAAGTCATGCGAACTACCTTGTGTACGTGGATTTGCTCTAGCCGAGGTAGGAAGATTGCTAAAATGAAGACAAAGTCATGCGAACTATCCCGTGTACGTGGATTCACTCCAGCTGGGGTAGGAAGATCGCTAAAATAAAGACAAAATCATGCAAACTACCCCATGTACATGGATTCATTCTAGCCAGGTAGGAAGATCGCTAAAATGAAGACAAAGCCATGCGAACTACCCCGTGTATGTGGATTCGTTCCAGCTGGGCTAGGAAGATCGCTAAAATGAAGACAAAGACATGTGAATCATCTCGTGTACGTGGATTCGCTCCAGCCAAGGTAGGAAGATCACTAAAATGAAGACAAAAGCCATGTGAACTACCTCGTGTACATAGATTCGCTCCAGCCAAGGTAGAAAGATCGCTAAAATGAAGACAAAGCCATGCAAACTACCCCGTGTATGTGGATTCATTCCAGTCAAGGTAGGAATATCGCTAAAATTAAAGACAAGGCTATGCGAACTACCTTGTTTACGTATATATATAACAAATACATATGTTGAAATTCATTTTAGGTATAAAAACAAAATAAAGGCAGAAAAGCATAAACTAACATAAGCGTCCAATAAGAGTGCGAAAAGCAACGAATAAACACAAGAGTGCTTAGTGAAGACATGAAAAGCAATCTATGTATGCGTAAGGAAAAGCATATATGCTAAGTTATATTCAACAGAGGAGACATTGAAGTAAAACATTGAAACTCATCATTTATATTCAACGTACCAACATGTGTACATAGTCTAAAGAAAAAACCAAAAAAAATACAAAGTCAATCGGCATCCCGACCCTTCAATTTCCAGCGTCAGTAGCCTTTTCAGAAACCTCGGCATTCCCGACCTTAAGATCATCGCCTAGGATGTCCACCTTGGCAAAAGGTGAGATACTCAGCATCACCTGTGGGATTGATATGAAACTATCTACAAGTTTCCTTGCGGCATCTTGCTTATTTGTTTTTTGCTGGAGATCAACCCTGACACCTTGATTATCTACATCGGCTTCATCTTCCTCAGCGTCATCTTCAGCATCGAAATCAGCTGCTGGGACAGTTGGATCTGCTGGCGTTATTTCACCGTTAACATTAGCATGCCAAACACCATCAATAACCTCACAATCAAGCCGGGCGCACACAAGATCCACATTCCTCTAAAGGAGGAAGCGTACTTGCTCCATAGTGTTTTCAAAGGAGAGTTGAATGGACTCGATCCAACGTTGGCGCATTAATCCAGTCTCCTCTTAAGAAGCCGCCATGCCAGATTTTAACTCTCGCACCAAGGCTTGCAAATCTTTAACCTTACTTCCAAAAGCTTGGAACTGAATAGATAAATCAGCATATTTAGTATCTACGGCAGACAGCTTCATTCAAAGATTCGATTTAACCTAGGATAGCCGCAGCCTTTCAGCTTTCTCTCCCGCCAACTCCTCTTTCAAGGATTGCACCTCCTCCTCTAGCTCGATAATTTTTCTGCTGGACTCTTCCTTGGCCATGCATGCGCCCTCCTCGACTTCTTTTAACCGGGATATGATCGCATCTTTCTCGGCCAAAACGTCAAGGGGGTTTTGGTTGTCGAATGCCTCCCTCATTAGCACATACTAGGAATAGCCTTGAAACATATGGCTAAAAAGGGAGGATATCCCATCAAGACTATTTTGTATTGCGCCCAGATCCCCCTCATCGAACGCACATCCCTGGTAATCCTATCCTCAACCATCACCGCATTCCCGGCCAAGATTTCCTCGTCCGCTAACTCCACCGTAGAAGTAGATGATCAATCATCCTGACGCCTCTTAGAGGGTGGGGTCTTCTCTTGTATCTCGTCAGTCGCTACCCTTTTCCCGAAAACGGTGGTCGAGGCAACAACGACAAGATCAACGTCGGCATGAGCAACTCCATCAAAGATGCCGGTCATGGAAGCTGTTACCTTGATTTCAGCCTGGCCCCCCACTTCCCTGATAACTATCCCTTTGGCCGCTACGAGAACCGCAGTAGGAAGCGCTTGTATCTTTTTAACTGCTTAACCTTCCCCTTGGCCCTCCTTGGTTCTTTTGTTTTGGTTGCCTTATCTTGCTGAAGGGCCAAGGCGAAGTCCGCCATCTTTGACTTTACCATTTTGTCTATAAGAAAAAAGGAACCTAGTCAAGTTATATACAAGCATCAAAGACGATTAAAAATAAACATACAAAAAGTTCACATAAACACACCAAGATTTTCCCGATACTTAGAAGAGTGGTGCCAATTAACCATTGACAAGGGATGTGGTCCTGCAGGTTTTTTATTAAAGTGAAAAAATGGTCCCGGACACAAGCTTCCTTCGACGTCAGGTTGTTATTTTTGACCAAAAATCATCTGGGGTCCAGGCAATAATGGTCATACAACCAATATAGGGGGAACCAAGGTTCAACGACATTCTCCCCTGCACCGTGAACTATGAAAAAGGCATCCCAACTTTCTATGCGAGGGCATAGGAAGAAAAACTTGTCTTCATAATCTTTGAAAGAATCTTGAAACGGCTTTAGTAAAGTCCGACCTCGGACACTCCGGAATGAGACAGAAGAAAACTTGTTGTCGTACTTTTGTCGGATGGGGGTAAAGTACTATAGAAATAAATTTCGACTACAAACAACCCCCTTCCGACTGCACAGACCTTCAAACGCCACCATAAAGCCTCAAGAATGAGGATGCAGCTACGAAGGCGCAATAGTTAGGAAGTTCAGGACCGACACTTGGAACTCCGTCAATGGCAACCTAACCCTTAGATACTTAAACAATGTCAGATACATCGGAAGGAAATTAGGGTACAAATACCCAATCGCCACAGCCTCGGCATCGTCCAATGGAGCCCCCATGTTATCTTTTCTACCCTGTGAGCATATACGGTCGTCATCCCTGGGAGCCACCACATCAAAAGGCATCTCAGCAAGACCACGACTCAGCTCAAGATGACCGAACAAAGCATCTAACGCCGCCTGGTTAAAAAATGACCGAGTCCCAGCCACCTCCTTATCTACCCAGTCAATGCCTAGACTCACCGCGTTGTGGTAAGCCTCTAGAGTGGTCTCCACATTCCTAATAGTTTTTCCCATCTCCCTATCAAAAACACCAGAAGAAGGGTTAGAACGGGCGAGTTGGTGTTTCAACTGCAATCCAACCACAGCACTTGGCTGCGCTGATCTTTTAACCTCGGAAATATTGCCCGACCCGAAAAGGATCCTCATTAAGTCTGGGTACTACACCCAGGTCTTGGCATACTCCAATACCTCGTCCGCGCAGTACGACATCCTTATGGCCTTTAAATGGCTCCAACACTTCTCCAAGACCTCAGGACAGATTATGATTTGAGGTGGTGAAGGTTGTTTTGGGTCAGCTGTTATGGGGCGCTCATCAATTCTCCTTGTAGACCCTCATCTACTCAACCCACCCCGGATCGCTACCCCTCCTCATGAGTAGCTGCAAGACCAACCGAATAACCAACGCTACTAGGGACACCCTCCGGGCTGCAACGACCGGTGCGGTGGGATGAAGGCATCGTCGTAGACTGAAAGAGCTAGTTAGCGGCGAAACCCCTGGGCGGCTTCCACGACCACCCCGAGCGAAAGACGAAACATTGCGTCTATGTGGGTCCATCTTCGACCAAATAAAACACAATACAATACAGAAAAAATCACAATACAAGGAGCCACTTAAGGCGAAGATGAGAACGACTATATTACCTTAATATATGAAGTGACTAGTATCGAAGGAAGCATTGAGAGAGACAGCAAGCATTGTAATGTATGTCGAGGAAAAAGACACAGAAAGTAGAAGAACTTTCAGAAAAAGGAGAAAAATCTTGATAAGAAAATGGGGGCAAGCATACTGAAACACTTAAGGAAAAAGCTTTTATATATAATGGGCCCATATCAGGGCCAAGCCCAAGTCCATGTTTTCAAAAGACAACCGCCAAATCTCTTGGAATTCAACGTGCTACAAAATTTAAGATATCAAATCAACACATTTAATGTGCCTCTGCCACGCAAAAGATATGGCGTAGCTGTCTGAAAAATGAAAAGACTTGAACCTTTCGACTCCAAAGTCGGTAACCCTTTCCCAATGCCAAACCTTACCGACTTGGGGACAACACCATCCTGAACCCTCTTTCAGGCTCTTAAGCCGATGATGCTTATGTCCAAGCATCACCGGCTTAGGGGCATCCTGGACCATCTGTCAGGCTCTTAAACCGATGATGCTTGTGTCCAAGCATCACTTGCTTGGGGGTAACTGTTACGGGGCCGTCTGAGACACTTTAGCTAATGATGCTTCTTTAAGCATCACAGGCTTGGGGCAACTGTTCTGGAGGTTACTCGAACCCACAATCTAAGTTGGCTCCCACATCCTCTATCCTGGCTAACACAGAACTGGGTACCTCGGGTCATAACCCTTACTATCCTGTATATGATCTTCCTCTATCCCGGCATAGTATGGGAAACACTTAACGACAAGGAACGTGTGTAGTTAGGCACCAAACGCACTTACCATATGGCACCTAGCTTTAACAGAATTTCCCTCCAAGAACACACTATATAAAGGACTCCACACCCACTAGGTACATACTCTTTCTCTCATACTCTTTCATACTTAGACCCAAACTGACCTAAGCATCAAAGTCCTTGTAGATGCCACCACCGAAGATGCCAGCAACCACCGTGGGAGCTCACCGAAGACGCATTCTTATGTTCACCACACAACAGTAAGCATTAGCAAAGTGAAACAAGAATGATTTTTCTGATTTTTTTTTTTCCTTTTATAGAGCATCAACAAGGGAAAAACTAAATGCAATAGAGATCCTCAATCCATTAAAAATAATAATAAATAGTAAAAATTATTGCAAACCCAGTTGCTATCTGCATTACACACATCCATGATTAGAATACTAAACCCCCAATCATTTATGAACACATAGCTTATATAAAATAAGAGACAACAAACAAAAACACAAGTGATTGATCATTGACATGCTAGGTCTAGTAGCAATTCAATCATTGACGTACTCTTCAACCTTAACAGCAAAAGTAAAGATTGGTGATGAGTATGTATTACGTGCAACCTTATACGATAGTGTGCATCAAGTATGGTTCTAAATTGCAGACCGCAACATGTGTTGCGGCTGCAATATTGCAATTGTGGAGCTACTAACAATGGCAATGGCCTACAATTGCGGTGTAAATTAGAATTACAAAAATTGTCATAATGCATCTGTAATGAAGCCGCAACAAAACCGCAACAGAACTGCAACAAAAGCCACAACACCATCTAGTTCCACTTTTTTGTGAAAAAATAAACAAAGATTCATACTTAAATCTTCTAATTTAATGGGTGTGGTCGTGTGAAATGTTGGGGAAAGGAGGGAGGCATCTGATGGTGGCTGTTGGGATGCTGGTATGTTGCGTGATGTGTTCAAGGCAAGGGAAAAGGGTGAGGTGGTAGGGATAGGCCAGTAAGAGGGAAAGGGGAAAAGTAAGGGGGGCAGGAAAAAAGGTGAAGTGCAAATATATAATAATTTCACGCTGTAACAGACGCAATCCATATCATGGCAGCCACAATGCCCACAATCACAATACTCGCAACTGCAACCACAATTTAAAATCATGGTATCAAGTAATGGTGTGATGCGATGAGTGAAATGGGTGCGTTGGTGCTTGTTCACTAGAGAAATTATTAAGTGGTCCTATACTATTATTGTCTCCAATATTTTTCATATGACATGTAATCAAGTGTTATTAATTGATTTTCATAAATTGTAAAGTTTAAATATATGTTATATAAACATTAGTTAGGACCATAGACACTTTATGGTCCTGAACTACCTAATAATTTCTCGTAAGTAAGGGTATAGGTGCCTCACTACTACAGAAAGCAATTTTTAAAGTAGGAATTTAACTTGGTTCAAAATGAACCAGTTTAAAATACAAACGCAATGGCATTTTTGAAATTTGATCAAACCTTTTTAAATCGATTCAAATTTAACCGGTCTAAAAACATATTTTTAAATTTATATATAATCCTTGCCAACTTTTTAAATTGGTCCCAGCTGAACTGATTTAAAAAAAGCACTTTTAATAGTTCCTAGCTAAACCGGTTTAAAAAGTGCCTTTTTTTGCACCTTGCGCACTTCAATGCCTTCATTTCCTTCCTTTCCAAATATCTTTTTCTTGAAGTCCTCCTTACTTATCCATTTCCTTTGGCCATTTTCAAAGCCCATCCACCACTTTCTTCTACCCCATTTTCTAACCATCTCCACTTTTTAGTTCCCATTGTTATTGTCAATTAGAGTTCATCGCTCAAGAGTCATTTTTATTGTTAAAGCTCGTGTAACATGCTCCCATTGGTCTCGTTAGAGCTCGCACCAGAGCCTCCCATTGTTGTTGTTGGAGACCGCCCAAGGTGTGAACGTTATTGTGGTTGGTGCTCGCGCAAAAGGTGGACGTTTGCTATGGTTGGCGATCATGCAAGGGGCTCCATTGCTGTTGTTGGAGGTCGTACAAGGTGCTCCATTATTGCAAAAGGAGGTTGCACAAGGTGCTCCATTGTTGTAATTGGAGGTCGTGCACTTTGTGAGAAAGGGAAGCTAACTTTGTGTACTCTGTGAACAGCTCGAAGCACACTCGTGGGTTAGTCATTTTTATTTGGTTCATTTTGGTTTGCATTGGTTTTTTGATTCTGCCCTTGGAGCAATGTGTGAATATGGTTATTAAATTTTTAATATTAATTTGAAATTAATTTTTTGTGTTAATTATGTTGTTACATGGAATTAATTGCTAAAGGTTATGCTTGAATATGTTCATCAATATAAGAAAAATTTAGTTCCTTGTACGTTTACGGATTTATGAATCTTAAAAGAAAAAGATAAATTATTTAAGTTAGTTATACTTATATGAATATGTAGTAAGAATTTAAGTGTTGAGAATTAGATGACATCAGGTATAATTAATTGAAGTTGATTATTTTAGCTAATACTTAATTACCTTGAAGTTGCTAAGTAATGAAAAAGAATAAAAGTAAGAAATTAATTTAACTGTATGATAGGATTTAATTAATTGTCACCAAATATAATGTAACTATATTTTGTTTAAAACCCAAAGCTCTATAATTGGTGGATTACAAGAATCAAAGAATTAGTAGATTAGGAACTGGTTAGGAAATTAAAAGACAATATGATAAGACAACTTATATGCTAAGATACATTCTTAAGATAAAGTGAGCTAAAAAAGGAGAATTGAAATGGTTAAAATGCTACCATATGTTCTTAAGATAAATGAGCCGAAAAGGGAGAATTGAATATTGATTAGTAAATTCATACCTTTGTGTTGTTGACCATATCCTTTGTGAGGTATGATGGATAGTGCCAAAAATAGAGGAAACTGCTTATTTTTTATGAGATTTGTGAACTCTTGAGTATTAGATTTGTTGTGGATTGGATTGTCTAATAGGTTAACATTTGGTATTGTTATTGAATACCTGTAAATAGGTCTTTGGGAAGTACCAGAATAGCCAAAATTCTGCTAAAATTTTTGTATAAATTGTATGCATTATGTTGTGTGTTTAATTGTGTGTTGTTTTTTTTTTTTATTGAATTTATGCATTACGAGCAAACCTTAGTTTCCCGTTTGAGATTCAATACAATGATTAAAGTGGTAATTGTTGTATTAAATCTTGAATTATCCAATTGGATAGTTTGAAAAGATTCATTTTTTTATACTTTATTAATACGTTATGGTTAATTCTCATCTTAAATTTCATTAAATTTCGGTTTAGTGCATTTCGTATTGTGTCTTCAAGTGCATACTTGATTGTGGTGAAGTTGATATCACCACTTTCATTTCGTGTACTTGGAGACCAATGCGAAATGCTGCTGAAATTTTGTCAAATTTAAGATATAGGACTAAATTTGTACGTATTAATCAAATTTAAAAAAATGACTTTCTGAATGGGATAGGACCACACCTTTATAAAAAGTGAGATTTACATGCATTAAGATATGGTTTGTGGATCACAAAAGGAAGTTATGGATCGTAGTTAGATTAATTCTAGATGCATAACTAATGAGTATGAGAATAGAGTGGAAGAGTTTATCCAATTTGCTAAAAGAAATCTTCTTAATAGTGGTGAGTTCTTCTATTGTCCTTGTGTTAATTATTTGAATGAGAGACGATAACTACTTGAGCAAATACAGGAGCATCTCCTTTGTGATGAATTTTGCAAGTTATACAACATGGACATGGCATGGTGAATTGTTAGACATGTCGAGTATGTCTCAAATAGAGCATGTTGATGTACCTATGGACGATTGACTAGAGGACATGATCTGTGATATTGGACCAAAATCTTTTTAGCGAGCTCATGTGTACAACACTTTGTGTAGTGATGCGAATAAGCCTCTATATTTGAGGTGCACTAAATTCACACGGTTGTCAGCGATGTTAAGATTGGTGAATGTCAAGGCAAGAAATGGGTGGAGTGATAAAAGTTTCACCAAATTGCTTGAGTCATTGAACAAAATGCTTCTAGAAGGTAACATATTGCCAAGACGTAACTATAAGGCAAAGAAGGTGTTGTGTCCGATGGGATTGAAATACAAGAAAATACATGTGTGTCCTAATGATTGCATATTGTACAGAGAAGAGTTTGAAGACTTGCACAAGTGTCCCAAGTGTGGGGTATCACGGTATAAAGTGAAGGGTGATGATTGTAATACTAATGAAAGCACAAAGGAAGGTCCTTCTGCGAAGGTGTTATGGTGTCTTCCAATAATTCCAAGGTTTAAGTGATTATTTACCAATGTAGACAATGTGAAGAGCCATACGTGGCATGCAGATGGGAGAAAATGTGATGGACAGCTTCACCATCTTGCTAATTCTTTACAATGGAAGAAAATTAATCATTTGTTTCCAGCCTTTAGGATTGAGGCAAGAAACCATAGGCTTGGACTTGCTACGGATGGAATGAATCTTTATGGTAACTTATCTGGTAAGTACAGTTCATAGCTTGTTCTCCTAGTTATTTACAATCTGCCTCCTTGGTTGTGCATGAAGCGAAAATATGTTATGTTATCTATGATGATTACTGGCCCAAGACAGCCAGGAAATAACATAGATGTCTACTTACGTCCCTTGATTGAAGATTTGAGAATGCTGTAAGATAAAGGTGTTGATGTGTATGACAGGTATCGTTGTGAAAATTTCATGTTGCGTGCAATGTTATTCTGTACCATCAATGACTTTCCAGCATATGGAAACTTGAGCGGATATAGTGTTAAGGGGCATAATGCTTGCCTAATCTGTGAAGAAGACATATGCTACATACAACTTAAACATGGAAAGAAAACAGCTTACACTAGGCATCAAAAATTTTTCAGGCCTAATCACCCATATCATAAACTTAAAAAAGCTTTTAATGGATGTTAGGAAGATGGTATTGCACCACCTATTTTAACTAGTGAGCAGGTTTATAAACGAGTGAAAGACATCAATGTCGAATTTGGAAAGACCTAAAAGAAAGCTACTAAGAAAAACTTGTGGAAGAAGAGGTCGATATCTTTGATCTTCCGTACTAGGTGCGATCTATATGTTAGACATTGTCTATATGTCATGCATGTTGAGAAAAATGTATATGACAAAGTAATTAGCACTCTTCTAAACATTAAAGGTAAGACAAAGGATGGTTTGAATGCTTGTCAAGATTTGGTTGAGATAGGTATATACCTCTAGTTAGGTCCACAGTTAGTGGGTAACTAGACATATTTGCCACCAGCATGTCATGCCTTGTCAAAAGAAAGAAAACAAGTTTCTATAAGTGTCTATAGGGTGTCAAGGTGCCACAAGGATACTATTCAAATATCAAGAGTCTTGTGTCACTAAAAGATCTCAAATTAGTTGGGTTAAAGTCGTATGATTGTCACGTCTTGATGCAATAACTCCTACCAATGGCTATTTGTAACATATTGCCTTAAAAAAGTTAGACATGCCATTACGCAACTGTGCTTATTCTTCAATGCCATATGCATCAAAGTCATTGATCCTATGAAGTTGGATGAGTTGGAAAATGAAGCTGCTATTATATTGTGCCAATTGGAGATGTATTTTCCTCGTTCATTTTTTTGACATTATGGTTCACTTAATAGTGCATCTAGTGAGAAAGATTAGAATGTGTGGTCTGGTTTATTTAAGGTGGATGTATCTTGTTGAACGATATATGAAGATCTTGAAAGGGTACGTCAAGAATCCATACCGTTTAGAAGCATCTATTATTGAGAGGTACATTGCTGAAGAAGTCATTGAGTTTTGTACAGAATACCTGTCATAAGCTGAACCTGTAGGCTTCCTAAATCTCGCCATAGGGAAGATTTTCCAGTAAAGGTACTTAAGGTGTAAACGTTAAACCAATGAGTCAAGAGGAAGTTTTGCAAGCACACTTTTATATATTGAATAACATTGATGAAGTTGAACCTTACTTTTATGCTTATAAAACATTGTCAAGAAAAAGAACCCTAGAATGTCGGAGAAATGGTAGTTGAATGAGCATAACAAAACATTCTTCAACTAGTGTAAAGAAAAAGTTTTGAATGGTGATAATGTTTCTAACACATTAAAATGGCTAGCACATGGACCTAACTTTGATGTCATATGTTGGATTGGATACAATATCAACAAGTTTTCCTTCTATACAAAGTCGTTAGATGAGAAGAGTACCATGCAAAACAGTAGGGTTATGGTTGTGGCTAAGTCCATGTACTTCTCTAGTTCCAAAGATAAAAACCCTATTATGGCATCCATGTGTTACTTTGGAGTTATCGAAGACATATGGGAGGTTGACTACACAAAATTTAAAGTACCTGTTTTTAAATGTAAGTGGGTTGACAGTAACACCGATATGCAAACCAATGAATTAAGGTTCACATTGGTGGATCTTAGCAAGGTAGGTCATAAGGAAGAGCCTTTCACTATGGCATACCTAGCAAAACAAGTTTTTTGTGTTAGTGATCCTTCTAACAAGAAATAGTCAATGGTTCTCCAAGGAAAAAGCATGCATGCTAGTCATGAAAAAGAAGATTCAAATGTCGATTTTATTGAGATTCCTTCTTTCTCAACACAGATGCCCGCTTTTATTGATGCAAATAAAGTGGATGATGTACATGCCACATGTGATGATCATCACAAAAGAATATGGGAAAACATTCATACTTAACAATGTTAGTAACTTACTTATGTTTATGTTATTGTATATTCTTGTTGACATTATTTTTTATTTTATTGTTTAATTTTTTTATCGTTATGTTTATCTTTGAAAATTGTAAATTTTGTGAATGACGGTACTTACATGTGTTTTTTTTCCTTTTCTAAATAGGCACATGGCTAATTCTTCTAGTAACCCATCTTATGACTCTACAAAAAAAAAAAAAGTAGACGAGGTACATGCCTAAAGGAACTGACTCTCAGTCGAGTTGGTAACCATCTGATACCAGTTTAGTTTGACATGCTTAGTGGGGCACCTGAGGGGGAGAATGCCACAAAATTCATTAGTTTTATGAGTGTCCTTGCTCAGAGTAAGATCTTTATCCTTTATAAGGATTGGGACCATGTAGAGGAGAATATGAAGAATCAAATTTGGCAAACTATCACAGTATTTTACTTTTACAGTTTCAAATATATAAATTATATTTAACCATACTATTATCATACATTGACTATTCAATTTTATTTTGTAGTTGACTTATGATGTTCCACATAATGCCATATTGAAAAAGAAATTGCTATCACTTGCGGCTGAGCATTAGAGAGCATTTAAGACACAGCTCACCACAAGATACATATATGAAGAATTGAAAGACACTTCTCCTTGTGAGAAGTATGCATTTTCGGATGAGGAGGCATGGGCAAAGTTTATTGAAAGTCGAGAAAATCCTGCCTTCCAGGTTTAGTTAGAAACATATTTTTTTAATCATACAATAACATTGATTAATTTTTATTGAATTTAATAGTGTCTTATTATTTGCAGGTGAAGAGAAAAAAAAGACAAGTGATTGCATCAAAGAATGTCCAGCCCCACAAATTATCTCGTGGGGGATATAAGTTGCTTGAGCAGAAGATGTTGATCGAGAAGGTAAGGCAACATTAATTGGAAGCCTCGACATCTGGTTCTGGTGCAGATATTGCTCCTCCATAACCACTGCAATGATGGGATAAATGGAAGGTGGCCTGCATGCTAAAATCAAGCAGATATATATCTGAGGAGACACGCATTGTTGCTGAAAAGATTGTAAGTAATTTTTGAGTTCAAATTGTAATTGTAACTTAATAAGTCATATTTCTTACACATTTCTTAAATTATATGTTGTAGGATTCACTAGTTGAGCAGACCTCACAAGGAACATTTGTTCCTCATGGACATGAGGATATATTAACTACTACTATTGGGAGACGAAAGCACCTTGGTAGGGTTCGTGCTACTGGATGAGGTGTTGACATTCGTGATTACTACGACCACCTTTACGTAGTCGGCCCACCTTAGGAATTGTCATCAGGGAAGAGGTGGAGCAAACAGGCAAGATATTAGTAATGAGCTTAAAAAGGAGTTGAGACTAGAGATTAGAGAGGAGCTGGCATCTTTGGGTCTTTCACAACAAAATACAAATGTCCAGGCAGAACAAGTTCATACTCCTGTACGTGTCAGCACAAAGGGAAGTTGTGTTGTTGTTGATCCTTCTAGGGAGGAGACTGACATTGATATCCATGAGCAATATGAGTTATATATTGATGGAGAACCTATTCGTTTAGTGGCCTTTGGTAGAGTATATAATTTGGGGCTTACCATACACCACAGGATTGTTGAGGATGATATGGCAAAGGTGGTGGTTCAACAAATATGGGATGCATATGCTTAAGTTCCTGTGCCCACCGAGGAGGTTTAGACTGTTGGGCAGGCCCTAAACAGTTCATTCAATGGCCAAGACGATTTATAAAGGTCACATCAGGCAAGGTATATTCAAAATTCATCTTATAGTATCTTTTTCTCTAATTACAAATTGAAATAACTTGATTGTATTTTATAACATTATTTTATATTTCCTTTTTTATAGGATGTTCAACCATCTAAGAAAGATGTTCCATCTAAAAAATTGAAACCTGAAGTTGATCTAATAACATGCTTGTGGCAGGTGGCATCTAGTATAGGGACAAATGTTGTTCAAATAGATTGGGAACCGACATTCCTTGGCAGACCCAGTGATGTAGACCTACGGATCACCCAGAAAGATGTATTGGAAATTTGTACCGGCAATGACATGCCAAATATCTTAGTTCTACAATTATGGTTGTTGTAAGTTTATTTTTTTTTAAATCTCTTAAATACGCACCTCAATATTATAATTAACATTCATTTGTATATTTTAGGTACATGCATTGTCTCAGTCTCTCAAAGGGCGGATAGAATGTATATGGATTTATTGACTCGTTCCCTATTCAAAGATAGAGAATAAGGATGAAGATTCTCAGGCCTACATTCAAAATTAAATGTATAATGGACAAAAATGGTGTTACCTAGCACCATATTTGCATTAATAAGCATAAGTTATTTCTCACAAAAATAGTTTTAAATGATATTTGAATCTCGTCACATATATTCTTTTTTCAATGCAGCTCGCATTGGTAATTGTTAATTATTTGTCCTAGGACAATGTTATGGCCTTGTTGTGTTCGTTACACAAGAAGCCTAACAAAGAATTGAAACAACTAATAGAAAGGTCAGTTTTAATTTATAATATATTTCATTCATGCTTTATATTATAATTTTGAAACCTATAACATGTTTTGCATATCCATTTTTTAATCAAAGTCATGATTGGATATCAAACATTGGCGGGTAGGCACGTGTTACTACGAAGGAAGCATAGTTGGTTTTTCCCCTATGTAAGTAATTCACAGTTGCATATTCAATTACAATTTCCATTAGTTTCTACAACTCATTTCTAAAAATAAAAACAATTCTCATTGGTAGGCTAACAAACAAGTAGGGAGCTATGAGTGTAGATATTATGTAATGAAACATATGTTGACCATAGTTTCAGTAGATATTGTGGATTCATGGGACGAAGCAATATAATTTTCATCCAGTTACCATAATACTTATAGTTTTTATAGTTGATTAGGTAATGAATTTATCTTATGTTTTTTTATGTTGCAGCTATTTATTGATAGGGAACCATTCTCACATGAGGACTTGCTTGACATCCACCGATGTTGGGCAACATTTTTCCTTCAAATAAGTAATAGATAGTATGTTTAGAATGTCTTTAGATAGACAGAAGAATAGTACTTTTATATTTTATATGTTTCAAAGTATATTATGAAGTTTTGTTGATTAATGTAAGTTATAAATGAATGTGTTGATCTAACTGTTTTAGTGGTATCTGTTTCATAATAATAGGATTTGGTCTATGAATCAAAACAATGAAATTATTTTAAAAAAACGACACTTTTTAAATCGGTTATGGCCAAAGCCGATTTTAAAAGCTAGACTTTTTAAATCAGTTATGGTTAGAACTGATTTAAAAAGTCTAGCTTTTTAAATCGATTCTACCCAAAACCGATTTAAAAGGTTAACCTTTTAAATCGGTTGCCCAATGAACCAATTTAAAAAGTATTTTTTAAATTGGTTCAATAACTGGTTTAGAATGATAATACTTTTTATATCAGTTGTATCTAAATCGATTGTAAAACCGATTTAAAAACCTTTTTTAACCAATTTAAAAAGTGTTACAGTCAGGCCATGCACCATCATGCTATAGGAACCGTACGTCTTAGATCCTTGGATAGAGGAATCCAAATTTGTTTAATTCGGATGACTGGCACAAATAGTTATAGGAGAACATATATTAATGGGAGATCAAGTGGCTAATAATTAACGACAAGTTACCTTTGGTGTTACAGTGATGGATTTAATTTAGTGCATGAGGAATGAATTATGGATGTTTGCATTGCTCACAAGCAACCCAATACCATTACACTAACTAGTAGTGCAATTAGCCAAGATAGTGGATGAATTAATAAAAGCAAAGGAGTGGCTAAAGCTAAGCCTTACTCATGAAATGATACCAGTTGATCATAGTTCGTCGACAAATACTTAACATACACTCACTTTTTATTTTATCTCTTCCATTCCATTTTACTTTCTATCTCTCTCTTCAATTCCTTTCACATTATTTGTTATATCTATCATTTTCTCTTTCTCTCTTATCCATGCATTCTATTTTAGGTTATGTCTACCATAACTCTAAGTAGTTTTGACCTTTGCTTCTTAAATGATTAAAATAGAATTTTGTAGATTTTTAATGAAGATGGTTCTGGATGTTTAGAGTCATAAAGCTTTCAAAGGAACTATGGATCATGTTGAACAAAAATCAATTGCCTACAAAAATCATGTTAGCAATCTATTTCAAAACAGTGCGCAAATCGATCTATGGTGTATTTGGCTTTGTTTTTTAGAAATTTTCATTTGATTTAATCATTTAACAATTTATATGGCTTTCAGTTTTTTCCATGATTTTCCAATTATTCAAAAATATCCTTGATGAAAATGTAAGTTTTTGAAATTCTTAGGATTTATTAAGTATTTTTAAGAATTTAACAAAATAATAAGTTAATATAAAGTATTTTAAGAATTTTTCTAATAATAGAAATGATTATTAGATAGCTTAAGGTTTCTAAGTAACAAAAATATTTTAGGATTTAAAAAGGAAAGAGGTGATAAGAATTTACACAATTATTAAGGGATTTTATGTAGGAGTTAATACAATTTTTTATAAATACTTATAAAATGTTAAACTATTGAAAATGGATAATAAGAAACCCTAGTGAATTGTCAGAAGAAACTCTAGAGGAAATTCCTATTGTATTTACCTTGTTTTTAAGGTGTTGTTGACTAGGTATTCTTATAGAAGGCCTAACTAGTTAGGGTGACAGACATGTTGATCACACATGTCTTATCCACAGAAGGGGAAATCTAGTAGAGATTTTACTTAGTACCTTATGGGAAGGCCCAAGCCGTTAGGGTGGGAGACATATAGTTGGATATGTCTTACTAACATAAGAGAGAACTAAGTGTTGAATGTTGTTGTTGTTGTTCTCGTCATGCATTCATGCATGATGTTGAATATGACCTCTAACATGTCATGTATTACAAAAGTTTTGATGAAAACAAAGCCAACATTAAGAGAGCTTTAATGAAGATCAACTTAAAGCTGAAAGGAATTATGAAAATAAGTTAAATAAAAAGAATTAAAGAGCTCCAAGCTAATAAAACAACTGTTATAAAGATTTGTGTCAATGTCTTCAGCAATTATGTAAGACTTATCAATTCTAGTTAGGTCTGGCTCAAGGGGATGAACTAGAAAAGGTAAAATAGTTTTTGACTAACAAGCAAAAATGTTTTGAGTGAAAAATCATGTTCTAAGCTAAACTTTCCTTATTAATCGATTCCCCTAGCTTGGAATTGATTCCCATAAGCTAAAACAAAGTGGAAAGTAAATGAATCAATTTTTGAGTGTAAGATTGTTGCAAGGAATCGATTCCCTCCATGAAGGAATTGATTATCAAGCAAAGGAATCAATTCCTTAATAGACATAATCGAATCCCCAACGATCAGATTGAATAATTAAGGAAAGCGTGATTTTGGTTAATTGTGTGATCTTTTCTAAATCAAAGCATATCTTTTAAGATCACAAATTAAATTATTTTTCGCCATTTAATCAATAAGAAAGGCTATACTTTTCCAAATCAAATTGTGGGAGTAAAGAGAATTGTTCAATTGGGGTTATTTTGCTTGAGCCAACACTTAGAGAAGAATTGTGAGTCATAAAAATTTAAGTTGTGTTATCTCCATTATTGAGAGTGATAGTTGCTTTTGTTTTTTGTTTTGAGGAAGTCCAATAATCGGTTGCCTTGGCAAGGAAGTCCTGAGGCGATCAATCTCTACCAAGGAAATCTAGGGGTAGTTTTCTTTGGTTTAGAAATAAGGTTTTCCTAGTGAGTGGTTAGAGCGAGAAGTGAGGAACATCCTAGATTAAGCTGCCAAGGTGGGTTCCTTAGGTGTAAAAGATTTGCTGCACTGTAAACATTAATCAATTAATGGTTAATCTCAAGTGTGGCTTGGGGACTAGATGTAGGTTGTAGTTTGTGACCGAACTAGGATAAATCTTGATACACTATTCTTTTACCCTTTTCATTATTGCTTCATTTGCTTTTGTGTGATTTGTTTTGTTTCTTTTTGAATTTTCTTAATATAAAACAAACAAAAAGAATTCCTCCTTCGTCTCTTTGCTGAAATATATTCTTCACAATTAAAGGTGAAACATTTGCATAAAAGTTTTTATTATAACTCAATTCATTTCTTCTTAAGTTATTGAGGCCACTTCCTTAGCACATGAGTCGAGTATAATACCCCAAATTTTAGGTACTAGAAAGAAACTACGAGGTAACTCTTAGTATCATGTGTTATTGGATAAAAGACACCTTAAGAGTTATTGTTATTATTATATTATTATTATATCTCTAATTATTATTATTGTTTCTATTGCTATTATTATTATATTTATTGTTGTTATAGCAGTTATTATTATTATTATTAGTATTTTGTGTTGTGTTGTTATTATATTTATTGTTATTATTATTGTTGTTGTTATTACATCATCTAATATGATATTGAAATTTATAATTGATGATATGATGTTGATGAGACCAAATGTATAAGAATGATTATTCTTTGGATATGCTACTGCATAATATTCCTGTTTTGGTTATTTGTTATATTCTGTTATCAATGATAATTGTGGTAACTTATTCTTGCGTTGTTCATTCTGTGTGTGATTGTGATGATAACAATAATTTGTTTTCATGAAAGCAAATGGTAGCAAAGCGACCCTCTGATCTGTTTAGCATTGAGTTAGTTCCAACCATCCCTAGGAGGTATAGGGGATGGAGTTTGGATGTTAGCACCATGAAGGCATGCTTTGGCAGGTTTCTAGTGATTCGCTATACTCCGCAGGACCTAGTTGTATCTACTTTTGTAGTGGTTTTTAATGTTAACTTTAGTAGTGTATTGATGAGATCCTATACCCATCCTCTATCATCCCAAGGAGAGGGGGTAATGTTGCAACTTACCGCCACTTGTTCTAAGGTGGTGGTTGTGGAGCAGGCAGAGGTTAAACTCTCGATGGAGATGATGACGCACTGTCAACCTCACCCCATTGCCCTTAGTAGAGTTGGGGTCTCTTTATTTTTGTTTAGAGGTGGGGCAACCATTAGGGAGTGAATGATATGTATATTCCCCCACTTTTGTTCGTTATTGTATTTACTGATGGGTACATATATATACACACACCCCTCGCTTTTTTTGAAATACTTTGGTTATTATCTTTTAGCTGGAGTACTAGGTGGCACATTTTATAGTATATGAAACATTATAATCTATAGGTTATGACGATTGCTAATAGATGGCATATATATATATATATATATTAATATTTATTTGAATTTTTTAAAACTTCTTTTATAAATTAATTTTTTATAATGCAAATAAAAAATTTAATAAGAATTTTAATATATATTTATAGGTATTAAATTTTGTAATAATTAATTTTGATTTAATAAGAAATATTTAATATATAAATGCTTATAAAAATATATTAAATTTAATAAATGTGCTATATTTAATAATATAATATTTAGCAATATTATTAAAACTAATTATCTATTATATTTAATAAATACAATAATTAATATAATATATAATAAAAAATTTAATATATATAAGAATTTTTTTATTTATATACTTACATAAATGCTATATTAATTACGTTTGTTCTGGAAGTCACTATAACCTCTTAAACTTCTAAGCCAATATTGCTTTCCTTAAGCAATACCGACTTAGGGCCAATTGTTCTGGGAGTTACCTCAGCCCCCAAATACCTAAGTCAGCCTACCTGAGTGACCAACCTAATAACATTTAACAACAGTACACAGTGACATTTATCACTAACCCGATTACATTGAGACACAGTGGCACTTACCACTAAGTCAATTACACCGAGACAAGCTACGCAATAACGACATCACAAATCCGGTGCACTGATAGAAAAATGTAATTGTTCAAACAACGACAAACATGTCCTAGAATAAAACAAGTTCTTTACAAGGATAACTGGCATCCCAACCCCTCAATTCTCATTTGACACATTGGCAACTTCAACCTCAGCAACAACAGCATCGTTTGTGTTATTGTCAACATTGAGATTCACTACCTCAGTCTGAGCTTACAGTGTTAGCTAAGGTGTGGTAATAAAACAGTTAGCAAGACGCTTTACGACCTCTTCATCAACCTCTTCAGTAACATCAGTAGTTTGAGCATCAGGAGTGTTTGGGGCCTCAAGAACCACCAGCTTAGTAGGGGCCACATCTTTGCCCACCAAAGCATACCAAATGCCATTAATTACTTCACACTCAAGAAAGGCAGCAACCAAACTTATTTTGCAGTCAAGGAAGTGATGAACTTGGTTAATGGCATTCTGGAAAGAGTCTGTAGTGGCATCCAACCAATTACAACACATCTTCTTATAGTCATTGTTAGAGTTGGTCAAGTTGGCTTCTAGCTTCTTAACCTCGGCCTTTAGATTTTTAATGTTGATTTTCAACTTTGAATTTTTAACTGCTGACTCAACACACTTAGCCTCAAAAGCAACCAACTTAACCTTTAACACCTTCTCCTCCCTCTTTAACCTACCTCTCTCCAGGTTTATGCTCGCTATGGTTCGATCAAGCTTGGTTATTTTCTTTCCAGCCTCCTTCTTCGCCTTCCAAGCTCCTTCCTCAACTTCCTTCAACTAAGATATAATAGCATTTTTCTTGGATAAAACATCTAGGGGATCCTTTCCACCGCAAGCTTTTTTCAAAAGTAAATACTAGCAATACCCTAGAATAATATGGCGAAACATACCCTCCATGCCACCCATGCTATTTTGGATATCCTGAATCTCTCCAAGTATTTTAGCTTCCACGTTTGAAGCCAGGCTTAAAAGAATTTGGCTATCCAAGTCCTTACCATGGAACCATTCACCAGGATCAGATGTCGGAGGATCTACTCTTTCCCTCTTAGGTGGTGGTCGAGTTCCATTGTCAGTGACAATTCTAGCGAAAGGGTTCTCGATAATGGATTTGCCCTTATCATGAATAACTAAAGGCTAATTAAAAGGTGGAGGACCAGTAACTGTCTTATCAGCCATTGGTTTTTCAATGGCAACTCTTTTTTGTTTTTGTTTTCCATCATTGGGCTTCTCTCCTTTTCCTTTTCCCACAACTTACCTTCGCGCCTCCTCTATCCTTTCCTATTCCAAAGCCAAAGCATACTTGGCTACCTTGAATTTTCCCTTAGTAAGTACCGAGATAAGCATTCATAAAAAAAAATGCAAAGTATGAAAGCACGGGCACACCTATGACGGATTGGTACTGAGCCGGGCTAGACTTAATAAGTAATTTACTAGGATTCCAACCTTCGACACTTTCAGCTAGTTCTTTAAGATAGTCACAAGCCCTAATTTCTTCCTTAGATAGGGCAAACTTTGATATATGATACTTCACCACACCTAGAAAATAGTGGCTATAATTCCAATACAAAGGAAAGCAGGGTTCATTAATGTTCTCACCCGTGCCTCAGACAACAAATAAATTATCTTAGCTATTCTTCCTTGGATGTAAGAAAAAAAAATACTTATCCTTGTAATCCTTGTAAGATTCCTCAAAGGTCTTCAACAGCCTTCATTTCCTAACACCCTAAAAAGAGATTGCAGAAAACTTATTTTCTAAGGTCAACTTGACAAGAGCAAAAAAATAATTGAATAACTTTTGACTACAAACAACCCCTTTCCTTATTGCAAAATCATTCAAAAGCTACCATAAAAAAGCCCAAGAGTTTGGATGTAATTGAGATTGGCAAACTTGCAAAAATTTAACACGGCAATTTAAAACTGCATATAGGGCAACCAAACTTCTAAATCTTCAAACAAAGTTAATTACATTGAGAGAAAGTCAAGGTACATGTAACCAGCTTCCTATGCTGCAACTTCTTCTAAAGGGCGCCCAATATTTTCATTTCGCCACTAGGAGTATATTTTCCAACCATCTCCTAGAGCCTTCATATCCTAGGCCCTGGCATCCTCATTCATTATAAGACTTACATGATGAAGTAGGTCACCTACCATGCTCGGAGTAAAGCAAGACTAAGTCCTTAGAAACTTCCTTGTCAACCTAATCTACCTCTAAATTTGAAGCCTCTTAAAAAGCCTCTGGGGTAGTGTCCATATTTCTTGTATTTTTGTCCATTTCTTTGTCAAAAACATCAGAAGAATGGTTAGAAGATGGTGATTCATCAACCCTTGTAGGCCTTATAACAACCTTGGCTGGCAGAGGAACTGTCTGTGTCTCCCCAACTCTCTT
Source organism: Spatholobus suberectus (assembly GCA_004329165.1). Lineage (NCBI taxonomy): Eukaryota > Viridiplantae > Streptophyta > Magnoliopsida > Fabales > Fabaceae > Spatholobus > Spatholobus suberectus. The sequence goes on from CM014736.1 coordinate 48,241,079, forward strand.
TTCTAGCGTAACTGAGCTACCCACGAAGTACTCCGGGGACCGGAGGGGATACACATCAAATTTGGGAATTTCATACACATCTTTGCATATTCTAAGACCTCTTTAGGATCATGCGACAAACCCAGTGCTTTTAGATGATGTTGACATACGTTAAGGCGCTTGGGCCATATTTGATCCTTAGGTGGCACTGAGATTCGTTCCTAGGGTTAGGCTATCATAAGATGCTCTACCCTTCTCCTATCACCTAACTTAATATTGCTGCCCTGTGTAATACCAATTATAATAACACATACGTTCATTTTATTTTATTATTTCTTAATCTGTTTGTTAGAAATGTCGGCTTGATTTAAAACTTATTTTTCAAAACGTTTAGTAATTCTAAGAGACATTATATAAAGAACCATGATAGTGAAATAAACATCAAGTCTTACATACAAAGTCAGAGTACATATATAAGGAATACATTAGCAAATACAACAAAAGTACATCCTAGATACCTACCCGTAGCTGTACAACAAATGACATATGTCAGAGTAGTATAAGTCTATACTAGGTCACCCCATCCTATAGAATCTACAAAAGTCATACGTAGAGTCGCCATCACTGCAAGTCCTTAGAGTCCATCTGCACGTACCATAGTCGTATATGAAAAGAAACAGAAAAGAAAGGAGTGAGTTTTTATAAAAGCCTCATTCGTTTTCTTAATAGGCCACAAATAATAAATTAAACAACCAATTAGAGAAATCCTAAGGTCTGACCTACATCACTATGACTCAATCTTAACCTTTACCAGACGTATGGATCCATACCTATCTTTGATGTTTTACTTTAACGATCAGGAATTGTTGGGAAGCGATTGGGAGTTCATATAATCCCTCACAATGTACAAACATCCATGTCGTAATCATCATCCTCGAGGAAAGGGCCACACGTCCATTAGGGATATACATTCCACCAATCATGGTGATGCTGAGCAAGCGTCAGGGTTACTAAGTCGATTTACGTGATTTATCCCAGCTACAATGGTCCCTACCTTTCATCCCGTAGTGTACCAACTATTACTTTCTAAACACAGGAACTCATGCTTCTCAGCATGGTCTTAACTCAACTGGGGGTTTCTATGACTTTGTTTTTAAGTTTCCAGCCATACTCTCTGGGTAATTCAACAGAATTTCAGAATCACTCTTCACAGAGATATTCCTCCATCATTTATAATAACTTAGAAACAATTCAATTAGGAAATATAGCAAGAAAATGTCAATACTTAAAGTTGCATGCAAAAATTCATTTTAACACATACATACCTTTAAAAATAAGTTTTCAATTTAATTTCTTTGATTTATCCTTCTAGTTTTCTAATTTTTTTAAATTAGACTATTTTAAAACAAAGGTTCTTAATCCATAAATATGGAGAAAATTTAAAAATTAAAGTTTGAGAGAATTGCTAATTAAAACATGTGCTTTATTTACAAGTGTAGGCATTCTATTCTATTGACAAAAACATTTACCAAAAAGCTTAAAACAAAATTTCCATTTCTTAGCCATAAGTTAACAAAAGATTAGATGTCAAGACCACTTAATTTATACAAGAAAACTTTTATTTCTAAAAACTTTCACTAGTTAAGTTAGAAGCCTATTTGTTAAGACAAAGGATGATTTTATAACCCTCAAATATTTTGATAATAACAAACAATTAAATTATATATGTCCTTACATAATCGTCTAATCAAAAGGTTTGCAAGCAATCATTTGATTTTTTTTAAATGTATATCGTCTTATCTTTTGATTAGATAAACTTCGTAACTAACAAATCTTACAGACGATGACAACGTTCTAAAATAATCTGCACATCAATCAGAGCGTAAGCTACTTCGAAACGTATAAAGCCTACTTACCTACGCTCGAAGATAGTCAGCAAAAAAGAAGGGGTATATATGCATATGTCCGAACGGGAAAGAGGACATGACAACTACTACAAGATTGAGTAGAAGAAGAGAAAAGATAAGCAGACTGCTTTATCTTATCATATAACAAGTTGGTGAAAGGCATTAAATGCTACATTTAATACTCCAACGATCTCTTCATCAAATAAAGGTCGTCTTCTACAATACACTCAACGAATTCTTTTTTAGAAGCCTATAAATAGAAGAAGAGACCTCTTTCGAAAGGCTGCTGGTTGTTGCTGTAGTTGTTGTGATTGAGATAGTCGTTGCTAATTTTGAAAAATTCATAACTTCTTTAAGATAAGAAAAAGCTCTTACTTTTTCAATTTGTAAAATTCTTGTTCTACTTCATTGTATATTCGTCTATTAAGACGTTAAATCCAATGAGGCAACTCACACGTAAACCTTTTTCTTAAACAAAATTGGTGGAAGCCTGAAGAGGCTTTCATTCAAAGAATAGTTGGGTGTTTGCTTGGAGAGGCAAATGAAAAACTACTTGGGTTGAGCCTAAAGAGGCTTGTGGAAAGAATACTTGTAACTTGAGAAAGTTAGTGGAACTTGGTTATTGCCAAGAACTGGACGTAGTCACTGGGGTGAGACGAACCGGTATAAATTTTGTTTGCTTTCTAGTTTGTCTTTCAGCTTTCGTCTATCTTATAAAACGTTTTTGAAAATCTTTTTGATTTCATTTCAGACAATACGTCATTATCAAAAGAATTGCGAAAATTGTTATAACACGATTCAATCCCCCTTCTTATGTTATCTTTGTGCTCTATAATTTGGTATCAGAGCTCAGCCTCTAAGGGTTGAGCACCTTAACCAGTGTTAGAAGAAAAGATCTGCATGGCAAACCTTGAAGGACAGTTCATTCCTGAAAGAGCCTCTCTGTCAAGGCCTCCAGCCTTCAATGGGGAACATTATGCATACTAGAAGGACAGAATAGAAATGTATATCAAGTCCACTCATTATAATATCTGGAGAATCATCACACATGGAGATCATGTTGTAACCAAGCCAGAAAATGAATACAATCAAGATGACTACAACATGTTACAACAAAAGGCAAAAGCTAAGTACATTATAACCTGTGCCTTATCAAAAACTGAATATAATAAATTTCGTAGTTGCAAAACTGCTAAGGAAATGTGGGATGCTATACACATAACACATGAAGGCATAGAAAATGTTCATCTTAAGATAGCAGCAACTCTTCAAAGACATTATGAGATGTTCACCATGACGGAGACAGAGACCATTAATGAAATGTTTGGAAGATTTCAAACAATTCTAAATGGACTTCAAAGTCTTGGTGTTGAGTTCTCTAAGGCTCAGAACAATCTCAAGATCTTGGACAGTCTTCCCAAAGTATGGGAACCCAAAGCTATAGCCATAGCTAAAGCAAAGGACATGAAGACCTTAACTCTAGATGAGTTACTAAGAGCTCTAAGAGTACATGAAATGCATCTTTTCAAAAGAGACAAAGTCAAAAATAACGACTTAGTTGCTCTAAAGATTGGAGAATCAAGTCGAAGAGTAGATGAAAAAATTGAGATGAAAGGAAGAAATAAAGTGCTGAAGGTTCAATCTGAGGAATCCGAGAGCTCAAATGAAAGCTCCAGTTGCTCTACAGACGATGAGATCTCTCTCATCACCAGAAAATTCAAGAAGATGCTCAAGAAGAAAGACAGATTTAAGCAATCTTCCAGAAAGAAGGACACTAGATACAGAAAGCATCCTCAAGAAGAGAACAATAAGATCATCTACTTTGAGTGCAAAAAGCTTGGACATATTAAGGCTGAATGCCCCAAACTAAAGAAAGGATGGAGTTCAAAGAAAAGATACAAGAAGAAAAATCTTCTAGCTACTTGGGAAGATCTGGACAGTAATAGTAGTAGTTTATACAATGAAAAGGTTAATATATGTCTCATGGCAGACGCAGAGGAAGTAACGTTTGAGGTAAACTCTGACTATAATAACTTTCTGCATGAATCTGATGACAGTGAATTTGAGTCCGATGATGAAGATATGTCATATGACACTCTTCTTGCTAACTCACACAAGATTGCTCTAGAGTATAAAGAATATAAAGAAAAATATCAAGAAGCTATTTTAGAAAATGAGATACTCAAGAGAGATCTGATGAGAATGCAAAAAAGCCTAGCCTCAAATCCTGAAAAGGCAATGCTTCTTTCTGAAGTTGACAGACTAAAGAAAGAGGTCATTAGTCTGAAACATGATCTGACCAAATTTGTAGACGGATATTCAAAAATTCAAATGATTTTAAAACATAGACGATCTCTGTCTGACAAATCTGGGATTGGATTTGTAGAAGACAAAAGTGCTAAACCATCGTTTTCTAAATCTTATTCAACCTTCTGTAACTTTTGTGGCAAATCTAGACATTCATTTCAAAGATGTCAACACAAAAGGAAACAAAGGTCAAATAAGATCATTGGGACTAACACTAAAGGACTTAAAAGTATTTGGGTACCAAAGTCTCAAATAATTCCTATTGCAAATATCCTTAATAGGAAAAAGGAGGGATTCATTCTAGTACCTGGACAGTGGATGCTCACATCACATGACAGGAGAAAGGTCTATGTTCCTAGACCTCCAACCACATGGAGGAACGGTCTCATTTGGTGGCAATGGACAAGGAAAAATCATTGGTATAGGTAAAGTTGGTAAGCCTCCTCTTTCATCTATAGATAATGTATTATGTGTTGAAGGATTAAAATAGAATCTACTTAGCATTGGTCAATTTTGTGATAGTGGGTTTATTGTATCCTTCAACAAGGAATCATGCATAGTCAAAAGAAATGATGAATTTATTCTTTTTACTGCCAAAAGACATAATAATCTGTACAAGATTGAGTTTGAAGATCTGAACAAACAAAATGTCACTTGTTTAATAACCAAAGAAGATGAAAAATGGATTTGGCATAAAAAGCTCAGGCATATCAATTTGAAACATATTTCGAAACTATATAAAAAGAGTTTTGTAAAAGGATTGCCTGATATTTCTTGGAAAACTTATCTTCTTATTGAAGCATGTCAGAAAGGGAAACAAATCAAAACTTCTTTTAAATCAAAAGATGTTGTTTCTACATCCAGACCATTAGAATTACTACATATGGATTTGTTTGGACCTACAAAAACTCTTAGTCTTAGTGGGAAAAAGTATGGTTTTGTCATTATTGATGACTATTCTAGATATACATGGGTTTATTTCCTAGCTCACAAACACGAGTCTTTTAATGTGTTTGAAATATTCTGTAAGAGAGTTCAAAATTAAAAAGTTTTTGTATTACTACAATTAGAAATGACCATGGAACGGAATTTGAAAATGTTGAGTTCAAGTCCTTTTGTGAAAAGTATGGAATTTTTCATAACTTTTCCTCACCGAGAACACCTTAACAAAACGGGGTAGTTGAAAGGAAAAATAGAACTCTACAAGAGATGGCAAGAACCATACTCTACGAAAATTCAGTCCCTAAGTATTTTTGGGCAGAAGCTGTAAATACAGCATGTTATGTTCAAAATAGAATATTGATCAGACCAATAATTAAAAAGAATCCTTATGAATTGTGGAGATGTAGAAAACCCAACATTTCATGCTTTCACTCTTTTGGATGTGAATGTTATATTCTCAACACTAGAGATCAACTAGGAAAAAATGACTCTAAGGTTGACAAAGGTGTTTTTCTTAGATATTCCGATACATCAAAAGCATTTAGAGTATTTAACTCTAGAATTTTTGTTGTAGAAGAATCCATTCATGTCAAATTTAATGATACACTAACTCTTGATAAGAGACTATCAGACTTGGAAGAAGATTTTGTAGATTTACAGGTAGAACCGTCTGATCAAACAAGAATAGATGAAGCAAAAGAATCAGAAGAAACTTCTCAACAACATATCAATAATCAGACGAAGGGATCTCACAAGGACTGGAACTTCGTTACCTATCATCCTCAAGATCATATTATTGGAGAATGAACTGAAGAAGTTAAAACAAGGTCATCACTAAAGCATCAAGCGTCTTGTGCCTTAGTTTCAAAAATTGAACCTAAGACGATAGAAGAAGCACTAACAGACAATGACTGGGTGATAGCAATGCAAGAAGAATTACATCAATTCACAAGAAATGATGTTTGGATTCTTGTTCCCAAACCAGAACATAAGAGCATCATTGGAACAAGATGGGTATTTCGCAACAAGCTAGACGAAAATGGTAAAGTGATAAAAAATAAAGCAAGGTTGGTGGCTCAAGGTTACAATCAACAAGAAGGTATTGATTTTACTGAAACTTTTGCACCTATTGCTATATGAGAAGCTATTAGAATTATACTTGACTTTGCCGCTCATAAAAACATTAAGCTTTTTCAAATGGATGTGAAAAGTGCCTTTTTAAATGGTTTCATTGAGGAAGAAGTTTATGCTAGACAACCTCCTGGTTTTGAGGATCCAAACTTCACAGACCATGTCTTTAAACTTAAAAAGGCTCTGTATGGTCTTAAACAAGCACCTTGTGCTTGGTATGACAGACTAAGCAGTTTTCTTACTGAAAATGGGTTTATGAGAGGCAAAGTAGACACAACTCTTTTTAGAAAGGAATCCAACAAAGATTTTATTATAGTCCAGATTTATGTAGACGATATAATCTTTGGTGCTAATAATGAAACTCTGTGTAAGGATTTCTCAGATTTAATGTAGAGTGAATTTGAGATGAGCATGATGGGATAATTAAAATTCTTCCTTGGCCTACAAGTTAAACAAGAAGATAAGGGTATATACATTCATAAGCAAAAATACACAAAGGAATTGCTTAAGAAATATAAGATGAATAAGTCAAAACCTATGAGCACACCAATGCATCCGTTTGTCAATATGACAAAGGACGAATCAAGTAAACCTATAAACCAGACCATCTATAGAGGTATGATTGGCTCACTTCTCTATTTAACTGCTAGTAGACCAGACATTATGCATAGCGTCTGTTTATACGTTAGATTTCAATCTGATCCTAGAGAGTAAAGCTGTTAAGAGGATTTTTAGATATCTTGTTGGTACACCTAACCTAAGCTTATTTTATAAGAAAAACAAATAATTTAGGTTAGTAGGATACTGTGATGCAGACTATGCTGGTGACAAACGTGAAAGAAAAAGCACAAGTGGTGGATGTCACTTCATCAGACCATGTCTTATATCCTGGACCAGCAAGAAGCATATCTCAATTGCATTATCAACTGCTGAAGCTAAATATATATCTGCTGCTAGTTGTTGCTCATAACTCCTATGGGTAAAGTATCAACTTGAATATTACTCTAACTTTGAGCATAACATTCCCGTGTCATGTGATAATACTAGTGCAATTAATTTATCTAAAAACCCTATTTAGCATTCTAAAGCAAAGCATATAGAAATAAGACATCATTTTATTCGTGATTATGTACAACAAGGTGTTTTTGATATTAAGTTCATCGATACAGACCATCAATGGGCTGATATTTTTACAAAAGCTTTACTTGTAGAACGTTTTAACTTCATCTTAGAAAATTTGCACATGAAAGTTTTGCAAGAATAAAATGTCTTACATACATCGTCTTATTTGATTATTTAAGTTTTGTCTTATTCTATATCGTCTTACATCTCATTATATTTTGCCTTACTGACACAATCATCTTTGAATATGAAAAGGTTTTTAATTTCATTATTCTGATATCTCCCTAATGATAACTCTCGATAACCACCAAGAACGTGCACCGTATCCCCTGCCACATCAAGTCGTCATAAATGCACGTCTCTTCAACACTTTCGACCTTCTCTTTTATTCAAAATAACCGCTCTTTTCATCACTTACACACTCTAAAAACTTCTCAAACTCTCTAAACTCAAACCCTATTCCTCACCTTTACTCTCAAATCTTAAATATCTCTAACCTGCACTCATGGCCACCCAAAAACAGCTTGTGCCCATGGAGAGATTTACAAAAAGTGACTTCATCACTAGAAAATGGGTCGACTTACAAAAGCTTGAAGAAAAAGGATTCTATTTGTAGATGTATATCAAAAAATGTCGGATGGGAAGCTTTCGTGCAAAAGAGAACCTCCTGGTACCATGCATCGTACGCCTACTTCTAGGCCTCTACATCTGAGATTAACGGAACTATTACTAGAACAGTCGACAATCAAGCCATCATCATCTCTACTGACGCCATTGCAGCAGCATCTGACTGTAAAGAAGAGGGTGACCTCTTTACTGAAGACTGGGAAAAGGTCATAACCCAAGAAACTGTCGATAGGGCATTATATGGAAAGCCCAGGCCTCAAACCAAGAACAAGGATGTTCTAAAGAGGTTTTTATACGCTTCAAACATGAAGCCTATTTGCAGATTGATTCACAACGTCTTGCTACACATTATTCTGCCAAGAAAAGGCTTAAAGGATAATGTAACCTCTGAGGACAGATTCTGCATATACAAGATGCTAATCGGTCAGAAGGTCAATTTGCTTGCGTTAATTGTGGACAACTAGAGATCCTGTCTCTCCAAGTCGAAAGAAAGTGCCCAGAGCAAGCAGAAACATCTTATTCCCTACGCCATACTCTTCATCGAAATCATCCGTCTAGTGGGAATAAAAGAATCTGGGTTGGAAATAATGAAACAAGGTTCTGAGATCGATGTATTTAGCATCAGGAAGATGAGGATTGTACATATCTTCTCTGGATACGTGACCAGACATCCAGAGTTGGCATTGATCAAGGAAGAACTACCAGAAGAAGTTATTGGAACTGCATTCAAAGTGGGATCGTCTACTGACCCCTCTGTTGGTACTGCGTCTACTCAACCACCACCACAGACGAAACCCCAACCATCTCAACGACAACTCAAATAGACCAAACCACAAAAACCTAAGTTACCTATCAAAAGACCTTCACAACCAAACCCTCAACCTAAACAGACTAAACCTCAAACCCCATTATCTCCACCTCACAAGAAGCAAAAACCCTTAACCATTCGTCTGAGATCCAAACCAACTCCCCAACCTGACTCAGACAATGACCTTCCCATTAACACCCTTCTTCCTATTCAAGCACAACCATTCCTGCCCCTCCATCAGAACAACCACCTCCACCACCTACCTCTACTAAACCCACTCCATCTACCCAACCATCTAAAAAGCCCTCAAAATCCAAAAAGATTCGAGTGCCAAAGACTAAGACTCAAGAGGAAAAGTAGCTTAAGAGAGTAAGAGCTAAATCTAAACACGCTGAGAAAAAGAAGAAAGAAGAAGAAGAGAAACTAGTTGAGGCTGAGCAAGAACAAATTGAGGAAGCAGTGCTTTAATCTATAATTGAGCACTCGCTACAAATAGCCCTCCCAAAGCATGAAGAGTAAAAGCTATTGACTCAAGAGGACATCGTTGCTACCTCAAGAGGTAGATTACCTAGATCTCTTTTTGGGAAGTTCCACAATCTATTTCTTTATCTCAAGTCTTCAACCATCTTTCTGTAGACTTAACAGCCACATCCAGTATTGATCAGCCTACAAGGGCTGTTTCACTATCTGTTTCTTTCGTGGAACCTAAACCAGAAGGAACTTCATCTGGAGGAGCTGCGGCTATGATAGATAAAACAGGACCAGAAGATTATCGCTTTGAAACGCCTCCGTCTGAACATCTCCTAAGGTGCACAATGATCTACTTTGAGCAACCTGAGTCGCATCAGACTGGAAAAATAAAAGAATATCAATTACCAGATCCCTTCGATCTAGAGGTACTTCAATCTACAATCAATTATGAACTAGGCGAAGTAAATAATCCAAGGATGTGGACGACTCTCATCAAAGAAGAATGGCCATTTTTGGTACGCCATGGGTATGCTGAAAAATTTCCTGATATTGAAAAAGAAGCTACCCCAGGCATGTCTTATGAACCACACATCATCCCCCATAAATCTAGGAGGAAGGATAGAACACTTTGTCAGATGCTCCAATCTTCGTATATCCACCCTCAACTAGAACAAAATTTCCAGCTGAATATAAGGTTTGGAGATAGCGTGGGATTCTCTGTCACACTTCTCCTTTCATCCTGAAATGCAGCTACTCAGAGTATCTAATCATGTGCAAAACGTACCATTACAAGCCCAAAATTATATATCCGTTCTGTCATGGGATGATCAAGACTTATCCCCTCGCCATCCATCCAGAAGACAGTCCAAATTTTGAAAAATGGCAGATTGGTAATGATGACTGGGAGTTAGGAAGGGTGATGAATAACTTCCTGCAGGAGAAGATGCAAATTTCTTTACAACATGCAATTTATGAGCGAAGGTGTCCAAACCTTGAACTAGGCTCACCTAGATTCATGACTACTTGAATGTGGCTTCTTATAAAGCCATGGACCACCTTTCGCATCTATTGTCAAAAGATTTATCCGTGCCAAAATCTATCTATGGGGAAAGGAAAAGAACCAAAGTTCAGACGTAACCCCCGAAGGCACTTGATGATCAGACAGAAAGCACTTTCATTTGCACAACTAGCCAAACTTAAAGGAAAAGTAACTCTCCGAAGCACAGACCGCAAAAGGTTGTAAGACCATGTTGAAGCACTGAAACATTTCTCTAGTTTGTCTGCTGATGAGAAGAGTTTGCTAAGTCATGAAGCTGCACTCTGTCCGACGGGTCACTGGATGCAAGTCTCTCCGTCTCCTTCTAGCTGTACATCCAACCCCTAAAACCAACTATCCATAAACCTACCACAAACTTATATCTTCTTCTCCTCTAAAACCTTTGAAGTCTCTCTACCTTGCGGCCACTTTTAGTTATGTGGTCCTCCTGTACCCTATGTTTTCAACTTATGTTTTGTAAAAGAACCCAGTGATGACGCAACTACCAGCTCTGCCCCTACACCTTCAAACGACAAACAAGCCTTCAATGAATTGAAGCAAACTGTGCAGCGTCTTGAAGCTGATCTTAGAAAAGAATGCAGGAAACGCAAACGAGCAGAAGTTTTGTCAGCCAAGCTGGCTAAGTGCTTCAAAAGTGACCTCGGCTCATCATCTACACCTTCAGACTCTGAATCTTCTGATTGATGATGCCAAAATAGGGAGAAAAATAGAAGACAAAGGGAAGTATAAAGATATCAATCTTAGGGGGAGTACATTTTTCTTTATATACAATGATGAATTATGTGTTAAATGATATCCTTTAGTTTCCTTTAGTTACCTCTTTATATATATTGCATTTGCTTAACTAAAGTACACCTTTATGTTTTAAAAATTAAAACTCACTTACCAAAAAGTCTCATCATCAAAAAGGGGAGATTGTTAAGACAAAAGACGATTTTATAACCCTCAAATATTTTGATAATAACAAACAATTAAATTATATATGTCCTTACATAATCATCTAATCAAAAAGTTCGCAAGCAATCGTCTAATTTTTTTAAAATGTATGTCGTCTTATCTTTTGATTAGATAAACTTCGTAACTAACAAATCTTATAGATGATGACAACGTTCTAAAATAATTTGCACATCAATCAGAGCGTAAGCTGCTTCGAAACGTATAAAGCCTACTTACCTACTCTCGAAGATAGTCAACGAAAAAGAAGGGATATATGTGAATATGTCAGAATGGGAAAGAGGACATGACAACTACTACAAGATTAAGTAGAAGAAAAGAAAAGATAGGCAGACTACTTTTTCTTATCATATGACAAGTTGGTGAAAGGCATTAAATGTTGCATTTAATGCTCCAATGACTCTCTTCATTAGACGAAGGTCGTCTTCTGCAATACACTCAACAAATTCTTTTTTAGAAGCCTATAAATAGAAGAAGAGACCTCTTTCGAAAGGCTGCTGGCTGTTGCTGTAGTTGTTGTGATTGAGATAGTCGTTGCTAATTTTGAAAAATTCATAACTTCTTTAAGATAAGAAAAAGCTCTTACTTTTTCAATTTGTAAAATTCTTGTTCTACTTCATTGTATATTCGTCTATTAAGACGTTAAATCCAATGAGGCAACTCACACGTAAACCTTTTTCTTAAACAAAATTGGTGGAAGCCTGAAGAGGCTTTCATTCAAAGAATAGTTGGGTGTTTGCTTGGAGAGGCAAATGAAAGACTACTTGGGTTGAGCCTAAAAAGGCTTGTGAAAAGAATACTTGTAACTTGAGAAAGTTAGTGGAACTTGGTTGTTGCCAAGAACTGGACATAGTCTCTAGGGTGAGACGAACCAATATAAATTTTGTTTGCTTTCTAATTTGTCTTTCAGCTTTCGTCTATCTTATAAAATGTTTTGAAAATCTTTTTGATTTCATTTCAGACAATACGTCGTTATCAAAAAAATTGCAAAAATTTGTTATAACACAATTCAAGCCCCTTTCTTGTGTTATCTTTGTACTCTACACTATTTAATTTAATTGGCTCAAAACTTTGTTTCTCATAAAAGATAAAGAAAAAACTTTTCTTTAAATTTTTCTACAAAAAGATTCATCTTTACTAAGTTAAACCAAATTAAGTAATTGTCAAAATGCTTAAATTAATAAATGAATTCATTTTCCTTAATCTAAAATGGGCCACAAGCCTTTTATGTAAAACAATGAAAAACTTTTTCATTTTCTCACTTTGAAATTTTGGACATTTCATAAAAATTAAAATTTCAACTTTTGTAGAAATTTAATCCTTCTTCTACTATTTTCATTTCAAGTTAATTTTTGTTTGTTTCCTCTTTCTAAATTCTTTTGAATACAAGAGTTTAAAATATTTGCTAAGTTGTCTTAAAAATTTATTTCATAACTTACCATTATTTCTTAATCAATACCATTTATTTTTGTTATATAGAAATTTTTCACTTTATAAATTATTTTATTCTTAACCACTTTGTTTATACTAGTTGTTTAGTTTTCAAAAAAAAAATAGCTTCATTTTATTTTATTTTTAAAAAAAAATCGAGAGCCCATAATTAGAGATAGATTCTAAAAAGTTTTATTTCAAGTGACTCAAGACCATAAACTTGATTTAAATTAATTAACTTGTATAAAAATAAATTCAATGATAATTTAAAATAATAGGATAATAAATTCTAATAAAGTATCAACAAAATAAAGGTAACATAAAAATAAATAACAATGAAACAATAAAATAAATAACAAGAGTTAAATGAACAAAAAGAAAATAGCAATAACTTAAATGGCAAAAATATAAATGACAAGAATGGACAATAAAGTAAATAGCATAAATATAAATGACAATGAAATGTAAAAAGCTAAGGGTTTTGGGGAAAAACCACTCCAAAATCATTTATATAAAAGCAATTAAATAGAAAGTAAAAAGCTAAGGGTTTTGGGAGAAAAACCACTCAAAAACTATCTACATAAAGCAATTAAATGGAAAGTAAAAAGCTAAGATTTTGGGAAAAAAAAATCAACCCCAAAACTATCTACATGAAAGTAATTAAATGGGAAGTAAAAAGCTAAGGTCTTTGGGGGGAAAATCCACTCCAAAACCATCTATATAAATAAAAATAATAATAAGAGCAAGAAAATAAATAACATCAAATTAAATGTCATTAAATTAAAGAAAGAAATCAAAATGAAGAAAGTAAATAATTGCTTACATAGATAGTAATAGGATTAGTATAATAATATGGGTTTAAAGGATAACCCAACACACACACCCATTAAGAAAACAAAAAATTAGAGGCTTAAACCTCACTCCCCCTTTACATCAAATAAGTAGCTTGTTGGTAAAATATGGAAAAGGAAATGAGGTATTAAGGTATTAGAACTACACCTATGGTTGGAGATGCTTTAATGGTGGAAAAAAAATTATGGCTTGGAGATGGAAGAGAAGAGGGAAGTCCAATAGAGAGGCATAAAAGCTGTGAGAATTGAAGTGTAGTTGGAGGGGTATTTATAGGAGAAAAATTAGTATAGTTTTGATTTAATTTTTTAACTAAACCCATAAAAAAATTATTAAAAGTCTACTACCCCAATCACTAGTTTAGAGCAACAAGAAAATGGAGGCATAGGGGAGAAAATAAGAGTTGAAATTGTTGACTTCCAATTTAACATGTGTATGTAATGGTAAAAAGTAATAAAATAATGGTTTATAGTAAATAATTGGTTTAAATTTTTGGGTCAGTTTTAACCAAATCTGACCACACCATGTTTTCACACATATTTTTTTGAGTCTAATTTTTTTTTTTTTCGGAATTTTCTCATATATATATTATTTATAATAAAATTTTCACTAAAAAAGGCATTTATTAAGCTAAAAAATCAAGTTTTTGTCAAATAAATATATTTTTTAAGTTTTTCACTATTTTTCCCTTAAAATAAAATTTTTATAATTAAAAAATACTCAATATAAATTTTTTAAAATATTTTGAGGTCAAAAAGTCTTTGGTTTACTTTCATAGTTAACTAGGGATATTTTGGTTATTTTACAAAAACTGTCTTAAGAAATTTTCAACAAAGTTTTAAAATTATTATTAATTATTCTAAGCACATATATGACTTAAAAATAAATTTTAGACATTTTAAACCATTTTTATCTACTTTCTCAATTATCCAGTCCTTATAGGGCAAAATGATCAGTTTACCCCTTCTCGAGCTCTGGTCTGAAAAAATTATTAAAAATCTAAATTAACTACTATTTACTAATATGAATGTAATCGTGGGATCATACTCATGAGATTTCCATCTGGTTCTCCATAGATAATTATAGAATAATTAGAAAAATAAATTAGTAAGTAAAAGTGAAGGTGTTACACCCTGGACAACAAAGCGGTTGTGATGCCCAACTCCGCTTACAAATAGGTCCCCATTCCCCTTCCTTGGGAAACTATAGAGGCAACCAAAGGACTCACACGACTTCTAGGGCCACTACGATCAGCGGAGGGTTTTTTACGGTTGGAAAATGTATTCGCGGGGGCCACTTGGAAGCCTCAAACAACCGGCAAAGTTCGCCTAATTACGATCACAATAACCGTGATCGAAAGATGTAGTCACAAACACGATCTTCGACAAAGAGAAAATCAAACATAGCCAACAACTACAACACAAAAGAAAAGAAACAAACCAAACAAAGTACAAGGGAAGAAGAAAATACCTATTACGAACAAAAAAAAATGAATGTTTGGCGAAAGAAGGCAGCAAAACTCGTCAAAAATTAATAGTAGCCTCACTAGAAATCACAGAGCTCTTGAAGGTATGAATTCTTTCAAAAGAAAACGAAAAAGTTAAAAGAAAGGAAATGGTTTTTGGCCCATGGTTTTAGGCAGTTTTTAACTTCAAAACTATTCAAAATTTTGAAATTCCAACAGTTTTGAAGTTCAAAAACACGAATCATTGTGCATTAAATTAAACATCGATTCCGCATCTTTGTGGCGAGAACTGTTGGAGGAAGACAGCAAAAAGACGTGCCAATCATGGTGTGGTGCGTGTAGGCACAAAGTTTTGCTCAAAAGTTGATGTCTTTTCACCTGACACGACACCGACGTGGGGGCAAACAACCTACCTTCCAAATATGTTTCTAAGCCAGCATTATCCTTTCAAGATAATACTGACTTAGGGGCAACTGTTCAGAGAATATGATTGTCTACCCTCATGCTTTTAAGTTGGCATTGTTTCTCCCAAGTAATAGTGAGTTAGGGCAACCATTTTGAAAATTCACTATGACCTCTTAAACTTCTAAGCCAATATTACTTCCCTCAAGCAATATCAACTTGGCAGCAACTGTTACGGGGGTTACCTCAACCCCTAAATACCTAAGTCGACCCACTTAAGTGATCGACTTAAGGACATTTAACAACGACACTTATCACTAACTTGATTACAGCAGGACACAATGGCACTTACCATTAACTCAATTACACCAGGATAAGCTACTTAATAATGAACTTGATGAACATGGAACCCAAATGCATATAGCCACGTGGGGTCCCACATGACATTTTAATGGCCTTTCCTCCCAAGGATCTTTTACAAATAGGACTCTTCATGCCAACATTAGTGCAAAAAGTAGTTTCTAAGATAGGTTTTTAAAACGTTTTCAAGTAACCTGATGTAAACAAAGAGCATAGTGGCTCTTTTATAAATAATGACAACTATTTTAAATTGGTTATTAGTGAACCAATTTAAAAACTTGTTTTTTAACTTGGTTACATGTGTAACTGATTTAAAAAGACAATTTTTGAACCAGTTAACTAATAACTTATTTAAAAGCTTAAGTTTTTAAATCAGTTCATTAGTAACTGATTTAAAATGACAAGTTTTTAAATTGGTTACTAATGTAACCGAGTTACAAGCTTTCTTTGCACAAGTAGGTGGCAGCTTAATACCCTAGCTTAATGCACCCTAATTTTTCCTACACGAAGGAAAGCATGTTACTATTCTCACTTTTCCCCAGCTTAATGCTACTACTCTCACTCTAGTTTTTTTGGGCTAGCTTTTCTACTTATACTAGATTTGTTATTCCTCTTGCTTCAGATCCTGAAGGCAAGCACAAGTGTAGGGATTTGGATTCCTTAAGAAGCACAAGTGGGTTAATTTCTTTAAATTGTTTTTGCTTTTCACTTATGGCTAATTGTTGGGTTTCTTGCTTCAGGTTTCTCACTTATGGCAATGGTAATTGCTCCCCCCCTTTCATCACTGCCCCTTTTAGCCTCTAACGCTTTGGCAATGGTAACTTCTTCTTTAGCGCCTCCACGAGTCCCACACGTGGCACTCCCTTCTTCTTTCACGATTCCCCCTCTTCCTTTGTTCCCTTCCACTAGGAACAAAAACCCGACATCCCCAAACCCAATTATGCCAACTTCGATGAAGATTTTGAGTTCAACTTCAGTGGCCACCCCGACTGACCTTTTCACTCCTCCGATGAACTCTTCAATAAATGAAAAATTCGCGCCCTAAAGTCCTTACTGTGGCTACAATCCCCTTCTCCGACAACTTCTTTGAGGTCGAGAATCTCCCATGATAAGAAGAAAGACTTCAACTCCTATGTAGAGGCAATGAAAACTATGGGGAGTGCAAGGCATGTTTGCATTGTGTGACAAGTGAAGACTCTGAGGTAGCTTTTGGGCTAGTGATGGTGGTGGTTGCCACATTTGTGAATGCTACCGATGGTGGAGGATGTTTTTATCATTCACTCATTCTTTCCACTTCTCGACCACGTTCTGACTTTGGCATTGGAGTCCTTACCACTGGAGATGCAACCACCACTTTAAGCGCTTACCGGAGATTTTTGCGACCCTCTTATCTTACCTCACAACAGCATTAAATTCTACATTGATAGTCTTTCCTAAGTCTGTTTTACTTATATATAATATAGATAAATTATTTTGTATATTTATTATTTTATGCATATTATATTAATATTCATTTAAATTTTTCTATTTTAAAACATGTTTTATTAACTAATTTTATAAAAAGTAATGATAATAAAAATTTAATGTATATTTCAATACACACACACACATATACATACTTTTACAATAGCTACTTTTCATTTAATAATAAATTTTTAATATATATAAATTCATATGAAAAATCACGCATTTGATAAAGATATATGAAATTTAATAAATATATTATATTTAATTAATATAATATTTAATAATATTATTAAAGTTAATGACTACCGAGCGTGGATAAATTGGCGTGAGGTTGTTTTAACTTAACCAATGATATCAAGTTCAAATAATTGATATGCAGCCGCATTAAATACCTATATTCTCTATCAAAAAAATTATTAAAGTTAATGATATATTGTATTTAATAAATATAAATACAATAATTAACATAATATATAAGAAAATAATTATTTATTTATATGTTTATATAAATACTAAATTAATAATATTAAGCAATACATTTACACTCTTTCTCAACTTTATTTTACTTATATATATATAGGGATTGGTTAACATACACATACTTGTTTTTTAGTTGGAGTACATTAGCAAGCTACACGGTAAGTGTATTTTAAGATACATTATAGTTATAGCTTGTTAACGTATTCCAACTAAAAACCAAGAGTGAATACGTTGGCAAATCCTACAAGTATTTGTTAACGTATACACACTTATTTTTTAGTTAGAGTACGTTAGCAAGTTACACTATGATGTATTTTAAGATATATTGTAGTTATAACTTACTTACGTATTTTAACTAAAAAACAAGTGTGTGTACGTTAACAAATTTCATATATATTTCTCTTGTATACCCGATATTAATATTTATTTTTTGGATAAACCGATATTAATATTATATCACCCTAGGATCGTTTCAGAATAATCAATTTCTACTTTGCCCTTTCCTCGTTCCATACTTTTTATAATACTATTTTAGAAAAAATTAATATTTTAAGTTTTTGAAAAAAAAAATAGTTTTTTAACATGCTATTATTCGGTGAGGTGAACTTAATTTGCACGCGCGTTGGCATTCATTAGTTTTTCAAGCAATAAACAGCGAGCGGGAAATGATAGGAGAAAATAAGAAGAATAAAGAATACATAATAATATATTAATTTATCATTAGTATATTAGAAAGTGAGAGAGAGTAAGTAGAAGGTACGCGACACGTGCGAGGGTCTCTGAGTCGGATTGGGAAACGAAGAGAAGAGAGTGGGTTCGGAAACCCTAAGCTTCACGCATTTGGGGAACCTCCTTCCTCCACTCGCTCATGCTCCTCGCGTGACCCTTCCTCTTTCTTTCTTTCTTTCTCTCTTCACTCCCAAACACATAGATCATCATCATCATCATCAATCTCTCCTTTCAGGTACTCTCTCTAAACACCACGCACCCTCTTCTCGTCTCGATTTCTTCTCTTTTATTTGTTTATTCATTCATTCATTTCGCGTTTCACGATCATTAATCAAATATATGCTTATGTGTGCGTCTGTGTCTGTGACTGTGAGAGAGAGACGTAATATGCGCAATGAAGTAGAATTTGGATTGGAATTGGGAACTATGTATTTTGGTGCGAGTTAGTTAGTTTGGTACTTTATACGAGGTGGCAGTGTCCCTGTGACTTACTATGTTTAATTGATTTAACTATGAAGTGAAAACCTTGACGTGACATGAATGAATGAATGAGTGAGTAAGTGGCAGTGTTTTCGTTTTTGGTTTCGATTTTGGAGTTCGTTGACTTATGTTTTTGTGTGTCTGTTTGACTTGTGGCATATAAGGGACGAAGGAGCAAGCTGAATTGTGCTGATACCCTTTTTTTTTTTTTTGGATTTGAAACAATTTTAGAGTTTCGTTGTAATTGTAAATGATTTTAGAGGTTAAAACCTTCGTGAGGATTTCTGAAGTGATGGTTAGCCATTGGGAAGAATAATTCGCAATCCAAACTAAATTGCGATAGTATAGCCAGTGTGAGCAACGCTTCATCTCTTGGTTGGACACATACTGTTATATCATGAGCAAATTACACTAACCCCCTTAAGGTTTGTTGAGTGTACAGTGTAATGTTTTTCAAACAATTAAGGGAAGTTAATGTAATGTATAAGAGGTGTCAATATAATATTTTTCAAACAATTAAAGGGTCTTAGTGCAGGGTTAAAAAGGGGAGGGGTATTGGGGAGGAATTTGACGAAATTTTAGGGGGAGTTAGTGTAATTTGCTCTTATATCAATGATGATGTTACAGTGTTTCAAGGTCGTTTTGTTGGAGTCATGACCTTGCTTGGAATGTTTTCTTTTCTGAGCAACTTATTCACTTGGATTAAACAGTTGCGTTTGTATACTTCTTTCCCCGAGTTTTGCATGCTATGCATTTTATAGCACAAGATGGCTGTGAAGCTTAAGGCATTTCTGTCTTTCTCTTAACACCTTCTTGCTGTCCGTCTCTGGTCGTTCTTTTACTTGAATCTTTTCCACGAGGTTTAATCACAATAATAATCAAGTCTATTGCAACTTCTTGCTTCTTGGGAGGTATGCATTATTTTCACCAACAATAGCCAATAACCCAAACCCATCTTGTTGCCATCCTTGGCAGGTGTATTTTATTTATCTGTCCTGATGTTCTTTGATTCTCTGTTTCTCAATTAATGGGGAGGGATTAAGAAACTGTGTGATGGTCATATCTTTTTGTCTAAAGGCAATGATTGTATAATTCCAGTGAAGAGAGGATCAGACAAAAGGGAGGAGGCAACTGATGTGAAGGGTCCAAAATTCTGGTTAATTTCATGTCAATTTCCGGTGCCAACATCCTATAATGTAGATATTAATTGTTTTCTGTCTTTTTCTTTTTTATATGGTTATCTGTTCATTTTATTGCTAGTAATTGTAGGCAAATGAGGTAGAGTGAGGTTCTGCTCTGGGGTTGGGTGACACTTTGGTTAACCTCATGGGAGTGGAGTGGAAATACAATTTTCCCATACAATTTTAGTAGGTGTTTTGGTGGTTGTTGGATCCTGATTATGGGGCTTCTTTCTTTTCTGAATAGTCATTTGATATTATGGGAAAACTAATGTTGGTTTGTAGGGATCACAGTTGTATATGGTCTTGTAAATATTAATATGGGAAATTTGATACTTTGAAAAATATTATTTTCAATCAGTAAGTTATGTGTATATGCAAAATATTAGTAACCAACACAAATGCTAATAATATCCATTTTTTGCCCTCTCTGTTGTCATTTTACCTCTTTTTTCTTAGTCGAAGAAGAAATTTCACTGGAGGGTAAGAAAAATTGTGTATATATACTGTTCAACACATCCTTTTTAACACACTAATGAAAACCATAAACAAAGAAAGCAGAGAGATGTTTCATTCGCTGCTGTTTGTGTAACAGGGAAATGCTCTGAAAAAGTTCATGATCTGAACACCAGAAAGGAGCAAGCAAACAATTTTATTCCTTGACAATGGCTAAGACAAAATTGTGTTTATATATGCAGGTATTATACTCCAAAACAAATACCCCAAACACTGCCATAAATGTTAATGGTACATCACCACAGAACCTTGCTTTGGTTAATCCTCCCCAAATCCTTAAACCTTGCTTTACTGAAAATTCTCAATATTTTGAGATCAAGCCCAGTATTCTCCATAGGATCCTGAAAATTTTTCTAGGATATAACAGGCTTTAATTCAATTTAAGAAGAAAGAACAAGTGAGCTGCCTTTTCAGAATTCGTGCAGCACATAATGCCGGGTAATATCCAGCTGACTGAACCTTAGAAGTTATCAAGTAGATTTACCAATATTAGCACCAACAATAGTCTAGAAGAGAAATGTCATCTCAAGGGTTTCTCTCTACCCATTTTTGTGGGATATGATTGTGTTTATGGCCTTTGTTGCTTTGCTCATGGCTTGTGTAAGAGGGTTTTCTATTATTAATATGGGAAGATTGGATAGATTTGTAATTTGTTGCATGTTTGAGCTAGTTTCACTAACTTTTCCTCTCTTCATTTTCTTTTTCCTGTTATCAGGGCTTCTTATTCTCCCCAGATTTACCTTCTGTCCTCTTTTTTTTTGTTTTTTTAAAATTTAGTATATGTTAGCGCTCAGGTTGTAGTTGACCCAGTCCAACTTAGTCATGGGCCTTGGGTCTGGAAGACTTATAGAAAGAGAAATAAAAAAGGAAAAAAGACTGAGACAGATGGGGATAAAAATGGAAATTAGTGGATGGAATTAGTTATTCACGTGTCATGTCTATTATAGGGGAAATGGGTAGTGGGAGTAGAGGCTGTTTTACAGTTCTTACTTTTCATTAGTGGTGGAAAGGAGCATTGCTCTGGGGTATTGCTGTTTCTTCTGCTGTAATACATCTTTGTCTTCAATTTTATGCAAATTCTGTTGTGTTTCATTTCTGGTTTCTGACAGTATACTTGCATCTTTAAGAAAAATGCAGTAGAGCAACATTTCATATAATCCATTTTGTTCAAAGCTATCTCTATCATATTAAAAATAGGACAGTCTGGTGCTGTAAATCTCCTGCTATCGCTATGCACAGTATTAAGGGAAGGAATGATCCTATTATATTGGTCTATTGCAGGCAGCCTTACCTTGAATTTGCCAAAAGTGCTTTTGTCATGAGGATAAAGAAATTTCTTAGGCAAAGAAGCACAGAATACAAGACACTAAAATATAAGATTCTTTAATCTCTGCATATCAGATAAAGAAACACTCTAAAGAAGGCATGAGTTGGACCTTGGACTTCATAAGTGCATATTGTAAATCTGTTTTTCAGATGTAACTGTATGAATAGGGAGATGTTTCCTGGTATAATAGCTCTTTAGAAATCAAAGGCTAAAATTCTTACATTTGGACAACAGTACACAATATGATCACTAAAAGTGAATTTTTACTGAGCAACTGGTCTGATATATCTCCTTCCACTAATGTTTATATTGTGCTCTGCCAATACTGAGACTAGTAATCATCTTTCTCCTACACCTCTGAGCCCCTGCGTGAGTTACATTAATATTTATGCTTTTGATTAACGTTAGATTTGTCCTGCTAGCTTGGAACATTTTGGGTCCACTAATTGTTGAGGCTTTGGTACGAGTGAGGAGGGCAAAGCTTTAAGTAGATGTCAACAAAAAGTTCATACTTTTTGTTTTTATGGTTGGAGAGAAACGCTAATGTTTTCAATAATAAGTCTATGCCATAATCCTTTGTATGGTATAAAGCATTCTTTGTTGCTTCTTTATGGCATTCAGCTAATGGTGTTTTAGAGGGTTTGTTTGTGAATGAAAAACAGTTTAATGGCTTTACTTCTTTGATGAGTTTTCTGTATGTTTGTTCATTATTTTGTCTATTTAAAGAGGACTTCTTGTTCTTTTAATTGTCTTTCTTTCTAATGTAGTCATATTTTATCATTAAAAAAGGATAAATATAATGACCCCTCCCCCCAGAATTAACTTTGGCTGTTGTGAAATTGACCCCTTGTGAGTTCTAAAAGAGGTTAAAAAAATTTAATCCTACACTTTGATAACGAAAAAATGTCACATGTGCTTTGCTTGATCACTCAAACCCACCATAACCCTTTAGTGGCTGTCAAACCACTTGTTCACACACCTAGGTGACAGTGACATGGCACTGTCCTCTGCTCTTCCTAGCTTCACCTCTACTTACACCGTACAGCACCTGGTATAATTTGCTTTGTCAATTTGGGTGGGATTTAAGAACATTGTATGTCCTTCCTCCAATTTTCTCCAGGTAAAGGGTTCTACTCCCTCTCCCACTTTCATGTTTTTGTTCAACTAAATGTTGGTTCCTGGTGCAAAGTGCATTGTTTTAAGGATTTCCCTGAAAGGTATGCTGAGAGTGGGCAGCTTTTCTCCGTTCATGTTTCCTCCTTTCCCCTCCCCTCCCCCCTCCCCCTTTCCTGTTTTGGAGGATCCCTTATCCTCAAATAGGAGTGGCAGCAACACACTCTCCCATTGGTTGAAATTCATGTGGGTCCCACTAGTTTGAGAATAGGACCCACCAAATGGGGATTGTGGTCCACATATTTAGTGGGACCTGCTAAAATTTCACCCAATGAAAGGGAGTGTGTAAAATAGAGTGTGTTGCTAGCATTTCTCATCCTCAAATTAGGTCACTATTTATCTAGTCTTTGCTTTGTGCAACTTATGAAATTGTGCAAAGAAAATGACTTGATTTCTCTGGCAGCCTTCATTTGCTATTTGCAGATGCAACTCCCCCCTAAATTAGGAGCATTGATTGGTTACTGATTGATGTTTCAAATTCTGTACAAATGCTTATTATCTATTGTTGTCTGCTGGCTTTAATAAAGTTATACTGTCAGTTCTCTTATACATGAGTTAACTGCCTTGTGCCTTGAAACTAACAGAATTATGTTTTTTATCCTTTTTAGTTAAAATTTCTTGTCATGTCTATATTGCTTTCTTTTGTTCCTAGAAAATACAGAATCACATTGGGAGGCAATGTATATGTTAATGAGGTGGAACTACTTCACTTGATGGCTTGACATTTCTTTTCTTTATAATTTTCAGTGCCCTTGAAACCATCAAGCAGAAAGCTGTTTTCATCATGGATATAGATCTTCGGTTACCTTCTGGTGAACATGATAAGGAGGATGAAGAAACAACTACCATTGATAACATGTTGGACAGTGAAGAAAAATTGCATAACGGAGGTATAGATGGCAGAA
Organism: Spatholobus suberectus; assembly: GCA_004329165.1. Classification (NCBI taxonomy): domain Eukaryota; kingdom Viridiplantae; phylum Streptophyta; class Magnoliopsida; order Fabales; family Fabaceae; genus Spatholobus; species Spatholobus suberectus. The sequence goes on from CM014736.1 coordinate 48,265,146, forward strand.
ATATATCTGATGCTGGTATTGAGGTTCATGCTCTAAATGGTGGAGATTTGAATTCTCCCACAGTTGATATGGTAATGTTTAAGGAAGATACAAATCTTGAGCCACTTTCTGGCATGGAATTTGAGTCTCACGGGGAAGCTTATTCTTTTTACCAAGAATATGCCCGGTCTATGGGATTCAACACTGCGATACAAAATAGTCGTCGTTCAAAAACATCAAGAGAATTTATAGATGCAAAGTTTGCTTGTTCTAGATATGGAACCAAACGAGAGTATGACAAATCATTTAATCGACCACGTGCACGACAGAGCAAACAAGATTCTGAAAATTCAACTGGTCGAAGATCTTGTTCTAAGACTGACTGTAAAGCAAGTATGCATGTAAAAAGAAGGTCAGATGGAAAATGGGTTATACATAGCTTTGTGAAGGAGCATAATCACGAGCTTTTACCAGCCCAAGCAGTTAGTGAACAAACAAGAAGAATGTATGCTGCGATGGCTAGGCAGTTTGCTGAATACAAAACTGTGGTTGGACTCAAGAATGACAAGAATCCATTTGATAAAGGTCGGAATTTGGGCCTGGAGTCAGGGGAGGCTAAACTCATGCTTGATTTTTTCATAGTGATGCAAAATATGAATTCTAACTTCTTTTATGCAGTAGATCTTGGTGAAGACCAACGTCTGAAAAATCTTTTATGGATTGACGCTAAAAGTAGGCATGAATATATCAACTTTTGCGATGTAGTGTCATTTGATACCACCTATGTTAGAAACAAATATAAGATGCCTCTTGCACTTTTTGTTGGAGTGAACCAGCACTACCAATTTACATTACTTGGATGTGCCTTGATATCAGACGAAAGTGCTGCCACTTTTTCTTGGCTATTTCGGACATGGCTGAGAGGAGTTGGTGGTCAAGTTCCAAAAGTGATCATTACTGACCATGACAAGACATTGAAGTCAGTTATTTCAGATATCTTTCCTAATTCTAGACATTGTGTTTGCTTATGGCATATATTGGGGAAGGTATCTGAAAATTTAGCTCCTGTAATTAAAAAGCATGAGAATTTTATGGCAAAATTTGAAAAATGCATATATAGGTCCTTGACCAGTGATGATTTTGAGAAGAGATGGTGGAAAATTGTTGATAAGTGTGAACTTCGAGAGGATGAATGCATGCAGTCATTGTATGAAGATCGTAAGTTATGGGCACCAACATTTATGAAGGATGTCTTCTTGGGTGGTATGTCCACTGTCCAGCGATCTGAAAGTGTCAATTCCTTCTTTGACAAATATGTTCATAAAAAGACATCTGTCCAAGATTTTGTCAAACAGTATGAAGCAATCTTGCAAGACAGGTATGAAGAGGAAGCAAAAGCAGATTCTGATACTTGGAATAAAGTGGCAACCTTAAAAACTCCTTCTCCTTTGGAAAAGAGCGTTGCAGGGATTTTCACACATGCTGTGTTCAAGAAGATTCAAGCTGAGGTTGTAGGTGCAGTTGCTTGTCATCCTAAAGCTGACAGGCAGGATGATACAACCATTGTTCACAGGGTTCATGATATGGAAACAAATAAAGACTTCTTTGTTGTGGTGAATCAAGTAAAATTCGAGTTGTCTTGTATATGTCGGTTATTTGAATACAGAGGTTATCTTTGTCGACATGCATTGATTGTTCTTCAATATTCTGGCCAGTCAGTGTTCCCATCTCAATATATTTTGAAACGGTGGACAAAAGATGCAAAGCTCAGGAATATAATGGGAGAAGAATCTGAACACATGCTGACTAGGGTGCAACGATACAATGATTTATGTCAGCGAGCACTAAAACTGAGTGAAGAGGGATCATTGTCTCAAGAGAGTTATAGTATTGCATTTCATGCGCTACATGAAGCACACAAAAGTTGTTTGAGTGTTAACAATTCCAGTAAGACTCCTACAGAAGCTGGTGCATCAGGGGCTCATGGTCAGCTTTCCACTGAAGAAGATACCCAAAGTAGAAATATGGGCAAGTCAAACAAAAAGAAGAATCCAACTAAAAAGAAAAAGGTATGTTGTTTATAAGAACTTGACTTCTATACTTTTATGTTTTTGCTATCATGACCTCCTCCTTGAGTTGCAGGTGAACTCTGAAGCAGAAGTGATGACAGTTGGGGCACTAGACAACTTGCAACAAATGGTTTGTCCTTCTACATTTTGTTAACCTCAATGAGTGTTTGATCTTATAGTCTTAGGGATAAAAAGCTTGTACATGAAATTGATGTGAACCTAGAGGGAAAAATTAATGAAACATTACATGGGAATTCCAACTTAGTTAAATGAATAAATGTGTCTGCTTGCTTGAAGTAAACTGCAGTTCAGTTAAAAAGAACCCTCTTTTGTAGGACAAATTCAGCACAAGAGCAGCAGTAACCCTTGAAGGTTATTATGGCACACAACAGAGCGTGCAAGGGATGGTATGAATATTGTATGCTGCAGTTCTAATATTTTATAATATACATTTAGTGAGTAAACTCTATTTTTCATTTGATGGTTTAGTTGAACTTAATGGGACCAACACGTGATGATTACTACGGGAATCAACAGACTCTTCAGGGGCTGGTGAGTGAAAGAATTGTGATTACTTTTTGTTAAATATTTTTGATAGTGCAATAATATAGAAACTGTGTTCCACATGTGTAGGGACCGATAAGTTCAATACCAACCAGTCACGATGGTTATTATGGTGCACATCAGGGCATGCCTGGTCTGGTATGGTTTACTAATAAATCTAAGGATAATTTTCTATCCCTCGTAATGTTTGATGAATTCTTATACGGTCCAAACATGCAGGCACAACTGGATTTTTTGCGAACGGGTTTCACATATGGCATTCGGGTTAGTATGGTAATTCAAAACCTTTTTAGTTAGTATTTTCTTTCTGAAGAGCACTTCTGTAGTAATGGCTTCTTCATTGTGGCAGGATGATCCTAACGTAAGAGCTCCACAGTTGCATGAGGATCCATCTAGACATGCATGAGTCACTATCCTTTATAAGAAGGTAGTTGATAGTTTGAGTCAACTGGTTGTGATTAAATGAGTAAATTCGTTGAACATGAATGTTTGAAGCTGTGATTCAAATTGTTTGTATTTATAGGCTGGTGAAGCGGGGGCTATGAGCTAATTATCTGGCGTTGAGAATGGAATACCTCATGCCCATTTGAGGTTATAATGGAAAACCTCCAAATCCAGTATTTGTAATATAATACTGTTATATTAATAATAATATAGGATAACTGTTGTTAACGTCTATTATAAATATCAATAGATGTTGTAAGCTTTAGCGTTCAACCTCATTTGGAGATTGTTGTATTATATACTTATTCTTTAGGCTACTTGAGAAATTGTAATTATGAAATATTTGTTAGTAATGAAGTATTAGCATGCTTATTTCCATTAGTGCAAACGAGTAAAATCTTAACATTTATAATTTCATTTTCTCCTATTGTTACTCTTGATCTTCTGTACGCAAAATTAAAGTTGATTTGGGAGAAAAGGGGAAAAAATAACTAAATGTCAAATGACAACTTTGCGAACATAATAGGATTGAGTCTAGTGAAATAGGTTAGTTTTTTACAATGTGGTAAATCGAGGTTTGAATAGGAAACTATTTACATTTAGTGTCTTGAGCAGGTTTACTTCTAAAAGAGGATACTTGTAAGAAAATGTCTTATTGAAACATCTTTGTAGTTGTCAAATGACACTGTTCACTACCATAGCTATGCCCTTGTTCTTTCTTGGCTTGTGTGTTGATGCTACCGTCAAATGTTTTGGCAAATGGAAGAAAGGGTTTCAATTTTTTCTTCCTTTTTGGGTCAAAGAAAAGGGTTCTCATTGTAAATAACATCGCGTAAACTTAGTTCATTAGTGCTATGAAGTTTGTTGAGGTTCTTTTTATAGTATTTTTTTTTCTTTTTAGTTTTGGTTTAGGTTGTTTTTGAAATCTTTCTTAAACAAAAAATTGGAATCTGCATAAGGTTATTTTTATTTACTCTTTGATTGAAGGAAAAAAAAAAGGGAATAAAGAAAAAAGATAAAAAGTAAATGAGAAATAGAATAGGAAAAATGTATTATTTGAATAAATAGAAATAAAAAAAAATTTCTTTCCCTTTTTTTGGATGAACACATGAGTAAAATAAAATTGGAAAAATTGCATGTAAAGATATTTTTATCCTTATAACGATTTTTCAGCAAATGATAATCCATTAAAATTTCAAAATGGTAACTTGCTAGTGTACTAAAATCACAGGCTACACAGCCATGCGGGATTGGTCTATACATCCATCTCTTTTGACACCATAAAAAAGGGAACAATATCAAAATCAACAGATACAATAGTCCGTTCATGCATTCATTTCTCCCCAAATCAACGATGGGCCTTGCTATTCCTACCCCATTTTTTGCTTTTTACACCCCAAATGGTTTTTGGTAATTTTTTTCCAAACCATTCTTCGACGGAAACGCATTTCCGTTGTGGATGTAGTTCGCACCCCACGAACATAATGGAAATGCGTTTCCCTTATGTACTACAAATAACGTTATGTATTGAAATACAATACATAACGGAAGATGACATATTACAAATCAGAGGCAGTAATCAGATAAAAAATGGAATTGATCATCATAAAATAAGTTAGTCTTACAAAGTAAATGATCTACTATGTATTCATCTAATTACAATGAATCTCTAGTAATATCTACTACATAATTATTTCCTCTAGATACAAATAAGGAATGGAAATGTTGTATGTGGTGTAAGTATAGATTTTGTCGTGAATAAGCATCGTCATTGCAGTATCTTTGCCATTGTGGTGTGATAGGAGGTAGTGGAGCTCCATCTTTAAATAAATGAAGAGAGGACACGATTTTATAAAGTTAGTGAATACATTTACATACTTACAATAATAAATAATTGAATAATTGGAAAATGTATACTTGCACAAAGTGAAAACGTGAACAAATCCAATAGTAATAAGCCAGTGATGTCCAACGGGTGAGGGTCGACTCCTAAGCAAAAAAAACGTTCAACTTTGCAGCCTGGATAAGTGGACCAACAGGACATTGTATCAACTAGCAATAACATAACCATGTCAGGATTGGACATCCACTTATCATGACTTGCTACTGTGTGTTGGTCAACATACAAAGAGATCTTAAGTTCAATCCACTTATTGGCATATTCAACATGCCACCGCTGAAGTTCCTAAATCAAATAATCACGAATTAAGGGCTAAGACTCCTCACCCTTACCTAGCAAAGTTGCAATTGCTCGATAACCACAATTTCTGTCTGATCTCACGTCAATAATACGGACAATATATTCATGCAACTCGTTGGAAATCCATTATAAATGGCACACCTTTGTAGGTGGAAGTGTCATGGGAAACTTTACGAGGCACATTAAGAGGTGATGAACTATCTACGTGTGCATTGCATCAACTCGCTCCCACATCAAAGGAAGACATTTAATGGATTTCTCAAACTTTGGTGCTCCTTTTATTTTTACCTTCTCTTTAGGACACATTGAAGTTGTATCCAAAAATGCTAGTTCATGGACTTTAGTCTTCAATGTGATTTTTTAGGCACGTCAAGTTCTAAAAACTGCTTTAACAGTGTATCCACCTCATGTGTAAGCGATAAGTCCCCCTAATAGTGAGTCATTTCATATGCAGAAAATGATAACCTCCTCCAATGCACATGAACGGCCCGCAATAGAATGAAATTGAAAATATTGCTATTTCTAACAAGTTCGCATGCATAAGGTAGTTCATAAGTAGTTCTAAGTGTGTAGCCACAAGCACAATTATTAGCACTAACAGTGTTAACACATTTATACTCATAAAACATTGGGTTTTGTGCTTCTGTTGACACAAAGCTTCGTGGCTTCTGGTAGAATTTGTTATTAAACTCGTGTTCCAATACATTGATGCTTTTCTGAAATGACACCTTTATTTCGGTGTGTTGCACTATGAGCATATTACTCATTGCATCCCAAGAACTACACAAGTCTCCCACGCTCTCTCAGACTAACCTCTTCAATCTTGCATGTGCACCCCCAACCCTATTAGGAAACATATACATTTGTCAATAAAATTGCATTGTTATAAATAACATATGACATATGTCAAGCTAACAAACAAGTTAGCACAAATACCTATTAGTGGTTGTAGTTCCTAGATACATCACTTGATCTATCCATGCTGTGACAAACTTTTCCTTATGAGGTATCAACCACGTATTTTTCATGTAGTCAATGAAGAAAGGAAAGCGTGAACACATCTCCTCAAAACTTGTTAGGCGTTGGTTATACACATATTCATCAGGAGATAAAATTAACCCATTCCAAACATCCAACACCTTATCCCATTCTTCCACAGGACTCATATACATCTTGCATTTTGCTTTAACATTTTTAGCAATATGAAATTGGCATAACAAGTTGGTTGAACTTGGAAAAACATCTTGTAATGCATTTATCAAGACAAGGTCCCTATTAGTGACAATAACTTGAGGCAAAATATCATTTTTTACAAACAATCCTTTTACCTTAGTTAATGCCTATGTAAAGTTATTCATTTGCTCCTTTACCGTAGTTAATGCCTATGTAAAGTTATTCGTTCGCTCTTTCTCCAAATAAGTAAATGTCACAGAAAATGTCATCTCAGTAGAAGTGATTCCAACAATCTCCAATAATGGAAGCTGATATTTGTTCATCTTATAGGTGGAATCAATAATTAGCATAATGGAAAATGCATTTAAAAGCGTGATGGAATCTGGGTGTGACCACAATATATCTCTAACAACATCAAAGAAAGAAAATCATTTGTGAGATGAAAGGCAATACACACATCTATGAAAATACATATGTGATTGGTTGTATACAATAACATCGGGCATTGAGGCCAACTCTGATAAAAATCTTAATATGTTATTTGAAAATTTTATAAAGTCCTAAAGTTCAAGACTTCAAGTAGGTAAACAATTTTCTAATAAGATGAAGGAGAAGATAATAGGTCAATACGTTGTGCATACTTGTCTCACTTAATTGAGAGATGACTTGGCTTTTTGTTAGTCACATCAACACCAAATAGGCAAAGCCTAACAATAGAGACTAAAAGATGTTATTCTAAAAAAGTGAGGGGTCAATAAGGAGAAAAAATTTGCAGGAACTAAAATAGGAAACCCCTATATTTACATGAACCAAAAATATATTTAAGTTTTTATTTTATTTATTAATCAAACCTTATATCTGAAATGTTTGCATAAGAAATTACTTTAAAGAATTATTTCAAACTTTTTTTATTACAGTCAACGATTGTTGGTTCAAGTATTAAGAAATTCAATTTTTTCTAAGCAGAATCTCAAGTTTAAACCTTATGAATGAAATAGAAAAGCCTTTAGAGGCTTTTGTCCTCTTAAGTGAATTTATCTGTCTCAACACAAAATAATCAGGTTCAAAATGAGTTCAGGGTATATAAAATAAATAAATTAATATATAAATGTATATATCTAATATAAATTAATAATTGAAAATTTTCAAAATCTGATCGATTTAGTATTTTACTTTATTTACTTTCTTTAACTGTTGCTCGAAAATTGAGGTGAGCGAACTACAAAACACACATTTTGCTCCATTCAAAACGTTTTGTTTCATTAAAAAAATATTGAAATAAAAATGTAGGAAAAGACACATTGAGTCACATATTTTGCTCCATTCAAAGCGTTCATAGAAAACAGCTCATCGAGTCAGAAAACACATTATTCCATTCAAAACGTTTTGCTCTATTTAAAGATGTATTAAATGCTTATTGAAACGTTTTTCGTCTTTTTCAGTCTTCTCTCATTTAATCTCTTCATCTCTCTAGATTCATTTCATCTTCCTTTGATGCCTCTCTTTCAACTTTCTTTCACTTCAGTTTTCTTTCTTTTATCTATTTTTGACTTTAATGTGAGCATATTTGCTTGCTTGCTACCTACATATGACGCATTGAGAACAGAGATGGAGCATCAATGGAGGGTTTCGTTTTTTGTAAAAGGAAAATGAGAATTAGCATAAAAATTATAGTGCCATAACCCATTAACATGTTGTGTGGCCCCTCTTTGTTTTCTTTTTCAATCCTAGCTGCAACATGTAACCATTTTGAATAAGTGGTATTTTTCTTTTTAGTGTAAAACTCATATCCAATGTAGTAAAATCCGATCAATGTAAAAAATTGAGCAAGTCAAATTAATTACTTTGTTCCAATTCTGTTGCTTATGTAATTCAAAGTGTTTCTCGAACTAATTAATTGATCGATTCACTAATTTACTGGTTTAAATCAGCCAACTAGAAACAACTTTTACATAATTGATTACATCATTAATTAATGGTACCGAGTATTAAAAATAGGATCTTGCTAATCAGTGTCTTAAGAACACTGGTTAAGAAATTAATAAATAAAAAAATTATTGAAAGTGTTGCATTAGAAATTATGAGAAAGTGCACTGCTACACTTTTTAATAATTTTTTTTTAATTTTTAGCATTTTCCTTAAAAATATGTGAGAAACATTAAATTATTACATCACTAACTAATGATATAGATTACGGGTATTAACAATGTGTAATAAACATTAACTTTAATTATTTTTTTTGTAACACTGTAATTAAGGTAACTTAAATTATTTGGTAAGACTTAATAATTTTGTTGAATCTATAAATTAATTTATATGGTTTAATCTTTTTAAATCACTATATTTCTTAATAAATTTAAATAGATGTGTATCTTTTGACTGAGTTTCTAATCTAGTTCTCTTAACCATAAAATTTTCAACTATGCTATTCAATGTGAATCTTACACCAGTAAATGACAAAATGAGATGGTCACTTATTATTGGAGATAACAACAGCAACAACAACAACAATAGTAATAATAATAATAAAAAAAAAGAAAAAAGAAAAAAAGAACAAAAAGTAGCAATAATAGTAAACAACTAAAAAGTAAGAAATGAACAAAAATTAGCCTGGATTTTTTTGTCAAAATGTTTTTGTTTAAAATTTCTCGTATTATGAATCAATTTCCGAAATGTTTATAGGCTAAATTATAGATGTAGTCAGTCAAAATGTTTATGTTTTTTCCTATTTAATCTCTTACTTTTTAAAAAAATTATAGAGTTAGTCACATAATTTTTTTCATTTTTTATGTAATCTACTTGATAATTTTTTATTTATTTTGCTTGTTAAGTGTTGATTTTTATTTTCCTTTTAATTCCTCTAAATATTATTTTCCATTTAATTTTTTATATGTCAAGTACTTTTCATTTAATTCATTTTTTTTATTACTAAGTGCATGAATCAATTAGAGTAGAGTTGTTTCAGCTTAATCAAAACATAAGATAAGTACACATACACAAAAAAAGCATTAGTCTATACCAAAAAAAATCCATATTTTTTAAAAGTACACAAGTACATAACGGACAAAAATAAGTAAAAGTTTAATAAATAGATCATATGGAAATAAATTATTTTTAATTAAATAATTTAAAAAAAAATAAGGGACGAAATATAAAAATTATCATATTTTAAAGAATCAAAACAGAATTTAGTCAACTTTACAATAAAGATACCGATAAATGAAACATAAAATCGGAACAGGATCAGCTGCAGTTCAAAAAGAACTGCAGGATCATGTAATTTCAAATCCAATGGTTTAAAATTTTTCAACTTACATTTCATTTTATAATTTTAATATATAAAGTTTAATTTCAATGGTTGAGATTCATGCAGATGAAAATTTAACTGCAGAGAACCCGAATGACGTTTATAAACATTTATTAATGAAATCTAAATCAGTAAATCGTGTCAGTAGTTTACTTCCAAAACTAAAAAAAAATGAGAATTATGTTCAAAACAAAATTTTAAATTGAGTTTAATTATTATGCATTATTAGTGTAAAAACTTTTACATTATCAATAAATTGAAAATCAGCTTTAGTAATTTTTAGGGTGATTATTATCAAAGTCAAATAACTTACCAACCACATATGGTGGGTTATGATTGGATGACAGTGTCAAACTACTTTACACAGTAAGTGCATAATAACCTATTTTTTCTTTAAAATTATAAAAACTTGGGTGTACATTCAATAAAATTATACAAAAAAGATACATAATAATTTAAAATGGGTTTTAATATAAATATAAATAAGTTAAGAATAAATAATTTATGTACTAACAATATGAAATATTTTTACATTGTGATCTAATCATAATTGTTATATATAATAAGTTTGTTGATTTTTATAATAATTACCTTATAGGTCATACCTATCATAAATTTTGCTTGGTTGATATTATAAAATAGTGCATAAAAATTAAACTCATAAGTTAAAGTGTAATTAATATATTTTATTAAATATAGAAAATTTTTAAATATAATAAATATTTTATTTTATTAAATATTCTTAAGTTTTATTTTCTTAAAGAGAGAGAGAGAGAGAGAATATATATCTAGAGAGAAAGAGGTACAAAAGAAAAAAAGTGATTATTTCGGTATTTTTTATTTTAAAAAAATATCAATATTTTATCATATTGCAGTAATAAAAAAAATTATTTATGTATTAAAATCATATCATAAATGAGTTAGAATTTAATTTTAATAGTATTTTAAATTTTATAATTATAAAAAATTTTCGTCGATGGAGATTTATTTTATTTTTTTAAAATTTAATAATAACACATGAAAAATATGTAACTATAAATAGAATAGATAACAAAAGAAATTTTAAAAATTATTTAACAATTAAAAAGATAATAAGATGTTAAACAATAAATTATATTATCAATTCTATATTGTTATGTGTTTATTATTTATCATCGACTTAAAACATTTAAGATACTGGTACCTTTTTGACATAGACAATCACCATAGAGTGTGGCAAGAAGGAAAGGGGAGGAGAGCTTATGGCTTAGTCGATGAGATGCTACGAATTTTGTCCCAAAGTAGTATTAATGAAACTAGACATTGTTGTATGTGAAGAAAAGTAAATGGGCATTTGTGATTTGGTTTTGTCATTCTCTCTCTTCCCTCACACCTAGCTGGCTATTGTCATTGTCTTTATGCGGAGAAATTATTAGATAATTTAGAATTATCAAGTGTATATGATCTCGGTCAATGTGTTTATAGCACATATTTAACTTTTATAATTTATAAAAAAAAATTAATAACACTTAATTACATATAATATACAAATTAATAAGGACTATAGTAATTTAAAACCAGCTAATAATTTCTTCATTCTCGAACCACATTACATTACTTACATGCACTCACAACACGCACATTGCTGAGGTTTTTGTTTTTCGGACACTCTCAATCCCATTGCTTTCTCCACTCATCAGATCGCTCTTTCTCTCTTTCTCGCACAAGGTACTTTTCCTTTTTTTTTTTTTTCCTTTGTTAACAACAAAATTATTTCTTAGACAACACTCTTTCTTCTCACCCTTGAATATCTTTTCTCTAGTGATGTTCAAAAATTGGACTTTGTCACTACCGAATACCGGGTTGTGTTGTGTTGGGTTGGGTTTGATCTCATTCTGGCACTGAACTGGTTGCATGCAGACGGTTCTTCTTTGTGTTTTTGTTTTTAATCCCTTCCGTGTTCTTCAATTTGTTTATTGAAAAATTTTGTCTTGAATTCTGGGTATACTTGTTTTAGAAAAGATATTTTGTTTCTTAGTTGATCTTTCTGTGTATGGTTATTCTCATTTAATTTTTTCCATTTTTGACTTTTAAGGGAAATGGGTCCTGATATTCTAACCAAAGGGTTTTCGAGTGGAAGTTTCAGAGGAACTTTGTGGTTTTGAATGTGGGGTTTAGGTTTTCAATGGGAACTTAGTTGAGGTAGATGTGTGTTTGAGCCTGCATGCAAGGGATCAATGTTCTTAATGCCCTTTTTGATGTTTATATGGAAAGAAATGGAGGAATCTTTTTGTTTTTATTCTGAGCATGAGACTGAATTTCACTTGCTTAATTAAATTGCTGAGTGCTTCTGTGAAATTTTAGTCTGACACAAGGTTGTAATCGTGGTTGTGGTTTCGTTGCAATCCTTGATGTTAAGGGAAATTGCTGACAAATGCAACTGATGAGGCTGCAATTCCGGTCATGGTGCAGTTGCAGTTACTTCAAAAACCTTGACATTGTGGCTGAAGCAGTTGCAGACTGTTTTTTAAAACCTTGGTCTGACTGGTTCATTTTTCTTTATAGTTTGTCTGTCCTCTGTTTCGCCCCTGAAGATTCGGTTTTGAAATTGATTATTACTGTTTTTGGGTTATCATTTTATAATTCATTTTGTTAAAGGAAAAAAAATAATTCACTTTTGTCATTTTAATATTATATTAGTGTTTCAGTTTTTATTTTTATTTTTTTTGTAAATAAAGTAATTGAAAGGGAAATGAAATTCACCATGCTGTTAAATTATGTGTTCTCTCAATTTGGTTCTTCTTGGACTGGTTTCCTTTAAATTTCAAATTATTATGATCAAAGGACGTTACTGCTCTATCCTTGCATGCCTATGGATTCAATTCTTCTGTCTCCCAATTGAAAATGAACAATTACAACAATTGCAAATGATCCCATTGTGCTATGTCAAAAAGTACGTTTTCAGAGGAAATGAAGGGCATTTAGATCATGTTTTTTTTAATGGTTTCCCTTGGTGTTTTCTTTGCTATTCCTTACTGACTCATTCCTTTTCACTTATATTAGAAAGCGTGCAAGGCTTGTGGGTTACTGCGGATCATATGAACTTTAAGTTGATCACCACAGAGATGCTAATTTCAAATTTTGTATTTGTCAGGTTCTGATTATATGGGGCATATCATTGAAGATTTTGATCTGTTGCTTTTATATGGAGTGAACTCTTAACTCTGATAATTGGTTACCGGGGATCTGAACTATGGGGTCTCAAGGTGGTGGGGGTGGTGATAATAATGGAAAACATTCACAACACCAGCTTTTGGTGTGGCAAAATTCAATGTACAGTCTCACACTTGATGAAGTTCAGAGTCAGTTAGGTGACTTAGGGAAACCACTAAGTAGTATGAACCTTGATGAGCTTCTAAAAAATGTGTGGACAGCCGAGGCAAACCAGTCCAGTGGTTTGGGCATTGAGGGTACAGCTCAAACTTGTGAAGCTGGGCTGCAGCGTCAGTCTAGTCTGTCATTAACTAGTGCTCTAAGCAGGAAGACTGTTGATGAGGTTTGGAGGGATATACAACAAAGCAAAGATAGCAATGAGAAGAGGTCTCAAGAGAGACATCCTACATTGGGAGAGATGACATTGGAGGATTTCTTGGTAAAAGCTGGGGTTGTTGCTGAAGCATCTTCTAATAGAAAAAATACTGGTCCTACAGTTGGTGTTGATTCAAATGTAGCAGCACCACAGTTTCCTCAGCATGGTCCTTGGATACAGTATCCACAACCACAATATCAGCATCCACAACAAAGCTTGATGGGGATTTATGTGCCTAGCCAGAATATAGCGCAGCCATTACACATGGGAGCAGGTGCTGCATCAGATGTTCCATACGCAGATGGTCAGGTCGCATTGTCTTCACCTGCTATGGGAACCTTGTCAGATAGTAGGAGAACTGGGAAAAAAAGGGGCACGTCAGAGGACATGGTAGAGAAGACTGTTGAGAGGAGGCAGAAGAGGATGATCAAGAATCGGGAATCTGCTGCACGTTCTAGAGCAAGGAAACAGGTGAGTGTCCTCTTTCTTTTGAATGCCATGTTATAATTTTTTATTTTCAAGTGTTTCCCCTTAGTAAAAATCCTTAACCTGAATGATAACTATAAACAGGCTTACACAACTGAATTGGAGCACAAAGTCTCGTTATTGGAAGAGGAAAATGAAAAGCTGAGGAGACAGAAGGTTTGATTCTGCTTTGAAGTTCTAGTTTTGTTCTACTCAAAATGTTTTCTGTTAATTCAAAGTGCTGAATATAGCTTTTCACTGAGTATAATTACCAAATAAATTTGGACAATCTTAATTGGAACAGGAATTTCTTTTTAAGCATTTTTAACACTCACCTCCCTTCAAACGATTAAACTACAGTGATCAGTGTCTAACTTAAACATTGGATAAAACTCTTAGCTGAAGCTGGATGTGATTGTTATCTTCGAAGTATTTGCGTTGATGTTTTGATGGGCAGGATGATGTAATCACATGATTAGGTGATTTTTTTTTTCTCCATTTTTCTCCCATTTTCATTTAAGAGATAAAAGCTTCTCTTATTTCCTTCTCAGCTTTGGATTGTATTCTGTTTTTTAGGAGTTTTTGAGAAACAACTTGTTTATATGGATAATGGACCATGGTGGTTGTTCTTTCCATAGTGATTATTTATCCATATACTTAAGGTTGACATTCAGCTGACTAACATTTTGTAATCTATGGTAATTTTGATATGCTTGATTGAGTTTGATGAGTTTTAAATTCTAACTAGTAAATCAAAGTAATCAGATGAAGTTGTTTAAATTTTGTTATTTTTACTCTTGCTCATGTTTATGGACAAACTATTTTGTGATTTTATGCCTTTGGTTATTTTCTCCTCTGCTGTTTCATAACATAAATTAAGTTGTTAGCGCAAATCATTGAGCTAACCCTTTGATGGGTTTTGTGACTTATATTGTTGAAACTGGAATTCCTTTCTTGATTAATTGTGGAAGACTTAAATGATTAAGGATAGAGCATTTGATCAACATGATATTCTCAATACATTTAATTAAGATTACATAATACATTTTAAAATTTGATTCTATAGTTTTTTTTTACTGTACCTTTACTTTTTGTTTTATGCAGGTAACTTTATGAATATTATGATACTTGAGCTGTTCTAATGGGTATTTGTATCTTGATAACAAAACAATTGTGTTACTTTAGAATTATTGTGAGTTTGAGGATTCTTTTTATTTCAATGAAGTGTTTTTTTTTTTTTTTTAGCTAGACACTTATTCATTAGTGGCTATTTACATTAATTCATGGAAAAGTAAAAATGGCTCCCATTAGGAGAAAAATCTGGAGGAAGTAGGTTGGAGAAAGTTTCTTTTCATTAAGCCTTGTTTTTAGTAGGGATCACAAGCAAGTCTTATCACATTAATGAACCTTGTAGAATTATTACAATGTCACCGTGGCTATCTTGATGTCATGTATTGAAGCATTTCTCCTATTGTCACTGCTCTAGCATGTACAGATATATTGAGAAGATTTGTTCAAAAAAATATTTGAGTCAGGTTCAATTGTTGTGGTAAATATACAGAAATGATAAAGTAAAATATGGCTCAACTCTTGTGTTAGATATATAACCATTCACAAACCTATACCTAACAGCCTGAGCTTCTGAGAGTTGGTCCTTGATATGGTATTGAAGCCTTGGTGTCTAACTGGTGAGGAATTTTATCCTTGTTGCCAATTGAATTTCAGCGCAAGGTAGGTGGGGCTTTTTATTGTACACACCCAAGATCAATGGGCTCTTGCTCGAGGATTGTGTGAGATACAAAATCATTCATGAATCTTCTCCTAACACATTAAGCTTCAGGGAGTGCTGTTCCTTGGCAATTTGGATTATCACATGCAATTGAACAAATATACTAATATGAATCTCACTTGGGGGTTTTACAAGTTACAAAAGTTGTCTAGTCCTACCTTGTGACAATTTAGCCTCTTAAGCATCATAAATTGCCAGCTTACATGGTTGTACTTTTATGACCTGTGTTATGTGTCTTGAACTATATGCTTATTATTTTCTGCTGATCCATGTATTTTGGTTTCTCGGGGATTGGTTGGTATGATTGTTTACTTTCATTTGTTAGTTTCACATTCCTCATTCACTCTCCTACAATGGAAGTAATTGGTAAGAAGATCATGAAATGTTCTACTTATAAATCCTTCATCCAGCTGTCATACTCGACGAAATCATTGTTCATTAATCTTGTTGCATGTATGCAGATGGTGTCCATAATCATCTCTGCCTATTCAAATTGTGGAAATGAATTTTTGTTTAGTGGTCTTTAATGCATGTTTGCTTCCTTGTTCCTTCTTTTACTGGACTAGTTTGTTAATTTTTTTTTCTCCTCAACTTGCAGGAGCTAGAGAAAATGTTATCAAGCTCTCCACCTCCTGAACCTAGATACCAGATTCGCCGAACAACATCAGCTTCATTCTGACAACTGTACCTGTAAGTGCAGGTTTGTAGATATGAGCATCAAAGGATGCTTCTTTTAGTTCAATGTGAGTTGACAACTACCTTCTTGTCTCTCAGGAATGGCTATTTGATGCGTTTGCATCCAACGGCTCATTTTTTTCTTGTTATTAGGCTTGTCTAATTATAACACCTCAGTGAAATCCTTGTAGTAAAAATTTCCTGGGGAACATTGTAGTTTTACCATTCATTATATAGCCTTTCTAATCATAGGTAGAGTTTATTATGAAATCTTGATAGTGGCTTGAAAAATCTATGGGATGGCATGCTCGTTGGGTCTTGCAATTTTTCAAGTTACAGGAGAAAAATGGTTGCCCTTAAAGGGATATGAGCGGCAATCACGAACATCAGCCGTTATTAAACTATAAAACTTTAAGCCTTGTCCATATCCTTTTTCCATTTAGGGACAAAATATGTTGTATAGTCTAAAGTAACACATTTTTCTGGCATATTTTTTATTATTGGGTGAAACAAATTTCCTAGCATATAGTGGAAAAAATTTCCTCACATGTGCATGGTTTGGTTTTTAAAAAAGAGAAAACAAGCTATAGTGTAAAGTGGTTTTACACTGTCATTTAATCACAAATCATTATTTATTGTAAGTTTATTGATTTTTATAATAAATACTTTAAAAACCATATCAACAATGATTTCTGATTGATTGACGGTATAAAACTTTTTATACTGATAGTACATGACCATTAAACTCTTTAAAAAAACCTAATTGAAACGAATCACTTTAATGGATTGATTTTTAATCCAAACCATTTTATAATTAGACAATTTGGTTTGGCATTTCGTGATCCACGTCTGAATTGAACCAATTTTAAACCGGTTTTAAACTGATGTGGAACCAGTTTTTTGGTAAAATTATTTATAAATAATTTGAATTGCTTAAGAAATATATAAAGAGAAAACAGGCAATTCACTGTAAAGCAATTTTACATTTTTATCTAATTACAAACAATTATATATGGTAAGTTTGTTGACTTTTATAATCATTACTTAAAAATTATATCAATAATGATTTTTGATTGATTGACATTGTAAAACTTTTTACGTTGACAATGTTTAGTCATTAAACTCTATATTAAATGTTGTTTGAGTTTTTTAAATAATAAATATTTATACATTATATTTAATTATTTAAGCACGATGACACTGGCAGTCTGGCACGTTCACCGAACGCACATTTTTATTATAGTTTGCATAGCGATAAGTTTTTCATTTGTCAACACAAGAATTAAATTAGCTTAATTGGTTTTAGGCCACCAAGCAGGTCAACCAGTTAGAAAGTACTAGTAAAAGCAAGATAAAAAAAAAAAAACCCCTTTACCCATTAACATACGCAAAAACAATGTTTAGTTGATACAACAATGTTATGTCGCGAGGATGTTGTCACCCTTTATAGTGAGCAATTAAGGATATGTTAATGTCTATTTTTAGTTTCTACTTTTACTTTTTAATTATAAAACTGTCATGTTTTTAATTTATTTCTTGTTTTTATATATTTGTACAAGAAACAGAGAAAATAAAAAAAGTTATTTTCACTGTTTTTTGTATAAATTTTTGAAAATAAAAAATAAATTAATAATAAAGTGACATTTTTGTAATTAAAAAGTAAAACAGAAAATAAAAAAAAATAAAAACAGAAGTACACGAGCCTTAAAGAATATGTCCAATTATTTTGCATTAACCAATATAGGATGAGTTATATCCATGTCAAACTACTACTTTTTAAAAAATGACGTGTGCCATAAGCCCATAATTGATAAAAAAAAAAAAGAAATAGGATGAGAAGATGATAGAAACAAAAATTTCAAACTTGGTTGTACAAATAAATTTGACCCAAGTGCACAAATTGTGCAAACAATAAGCCAAACAATCAAAGCTTCAAAGTTTATAACAAAGAATAAGAAGATGAAAAATGCCAGAAATAGAGCTACTTCCTGAACTGAATTACTCAGAACTACAAACAACGAATCATCAATCAGACTCTTCACTTTGAAAAACTAGAAATCCTAACCCTGCAATTAAAATTTCAGCTCGATCCAATAGTTAATGGATCTATAATTGTGATTTGACGAAAAGTATGGATCCAATGGTTAATGAAACTATAATTTTGATTTGACGAAAACTGTGGCATGTGTGAGATGGCTTTCTTTTTTCTATCTTTTATGATACTGTTCTAACTTGATTAAGCCTCTCGTGTTGCCTTAATCCAACTCCTCTCAAACAAGTGAGCCACGAAGTTGGGCTTTATATTCTGGGCGTTCCAACTTCAAATTCTGGGCCTTTCTTTAGATAAGTAGGGAGTCTAATATACAATTTTTATTCATGATATATAAATTCTAAAGTGTGAATTGTAATGTGATCAGATAAGTAAAAAAGAAAATAGGATATGCATTGATAGTGTAAAGTATTTTTACACTATCATCTAATCACAAATTACCATGTATGATAAGTTTGTTGATTTTGATAATAATTATCTTACTACAAGTCATACCAAGCATGATTTATAATTGGTTCACAGTATAAAAACTTTTATACCAATAGTGCATATTCATTAAATTCTAAGTAAAATGCAACAACATAACTTTGTGTGAAGTTATGTAGTTATTATTTGTGTGAAGCAGTCGAATAGTTTAAGAAAGATAATTAAAAAGACCATGAATGCAAAGGAGTGAAGTATAAGCCAAAGAATTGTTAAAAGAAAATTGAAAAGACTTTTAACCAAATAGTAAGAATGTTGTAACTAAAAAATAGTAAGGATGTTAAAAATTTGCCTATGTGGCTAATAGATAGTGGTTTGAGATGTTAAAATAGTAATTTTTCAATTTGCATGTAACTTTTATACGTTAAATAGATAAAGATAAATTTGAAAACAACAACAATAATAATTTTATTTTACTAGGTGATGTTGGTTACACGAATCATGTGACGCCGTTGGACTTCGTTAGAAATTAGATTCTTACGAACAAATGGAATGCGTTTCAAAATAAATTTTTATGGGAGACTTTCTAGAATTCGTAAACACATTTGACTGAAAAAAAACTCTATAAAGTAAAAATGTTACTTTTATTACAACTAATATTGATTATTCTTTTGGATTTTAAACGCAATACTAAAAAGCAATTAAAATAAGGCAAATTATGTAGTGAAACAAAGTGACTTGGTGAATATTTGCTTATTTATATTGTGATAAGTTTACAAACAACTATGATTGATACGACAATAATTACAATTATAATGCAATTGCAAAGGCCTCATAAATCATACGGTTGCAATTATACTTGCGATTGTAAAACATAATTTAAGCCCACAATTGACACCAAATAATTAATAAAAAGAGGAAATAAATTATGCAGTGATAGTATAAAGCAGGTGATCCAATCACAAATCACTATGTATGGTAAGTTTGTTAACTTTTATAATAATTATTTTAAAAGTCATATCAATGATGATTTTTGATTAGTTGATAGTATAAAAAATTTTATACTAACAGTGCATAACCATTAAATTCTAATAAAAATGAAGAATAAAATAAAAGAATTTAATTTTATATATTATTAGCATAAAATTTTTTGTATTATCAATTAATAAGAAATTACAATATCTTTTTTGGATGCATATGATAAATGTTGTAAAAGTCAATAAACTTATCATACATAGTAATTTGTTATTAGATGACAATGCAAGTATATTTAAATTAAATTCAATAAAAATTTGAATTAAATAGTCAAATTAGTACTAATGGAAACTACCAAAATAAAAATAAAAATAGTACTAATGGAAACTACCAAGAAAAAGTAGTACTAACGGAGAAAGTGAAATACAATAATAATAAGAATTTATTAAATATCACTGGATATATTTTTAAAATAATTATTACAAATTAAAACACATATAATTACGTTAAAACACATTTCAATTAATTTTTAATTAGTTAAAAGTCAATATATCAAAATTAAACTCTAATAATAAAATAAAAAATGATAAAAAGTGCAACAACACCACAATGATAACAATAGCAAAGCTTAGAAAAAGATAAAATCGCCATGGCGAAAATTATTTCGCCGGGGTTACGAACGTACAAATTACAATGAGTATCTCACATTCAGTATTCACTTGTCACTACCAAAAGCAACAACTTGTATCATGGTTTCGACGATCATTTTCAAGAGAAATATTAGCAGTATACATTTTTTTACAGATATTTTTATTATCAAGTAAAATTTACATGAACCATCATTTTCAAGAGAAATATTAGCGGTACACACTTTTTATTTTTTATTATCAAGCAAATTTTACATGAATCTCACTGAAGTAGGAAATGAGACTCGCATTTAGTATGAATTTCATTTCGTATGAAGTTTACCCAAATTTTCCTTTTACTTTCAGGCTCTTATTTTTAGATTTTCTATCTTCAATTTCATAACATCATATACACGTGTTAAGGTTGCTCACGTATGGAGTAAGAAACTAAAATAGTAAAATGCAAAATAAAATAACTAACGAAATATGTATTAAAAGAGTTTAATCACAAAAGTAAGGCAGTCAACAAAGTGTAAAACACTTGTTCAGTATGGTAAGTTCCTAATGGCAGCTTTCAATTCAACTCATAAGATTTTGTAGAAGAAAGATGAAGTAAAATATTAACAAAAGAACATGGAGTTGATGACACTTGAAATGCACCAACAGATGTGAGTCCACCATGGCTGGAAGAAGTCTCAGAATGTTCATCAAACTTCATAAATTGTGCCATCTGGGCAGCAGCCAAGTGGGCATAGCAAATGGGAGCAACTGCAATAATACAGAAGAGAGTAGACCTTAATCAGAATCATTTTAAGCCTTTAAACCATGTGGTTGCAAACAGAAATTATTTGACTCTTTAAAGTGAAAATGAGTGACGTAAGCAATATCAGGATATTCCAACACATCCAGGAGTTGTTATGCATATACACATAATATCAACCATTAATTTTCTCATTAGTAACTGTAATTTATTACTTTGTCCTCTAAAGTAAGTTAGTAATAACTTACTTTAGAGGCGATGGATCCTAAAATTATAGTGTCTACAAGTTACAGTTTAGAGAAAACTAGGATGCTGGGAAAGAAATATATTGAAGGGAATGGAAATTTTACCTAATGATACAGCCGCTGTGCTTCTCTGATACCTATAATAGTTTAGAAGAATCCATTAGTATAAAATTCAGAAAGGTTGCCAAAATGTCTGTAGGGGAGATTTTTATTATTTTGTGAATTTATAAAAATTAATTTAACCACATGTAGTTACGTATATGATAGAGAATGCACTAGTTCCTGTAATTCATCACCTGTGAACCCGATTTCATCGTGTAAAACATGGTAGTTAGTAGGTCGAGTTGTCCCCTGTTGGAACAAAAACACATTTGTCAATGGTCAAAGTAAAAAAATTCAGGCATTAGGGAGGTCAATGTCATCTTAGGAATAATGTCATCTAAAGAATATTTATATTAAGAGTAAATTACATTGATACTTTTGAAGTTTTGTCAAATTTCTTTTGATAGTCCTCATTTTTATTTATTCGTATACTAACCTTCTTTAATTGTTTAAAAAAAATTATATTCACACTCTTATATATTATATTAACTCTCTTTGATTGTTTGAAAAAATATTATACTGTGTATCCTTATAAAAGAGGTTATTGTAAACGTTAAAAAAATAAAGAGGTTTGTGCAATCTAAAAAAATATCAGGAGATGTGAGTATTACTCTTAAATTAACTTAACCTAGGATAAATAAAACAACTGTTCTTTTACATTCTTAATGCTGACTTATTAGAAGTTATTGTATGGGAGCGATTTTGTGTATTAGTAAGTATACTATAGTTGGCTGAAGACTGACACTACTTTTGTCAATTATTAATTTACTGCTTGGCCAATATCATGCCATAAAAAATAGTAGACAAATTCAATTTTGAAAATGGTACTTACAATCATCCGAGCTTGAGCACACAAGTAGAAGTCATTGTTTTTGGGATGACAGATAGTGTTGTCAATAACGGTTCCTGCAGACAACAAATAAAGGATTAGAAGAGCAAATCCACAGTTACAAATTTTGTTAAATATTTTTTTGCTGCTCGGGTGACAAACCAGGTGGAACATTTTCTCTAGCATTGGCCTGGAAGAACCTAGTATGATGATTCTTCTGGGCAACAATCAAAGTGAACTTCGGATCCCACTTTTCATCAAGATTTTTGCATGCCTGAAAATGCAATTTCGATTAAACTCGGTGACTTCAATTTCATGCATGAAATAGTACAATCCGATCTGTAATATAAATTAATGGGTATGAATACCTCAATTATTTAACTCAATGTTGATTACCTGGTTGAACTGTGATTCACTCACTCCATCCCTAAAATAAAACACATAGCAACGATAATTGAGACCACAAATTTACACTATAATTGCATAACAACACAATGGATATTCAACGGGCATTTTCGATTTTACAAAATTCATTTAAGACAGTAATAGAATAATATGTTACATGGGGCATAATCATGCCAGCTACGCAACTAATTTCTTCAGTACTCAGCTCAGTAGTAAACATAAAATTTTTCAAACGAAAGGCAGTTAGCATGCCCAATCACGAAGAATGATACATAAAAAAGAATAACTCAGAATAAAGAGCATCAAAGACTAGAAAACAGCTTGTTAGATTCAGATTATTGGCTAAGTCAGTTTGGATGATGCTTATCCTTTCAACTAGTACAAAGCATTGACTGTCCACTAGTATTTTATTTTCTACATTGCACTCAATAAATATTTATTTTTATAAAATTGTAATTAAAATTCATAATAAATAAATGTTTTTAAATTTATAATTTTGAGGGTTTTTTTTGGAATTAGAAGAACCTTTTTCCTTTGTTCCTTCTTTTGAGCCTCATTTTCCGTTTTATGCTTGAAATGAATGCAAGCTCATTATCCTTTCTAGCAGTTGAGTCATCATCATCTTCTTCTCCCTAATGTGCTAGCCTTGAGGGCTATTGTTTTCACTTTTTTAGGCATGATTTCATCTATGATTTCTTGCACATGGACTTTGAGGGATCCAAGCAATTCATCCAGCTTAAGTGTTGCTAGATTTTTTGCTTCTTAGATAGTTGTTACCTAAGGTCTCCATACTTCTAATTTGTTCATGGGTAGTATATGTCTTCCCCAGTGTTTTCAGATCATTGATAATGATTGTGAACCTACTGAACATTTCCTCAATAGATTCATGCTCCTCCATCTTGAACAATTCATACTTATGAGTCAAGATGTTGATTTTGGACTCCTATACTTGGTCAGTCCCTTCATGGGTGACCTTCAAGCTGTCCTATATTTCTTTAGTAGTTTCACAACTTGCTACTTTATCATACTCATTTTTGCTAAGTGCACACAAAAGAAAGTATTTTGCCTTGGAGTTCAACAGAAATCTTTGCTTTTTTTCTAAAACCCATTGGATCTTTGGCTTTGCTTCTGATTCTCCTTCAGAAGTCTTTATAGTGGGAACATAAGGACCTTCTTGGACAATATCCTACATATCTACATCCTAGGATTCCATGAATTACTTCATTTTGTCTTTCCAATAGTAATAGTCCTTCCCATCAAAGTTTGGTGGTTTTTTTGTATATGCTTCTTTTGGAATGAACAATCCAGTGCTTATCATAGTCATCACTTCTTCTTGAATTTTTTCCTCTCAGATTATTAGATGTGCTCAACCCTAGAGGCTGAGCTTTGATACCAATTGAAGTGGATCAAAAAGTCATTAGAAGGAAGGTTGAATAAAGACCCTTGATTTTAAGCCATGACGCATATATATATATATATATATATATATATATATATATATATATATATATATATATAATGATGTTTATTTCACGATCATGATTCTTTATATAATGTCTCTCGAAATTACGAAACGTTTGCGAAAAATAAGTACGTATTAGTTTTAAATCAAGCCGACGTTCTAACAAACGAATTAAGAAATAATAAAATAAAATGAATGTATGTCTTATTGTAGTAAGTGTTACAGGCTCAACCCGCTTGGCAGGATTAGATAGCCACTGGGTGGCTATTTTTCAAAAATTGGACTCCGCGTTGGCACCGGGCAGCTGCATTGCCAGTCGGGAAAGCTACACAACTCATCGAGTGAGGTACCACTAGGGCGAGGTCCGTCGGGCGAGTGCGACTTCGTGCACTTCCTTTTGTGCTTCTAATCTCCTTTTTGGTCTGTTCTTGTGCTTGTGGGCTTCTTTTGTGGTCCTCTTTGACTAGCATAATACTTTTTTGTGCCTGTGAACTGTATTTCCTTTCTCTACTCATCTAACTACCCTTCACAAAATCCAATAAAATCAAGGCAATTCATGCAATTTTAAGTAGAAAGCTTAGAAACACACATCACATGAAATCATTAATTAATGGTCTATTTTCTCACAAATTTTCTAGGAGCTAATGCAAAAATCACGTGAACTTGCTCTATAAATATACATAAAACGTTGCTTCTTCCATAATATTCTGTGATAAGCCCCTCAAACTGATCTATCGATATCTCTTGTTCCCTCCTTCTTGATTCTTCATTAAAGATGATATCTTTTTCAATGTTCAATGTTAGAACACCTTGTGGTGCTGAATTACTCAATGAAACCACAAGTGTGTCCCAATTGTCTAGCAATGAGCTAAGAAGTAATAATGTTTGCAATTCATCATCAAGTACCATCTTCATATTGGTGAGTTAATTTACAATCCTTGAAAATCTCTCAAGTGTTCAGAAACACTCTGATTCTCCCTATAATTGAGGTTCACTAATCGTTGAATCATAGAGGCTTTATTCTAGGTTGTCTTTCTCTCATACATCGACTCTAGTTTCGTCCATAACATGTATGCAACTGTTTCTTGTACCAAGTGATAAAAAACACTCCAGTTTAATTATCCATTGTTGATTTGTCTTGCAATTTTCCTATTCATCAAAGTCCAATCAGCAATAGACTTGGCTTTGAGTTTTTTCCCTTCATTTTGCAAAGGCTGGTATAAATCTTTACAATAGAAAATGTCCTCCATTCTAGCTTCCTAATGGAGTAGTTTGAAGAGGTTAACTTAATCATTTATGCTGATGTCGTCGAGGTTGACTCTTCCATTGTGAATGACACAAATTAAATTAGGTAATGAGCTGAAGCTCTAGTATCACTTGTTGGAAAAGATAACAAATAGCATTGCCTAATACAAGACCAATGGACAATTTATTATCCTAGATCTAACTTTTCCCATACACTTTGTGTAATCACAAGACAGCAAAAAGAATACCTTTCACTATGAAAAATAATGGAAATATAGTAATAATAATCTCACCAATATGGTGACTAAACACTCTCTTGAATTTTCTCTCAAAAGAATTTTCTCTATCACACAAGTGAGGTTTTCTTTCAATCAAAACTCTCTATGTTTTGGTTTCTATGGGATGTATGAAATGAACATAGGCAATTGGCTTTTATAACCAAACATTGGTAGCTAATTAGTGGTCTTGAATGAAGGAGAGTTTTTCTCCTTTTCTTTTCCATTCATTTCTTTCAAAATCTCCCATACTCTCTTTTATTTATTTTTCTTTTTATTTCCTTCTTTTTCTCTCCTTTACTAAAGAAGGAAACCCATCAAATTTTAACTTACAAGAAAAACTTAATTTATTTAATTTATTTATTTTTTCCTTCTAAAAATACTTATAGATAAGTTTATTCAAATAAACACAAAATTGCCACTTGTAAAAATATTTTCTCTCATGTAAAGATTTGAACCCAGTCCAAATTTTTCCAAAACTTCTCTTTCACAAGTAGCAATTTCCCAAGATTGTGTATGTCAGTATCAAAAGCTATATAAAATGTTATAGACCCCTTTGTAAGCACCCTATGGCTAAACTGATTGAGAGATGGAGTATTTGTTCAGGCAGAAATTTTAAAAGATAAGGACTAGAGAAAGTTGACATAAAGAACCCATTTATTCATAAATTTGCTAATTTGTTTTGATGCAGTTTGTTTCAGAATTTAAGAATTTCGTTATTTACATTCAATTTATGTAGATTGACACTTTTGTTTCATCTTAATTTTTGATAAAGATTTTTAATTTGTCATCAAAAGCTATTTAGGAAACAGTTAAAAAACAGAAACTTTTTTTTTTCGCTTTACATAAAATAATAACTTTTTTAAAATAAGTTCAAACAGTCGTTAACATGACAATGATATATTATCATTTTGAAATATCGTCATTTAAAAGTAAAATAATTGTTTGGAATAGTAATTCATATAAAAGTCGTATTAATGTTTAGCCCATACCATCTCGTCATCTGATTGCAAGTTCTACAAGAAGACTCGCTTAGAGAGTAAAATAAGTAACATTATTATTAATTATTGACGAAAAAATCAATAATTAATATTATATATATGTATAACAAATTATTCAAGTATTAAAATATTAACTGTTAATTGTAATTATAATTAATAAAATCTAATGATATCTATTTATAGTTCTCATTTCTCATAATAACAAATATGATTAGTATCATAATAATTGCAATTATAATGTGATTACAAAGACCTCAGAACACTGTTGCAATTATAGTTGTAGTT
Source organism: Spatholobus suberectus (assembly GCA_004329165.1). Lineage (NCBI taxonomy): Eukaryota > Viridiplantae > Streptophyta > Magnoliopsida > Fabales > Fabaceae > Spatholobus > Spatholobus suberectus. The sequence goes on from CM014736.1 coordinate 48,292,062, forward strand.
ACTAAACATAGCATTTTAAGCCCATAATTGACACCAAAGAATTAATAAAAATGAATAATAAAATAAAAAATTGAATTACTTTGTCAAAAGACTAATAAGGGGCCATCGAGTGTGTGGATCAACTGGCGCAAGATTGTTCTAACCTAATTGTGATCTTTCTAAAAGAAAAATAATAAGGGAGAAAGTGAAATAGAATAATAAAAATAATAAAGAATTTAATTAGAATGTAATGATAGTGTAATTTTTTTTTTACATTGCCAATTAATAGAAATCGTCTTAGATATAATTTTTAAAGTAATTAATCTAACCATGTATTATTATTTTAAAAATCATATTTAGAGTAATTTTTTATTTGTTGATAATATAAAATTCTACATATGGTCAATATATCAAAATTAAACTCTGGTAATGAAATAAAAACAATGAAGCGTTTAATTATTCTACATTGTTGTATAAATATTTACACTCTAAGCCAATAAAAAGCCATACTAAGTGTAACTTTTAAGTAGTTATTATAAAAGTCTACACACAGTGTAAATTACGCTGTCAAGTATCAATACATTTAAATTAAATTAAAAATTGAAACAAAGGCAACAACACCACAATGATAACAATAGTGTTAAAAATAAAACATAAAAAGAGTTGTAGGACAAAACACAAAAACCACACAAACTAGAAGAGAAAGGAGCAAAAGCTCTCTAATAAATTTCAACAGTGAACACACAGTTTTTGCACACATTTAAAGTGTTATAGCTAGTGTTTAAATAGAAAAACTAATATATAGGCCCCTGATTGGGTAAAGCAAACAACAAATTATGATTAAGCTAAAAGTAAGCATCATTAGCCTACAACTACAACTAGCTTTTTATGAACATAAGCAACCTTTAACCAACCTTACAAGCAAAACAAAAAATTGTAGAGACATTAAAATACTTTATTATGACAGCTGAAAAAATCTCATTTTCCAACACTTCTCCAAGCTTTGATCTCAACTACCATTCCCACATCTTCAATGGATCACCTTTAAGTAGACGACCATCTGCTGAGATGATATCCCCTAGCTTAACACTAATTATATCACTTGGAACAAGAATGCTTGCATTCACCTCAATCCATTTTTCATCTTGAAGGACCTTAGCCACGAGAGCTATAGTAGCATTACTAGCATTGTTGTCCTCTGTGAAACTTACTATTAAATTAATAAGAAGTAGTGTGATAATCTCAACAAAGTCTTGCCAATCAGATTTACCTCCTCCATTTGCCAAAGCAATGGCCATAATTGCTACAACTTCCATGACCCACAAAAAGGATTCCACGTAAATCCCAAAAACTTGTTCTCTTTCTTCTCAAATTTGTTGTGGTCAAAGATGGCCAACTTCTCTTTAACAGCTTCTGTTGTGAGCTCATTTGAATCATAGTTCAAAGTCTAAGATACCTTCTCAAGTGAAACATTTTCCACATCCTTAACTTCCTTTAAAACAACATATGTGGTTGTTTTCTTCCATTCTACTAGAAAACTTTTATCTTTCATTTTGATAGACATAACCTCACACCTAAAAGGGTAAAAAATAATGCATCTCATATCTTCAAAACACAAGGAATAATTCTTTTCTAGCATATGTCTTCCTCTCAAAAGCCTTTGATTTATTTCAAGCACAAATAAAACATCTAAGATATATTTGATACTTGAAGGGGTTTCAACAACAACAATTCCTTTGCCTTTAACATTAGCACATTCTCCATTGCCTATGGTGACTTTGGAGTAGTAGGACCAACCAAGTTCTTTAAAAATGCTAGCATTGTGGGTTATATGATTTGTGCACCCACTGTCTAAAAGCCACACTCTTTGCTATTGCTTGTTGAATAACAAGCAGCAATAAATAAATGTTCCTCATTTTGTTCTTTATGCTTAGCAACTTGGCAACTTCGGCTTGTTGTCCCTGTTGGTTTGCTTTATTTTTGCTAACCTTCTCTAGATGACCAAGCTAATTGTAGGCCCAACATTTACCTCCTGGCCTGAACCAACAAAAATTCTAGTATGATTTTTCTTCTTACAATGAGGACAAGGTGGAAACTTACTTTCCCAACCTCTTCCTTCACTGCCTTCTTCCTACTCTTTCCCTTTTTTCTTGCCAAATGGTTTTTTCCAATAACTACTATAGTTTTGGGCTTTGTCTTTGGTATTTTCCACAAGAGGACCTTCAATGTTTTCCTCCATTCTTAAAGATCTTCTTTGTTCATTAGCTTGTAAAGCATTCACAAGCTCTGCAATTGATATTTGGGAAAAATCTTTATTTTCTTCAAGAGAGGAAATTTTAGATTCAAACCTCTCTAGAAGACACACCAAAATTTTCTCCACAACCCTTTGATCACTAAGCTCTTCACCAAGCAATCTGATTTGTGTGACCACCTTTGAAAATCTATCTGAAAAATCTTTGACAATTTCACTTTCTTTCATTTTTACTGCTTCAAACTCTCTCCTCAAGTTTAGCACCTACATTCTTTTTGTTCTTTCACTCCCTTGGAACTCTTCCTTCAACTTATTCCAAGCTTCTTTTGCAATCTCAAGAGTCAAGATCTTGATAAACACATAATCATGCAGTGTTGCATGTATAATGGCAAGTGCTCTACCTTCCTTTGCTACTTCATCATTATGATTCCTTATCTGAGTTAGTGTTGGGTTTGGTAAAGGAGGTGAGTTGTTGCCATTTTCCACCACATCTCCCAAACTTTGAGCTTTGAGATAAGTTCTCATTTTCACAGCACACAAATGGTAGTTTTCACCTGTAAATATAGGAGGTGGAGGTAAAGAGCTACTGCTAGAAGCCATTTTTGTGTTTGGAGTTTTTTGGTGTAGGTTTTCTTGTTGATTTTCTCTCACACTCAAACTTTTTTTTTTTTTTTGGATTTTCTCTTCCTCACAAACTATAGCTTTCTCTCCCTTATAGATCCTTAAAGATCAATGAAGCTTTTGATATCATGTTAAAAATAGAACATAAAAAGAGTTGTAGGACAAAACACAAAAACCACATAAACTACAAGAGAAAGGAGCAAAAACTCACTGATAAATTTCAGTAGTGAACACACAGTTTTTGCACACATTTAAAGTGTTACAGCTAGTGTTTAAATAGAAAACTAATAACCCCCTAATTGGTTAGAGCAAACAACAAATTATGATTAAGCTAAAAGTAGGTATCATTAGCCCACAACTACAACTAGACATAAACAACTTTTAACCAACCTTACAAGCAAAATAGAAAACTGCAGAGACATTAAAATACTTTATTATGATAGTAGGAAAATCTCATTTTTCAACAAATAGTGAAGCTTAGAAAAAGATAAAGGGCTTGTTTGGATAAACTTCTTCATAAACACTTCCAGGAGAACAAAAAATATAAAATAAACTTTTTCATAAGCAAAAATTAGTTTCTCCATAAGTTAAAAATTAGCTTTTGGACAAGTTAATATAACAAAGCTTCAAAAAATTAACTTATGCAAAAACTAATTTTAGTTTTTAGAGAAGCTTATTTCATTTTTTCTCTTTATTTTTTTTTCTTATAAGTATTTATAGAAAAGTTTATCTAAACAGATAAACTCACGTGAAAATTATTTCACGGTGGTTACTTACGAATGTACAAACTTTGCATGCCTTTACTCCACAAACAGGTTGACAAAAACACTTTTCATGGCATCATGGATATACAAGGCCTCAGCTGGGCTTTCCTCTTGGCAAGCTAGGAACCTATCTATGGCCTCCTTTTGGCATGATTGTTAGGTGCCGCATGTTGGGAAATTAATTGATCATATTCCTATCAATTGTGCCATACAGTTTTAGATTCTGCTGTCTTTGATTTTACTGATGGAAATGGCCAATGGGATTGGCAAAAGTTTCCAAGTATTCTTCCCCAAAATATTATTGAGAAGGTAAGAGCTATGGTTGCACCTCATCCTTCAAAAGGTCCAGATTCTCCAGCTTGGGCACCCTCTACAGATGGTATGTTTTCTGCGAAAACAGCTTGCCAATCTTTAAGCACGAGAAATTAATTGGCGAATCAAAAGTCCAATTTTCTCTCTTATTTGGAAATAGCCAGGACCTGAGAGATGTAAAATTACTGTGTGGAAAGCTGCTAAGGATGCACTCCTGACCAATGGCAGCAGATATAATATAAGTGTTGGAGTATAAGTGTTAATAGGAATGGGCAAGTTAAGTATTGGTCAAAATCTCCCATGCCAGTTCTACTATTTGTCTGAACCGGTCACCTGGTCGAATTATCGGTTCCATGGTTCTAAATTGCGGTCCGCAACCGCAATTGCGGCCGCAACGTAAAGGTTTTTGGACTTACTGCAACCACATCGCGACCGCAATTGCGGCCACATCAACCGCATTTTTTCGTAATTTCCCGCAATATTAGGGATTTCAGTGAAACCGCAACAGCGACCGCAACCGCAATTTAGAACCATGATCGGTTCCAATACCATTTGTGGGTTTTTGTCACTTGTATGTAACTCAACATACCTATCTCTATTCAATGTGAGACTTTTTAGTTACATTACTCACACTTGTACACCAACAATAAGCATCACTTGACTGCAAATAACTCGTGCTTCAGATGCCCACAGGTTGCTGAATCTGTCATGCACATAATGAGAGACTGTTGCTTTGCTCAAGCTGTTTGGAAAAAGTTTGCGTGTGACAAATTGAACAGATCATTTTTTTCAGAAGCAACTTCCAGATTGATTTATCACCAATCTAAGGCCAGCGAATCAACCACAGGAGAATTGGCACATCGTTTTTGGCCTCACTATTGATTCCCTTTGGAAAGCCAAAAATGAGTTAATTTTCTTCAGCCAAGTCTCTACTTCAACTAACCTGTTTTCATTGTAGATTACTGCACGGTTTTTGATTTTGCCCCTGATTTTTTTTGTCTTTGGCCTTCTTGGGGATATATCGAACACCGAATTCCCTCGTGGATTCTAGTTAATTGATCCTTTTCACACCAAAAATAAAATAAAATTACAATGAGTATCTCACTTCCAAAAGCAACGACTTGAATCATGGTTTCAACCATCATTTTCAAGAGAAATATTAGCAGCATACACTTTTTTACAGACATTTTAATTATCAAGTAAATTGTACATAAATCTCACTGAAATAGGAAATGTGACTCGCATTTGGTATGAATTTCATTTCGTATGAAATTTACCCAAATTTTCCTTTTAATTTCAGTCTCTTATTTTTAGATTTTCTATCTTCAATTGCATAACATATACGCGTGCTAAGGTTACTCACCTATAGAATAATTTTGTTTTTAGTGTGTACTCACATGCAGAATAATATACTAAAATGCGATATCAAAATAGCTAAAGAAATATGTATTAAACACTTGATCAAAATAACTAAAGAAATATTAACAAAAGAACATGGAGTTGATGACATTTTTGTGAAGGCGTGGTAATTGAGGTACTTCAGGTTCACCAACAGATGTGAGTCCACCATGGCTGGAAGAAGTCTCAGAATGTTCAGCAAACTTCATAAATTGTGCCATCTGCGCAGCTGCCAAGTCGGCATAGCAAATGGGAGCAACTGCAATAATGCAGGGAGTAGACCTTAATCAGAATCATTTTAAGCCTTTAAACCATATATGGTTTCAAACAGAAATTATTCGACTAAAACGTTTTAATAATAGATTTGACTCCTTTAAAGTGAAAATGAGTAAACTAAGTAACCTTAATCGTAGATGAGAAACTCAACAATTGATGTTCTAACATGTCCATGAGATGTTAGGCATGTACACATAATATTGACTATTGATTTTCTCATTAACAACTAGAATTTGTTACTTTACCCTCTAAAATAATAGTCTCTAGAAGTCACCAATTTAGAGAAAACTTGGATACTAGGACAGAAATATATTGAAGGTAATGAAAATTTTACCTAACGATACAGCAGTTGTGCTCCTCTGATACCTGTAAAAGATTAGAAGAATCTGTTAGTATAAAATTCAAAAATGTTGCCAAAATGTCTGTAGGGGAGATTTTTATTATTTTTTTGAATTTTCAAAAATTAATTTAACTACATGTACTTACGTATAAGATAAAGAATGCACTAGTTCCTGTAATTCATCAGCTGTGAACCCGATTTCATCGTGTAAAACATGGTAGTGAGTAGGTCGAGTTGTCCCCTGTTGGAAGAGAAAACGTTTGTTACTGTTAATTGCAGGCATTAGGGAGGCCAATGTCATCTTAAATGTTGACTTACTGGAAGTTATTGAATGTGAGCAATGCTTATTAGTAAGTATATTAATTGTAGTTGGTTGAAGACTAACACCACTTTTTATCAATTATGCTTGGCCAATATCATGACATAAAAAATGGTAGATAAATTCAATTTTGAAAATGGTACTTACTCTAACAATTCGAGAGAAAGGAGGAGAGCTAAAATGATATTTTTATTGTATTCATCTAATCTGAAATCAAGATACAAGAGATAGTTTTATATAGCAGAACCAGTAAGCAAAACAGCTAACTAACTATAACTAACTATTCTAACTGTATGATAACCAACTATAACTAACTACATACTGTGTAATACCCCCCCTCAAGCTGTGGATTGGTAGATATCAACCATCCCCAGCTGGGAAACAAACTTCTAAAAATGCTTGGGAAGCAAACTCTTGGTGAAAATGTTCACAATTTGGTCAGTGGTGTGGAGTGGTAACAGCTGCATTAACCTAGCAACACACTTTTCACGAACAATGTGACAGTCAATCTCACGATGTTTAGTTCGCTCATGGAAAATAGGATTAGCTGCAATGTGTAAGGCACTTTGGTTGTCACAGTAAATCACGGATTGCTTGGAGCAAGTGATAGAGAGATCACGAAGGAGGAAATGTAATCACTGCAACTCACAGGTAGTAGAGGCCAAGGCACGATACTCTGCTTCAGAGGATGATTTTGCAACAGTGGGCTGCTTCTTCGAGCGCCAATAGATGATAGAGTCTCCTAAAAAGAAGCAACAACTAGTGAAAAAATGACGAGTGTCCGGACAGCCCCCCAATCTGCATCACTGAATCCTAGTAGTTGCAGTGTGGATGATCTAGGGAAGTAAAGACCTTTCCCAGGATTCCCTTTTAGGTAACGAAGTACACGTAGAGCCGCCTGATGATGGGTCACCGTCGGTTAAGCCAAAAATTGGCTAAGCTGCTGAACAACATGAGATATGTCAGGGCGTGTGGTGGTGAGGTATAAGAGGCGACCAATAAGACGCCTATAGCCTGCTGCATCATGATAGGTGCCACTGTCATCTTGATGAAGCCTCAAGGTAGACTCAAACGGTGTACTAACAGGTTTGGCACCAAGGATTCCAGCATCACACAAAAGGTCAAGACAATATTGTCTTTGACACAAGGATATCCCCTGGAAGAATGAGCAACTTCCAAACCAAGAAAAAATTTGAGAACACCCAGATCTTTAATTCCAAATTGATGATCTAAAATCTGCTTGGTTGAAGTAATTAGTGCCATAGAATTCCCAACAATGACGATATCATCTACATACACAAGCAGTGCAGTAACGGAGTCAGCTGTGTTGCGAACGAAGAGGGAATGATCAGCTGCAGCTTGATGAAAACCAAGCTGGATGAGTAAGCATGACAGCTTCTCATACCACTTACGACTGGCTTGTTTAAGTCCATAAAGTGATTTGATAAGTTTGCAAACTTTATTGCCTCCTAGAACATGAACGCCTGAGGTACCTCCATATAGACATCCTCCTGTAAATCTCCATGAAGGAAAGCGTTATTGACATCCAACTGGTGAATGAACCAGTTGTTAATGGATGCTAGGGCCAGAAGAATGCGAACTATGGTCAGTTTTGCCACTGGAGCAAATGTATCAAAATAGTCCACTCCTTCAGTTTGAGTATAACCTTTGGCCACTAATCGAGCCTTAAACCTCTCAATGGAACCATCCGCCTTTCTTTTAATTTTGTACACCCATTTGCTCCCAATTGGTACAACACCAGGAGGTAAATCCACAATTTTCCAAGTCTGGTTTGCCTCTAGAGCTCTCAGTTCTGTTTGCATAGCATCGACCCAACATTGTTCTTTATTTGCTTTGGTGAATGAAGTTGGTTCTGTGAGGGTAGAGAGAGAGAGGGCATAAGCTTTGTGTTTGGGGGAAAGTGAGTTATATGAGAGATAGGAACTAAAGGGATAAAGGCAGTTAGAGGACTTGGAAGTGGTGGTAAGGCAGATATAGTCTTTTAAATAGGAGGGTGCTTGCCTTTGCCTAGATGAATGTCTGGGTAAAGTAAGTGGTGCTGGCTGTATAGAGTGGTGAATGGGAAGTGTCAATGGAAGAGGTTGGTTAGAAGTTTGTTCGGAGGTTTGGTTAGTGGGTGAAGGTGTTGTTTGTTGTGACTCAGTCTCCTCGGGTGATTAAAGCTCCACGGGTTGGTGGACTGAATCAGTATCCAAGTAACTCCAACTTGGTTGGGTGCTGGACTGAGAGAGGCAGGGGAAGACATGCTCATAGAAATGGGCATTCCTAGAGATAAGGATCTCTCTACTATGAACATCATAGGCCAAGTATCCCTTGACACCTGCCTTGTATCCCAAAAAAGCACATTTATGGGCCCTGTTGTCAAATTTTCTTCTGTGGGTAGTGAGTGTGGAGATATAGCAAAGTGAGCCAAATACCTTTAGCGAAGACAGATCAGGCAGTTTACCAAATAGAACGTGATAGGGAGACTTATTATCTAGAACTTGTGAAGGAACTCTATTCATCAAATATACAGCATGACTTACAGCATAGTTCCACAAGAACTTGGGAAGTGAGGACTGCTTCATGAGTGCCCTTGCGATATTCAGAATAGACTGATGTCTTCTCTCAACTCTACCATTTTGTTATGGGATTTCAGTGCAGCTAGTCTGATGGAGAATACCCTTAGAGCCATAATAGTCTGATAGAATAAATTTTGGACCATTGTTTGTCCTAATGCATTTTACATTTTCATCAAATTGTCTTTCCACCATAGAGACAAAATTCTTTAATTGCAATTGAACCTCAAACTTTCCTTTTAACATCACAATCCAAGTAAACCTACTATAGTCATCTACTATGGTCAAAAAGTACCTGTGATTGTGGATAGAACTTACTGAATATGGCCCCCAAATGTCCATGTGGATTAAAGCAAAGGCTCGAGTTGCCCTGCTATTGCTGATCGCATAAGGAAGTTTTCTTTGCTTTGCAAAATGGCAGATATCACAAACAACATTTTTATTTATATGAATATAGCTAAAGTCTTTACACAGATTAACCAACCTACTGGCCGAAAGGTGGCCAAGTCTGAAATGCCACAATGCTGAATCAGAAATACAATTCGAAGTCGAAACAACATTACTAACAATGCCCCTTACATCATTCAAAATGTCTAAGTAATACAAGCCATTCTTGACTTTACCTGAACCAATCTTCTTCATAGCACAATCTTGAATTAAACACATTCTGTCAGCAAAAGTGAAAACACACTTTGCTGTCTTAATCAACTTTGATATAGAAATGAGATTGAAATTAAATTGTAGCAAATATAAAGCATCTTCAAGGATCAAAGAGTCTGCGATTTGAACTTGGCCAGCAGTGTTAGCAATTACCACATTCCCATTTGGTAATTTGACAGTTAAAGGAGGTATTTTATGGTGTGATCAAAACCAACTCATGTATGTGCAGATGTGGTCTGTAGCACCAGAATCTATAACCCACTCATGATTGTTTCTATAAGAACTACATGAATAAGCATGTATCATACCTTCATTCTCTTTTGATGTGAAACCCTCTCCTGTGGTCTTCGAGCTGCACACTTGATTGACATTATGAACATTCCGAGAATCATTTACTGAAGTTTGTAATCCTGTTTTCTGTAGCAAGCCAATGAGGGTTCTGAGTTCCTCATCATTAAGTCTTGAAGTAACGGATCGATCAACAGATTCAGTCTCCACTTCTGTACCATTTTCATCTTCGTTGGAAACATTGTTAATTGTTGAACCACCACCTTTAAACTTCCAACCAGGTGGATACCCATGTTTCTTAAAACACACTTCAACTGTGTGATTCGTTCTTCCACAGTATGTACATTGCTTTCCGCTAGATGAATATGACTTTCCTTTATTGGTATACATTTTTCCATCTGTCAAGTTTACTGCAGAATGAATCTCCTCAACAGGAACAAGGGCATTTTGCCTCTTATGTTGTAGAACCTTAGAAAACACTTTGTTTATAGGCAGTAAAAGGTCTATGAGTAAAATTTGCGACTTCACCATAGCAAATCCATCGTTCAAACCTACAAGAAACCTTATTATATGATCTTGTTCTCTGTAGATCTTTATATCTGTTGAAGCTTCACACGTACACTTCACAGGACATCTACATGCTCGTATAGGTCTGTAGTGATCGAACTCTTCCCACAGCACAGTGAGTTCATTAAAATATTGAGTGACTGAAAGAGAATTCTGTTTGAAAGAATATAGTTCTTCTTGAATTTCAAAAATTCTCACCAAGTTAGCCTACGAAAATCTTTCTTGCAGATTCCTCCAAGCGTCAGAAGCAAGATCCGTATAGGCAATGCTCTTTGAAATTGAACTCGAAACAGAATTCATAATCCAAGAAAGTACCAGATTGTTGCATCTTTCCCACACGTCGTAGATTGGGTCGAATCTATCAGGTTTTTCAATACTTCCGTCAACGAATTTCTGCTTGTTCTTTGATATCAAAGCTCGCTACATTGCACGTGCCCATTTGTGGTAATTCATTCTAGTTAATGGAGAGGAGATGATTGATGTTGCTGGGTTCTCATTCGGATGAACATAATAGGGATTCATCGGGTCTTGAATTGGATTCACAGAAACAGAGGGTGAACTCGAATTCACATTATTCCGAGGCATATCGACGGTTTGCGTAACAGAGCTCCAGGGGGAGCTCTGATACCATCTAACAATTCGAGAGAAAGGAGGAGAGCTAAAATGATATTTTTATTGTATTCATCTAATCTGAAATCAAGATACAAGAGATAGTTTTATATAGCAGAACCAGTAAGCAAAACAGCTAACTAACTATAACTAACTATTCTAACTGTAAGATAACCAACTATAACTAACTACATACTGTGTAATACTTACAATCATCCCAGCTTGAGCACACAAGTAGAAGTCATTGTTTTTGGGATGACAGACAGTGTTGTCAATAACGGTTCCTGCAGACAACCAATAGTGGATTAGAAGAGCAAATCAACAGTTACAATTTTTGTTAAATATCTTTTTGCTGTTCAGGTGACAAACCAGGTGGAACATTTTCTCTAGCATTGGCCTGGAAGAACCTAGTATGATGATTCTTCTGGGCAACAATCAAAGTGAACTTCGGATCCCACTTTTCATCAAGATGTTTGCATGCCTGAAAATGCAATTTCGATTAAACTCGGTGACTTCAATTTCATTCATGAAATTGTACAATCTGATCTGAAATATAAATTAGTGGGTATGAATACCTCAATTATTTGATTTAACTCGATGTTGAGCACCTGGTTGAACTGTGATTCACTCACTCCATCCCTAAAATAAAACACATGGCACTGATAATTGAGGCCCGAAATTTACACCATAATGAATAACAACACAATAGATATTCAACGGGCATTTTCTATTTCACAAAATTCATGTATGACGGGAATAGAATAATATGTTACAGGGGGAATAATCATGCCAACTACGCCACTAATTTCTTCAGTACTCATCTCAGCAGTAGACATAAAATATTTCAAACAAAAGGCACTTACCATGCCTAATCATGAAGAATGAACTAGTAGATGATATGTAAAAAAGAATAAGTCAGAAAAAAGAACATTGAAAACTAGAATACAGCTGATTAGATTCTGATAGGATGGTGCTCATCCTTTCAACTAGTACGAAGCATTGATTTTCCACTAGTATTTTAGCTTGTAGATTGTATAGGATAAATATTTATTTTTATACAATTATAATTCATTAAAATAATTTTTTTTCATTTATAAATTATATTATTATAAAAATTTATAATAAATAATTTTTAAAATTTATAAGTTATATTTTAAATTTATAATAAATAATTTAAATTGTGATATAAAGTTATTTTTAAATTAAAATACATAGACGATTAAGAAAATTAACTATACAAATAAAGATAAAAGAATTGTAATTTTAGATAATTGGGAGAGATATTTTTTAGCTAGGTGCAAGAGGTGTGTGAAATGCACCTCAAGAAGAAAAGAGACAGTGTGTTGAGAATTTCTAATTAAGAGAGTGAGAAAAATGAGAATTTCACTCCTCAAATTTACGATACTAATTTATAACATTAGAGTATATTTACAAATAATACAGGTCAAAAGATGCATTCATGACTAAAATCCAAATTACTGGCGTTCAATTTAAACATACCTGAAAATTATAATTTGTTGAGGCTTCCCTTTTCCTGAAGTTATGAAGTCCATAAGCACCTCCCTGCAAGTTGAGACAAAATAGATAAGTAATCGATGGAAAAAGACAGAAGGAAACACATACAATTACAAGTAATGCAAAGTTTTAAACTGCCTAAAAATATTCACCAAGCATGTAACTTTAAATATGTGCAAAAATAAACACCCTCAGTAGAGAATATGCTCACACCTGATGATACCCTCATCCATAGTAGTATCAGCCACAGGTTGGAATAGAGATTGGATCAGCTCAACTTTTGGTGACTGAGTGCGAACCGTAGCTCTATAACGTGAAATTTGAGGCCAACATCTTGAGCTCACAACCTGAATATATGTATAACATAATGTAAAGTTGATTAAAAATGTAAGCTACAGACTGGGGTTTCATGCCACTACATGAGACTAAAGCAAACTTGTAGTAACATGGTGCTGCAAGCATAAATATCATACCGCAGCAATAGAGGGCACATCTGATCGACCAGGAGATCCATGACAAACATCCATGCCAAGAATTAAGGTAGGTACAGCAGAAACATGAGGAATGGAACTATAACGCTCTATTGACAGATAGGAATTCATCCCGCCAAACTGCATGAAAGCATTTAACTAAATGCTTAAGAAATTCAATCCCAGTATACACAGGAGACTGCCACAAGTTTTTTAATTTCCTAACTTTTAAGAATTTTACAATGTCACTAACAGTGTAAAAAAAGTAAAGGGTTTTTTACACAATAATCCAATCATGGATTACGATGTTAAGATTATTGAGTTTTATAATAATTATTTCAAAATTCAAATTTAAGACGATTTCTAAATAGTTAACAATATAAAAATCTTTATATAAAAATTAAACTCAATATTTAATGTCATAAATACCTTTGCATTAATTTTCAAGAGTACATTAGTAATGTACTGATCATTAATTTTTTTTGGTGGTGCAATACATTGTGTTACAACGCCTTCCTCAACAAGATTTTTCCTTTTCCAAGGTCCTACATATTACAGATATTAGGATTTTATAATAAGTAACATATATATATCAGACTAAAGAAATGTTAAAGTAGCAAGCAGGAACAGAATCAATAGAAGCTTGATGATCCTACCATAAATATCGGAATTCTTTTTCTCTGCAAGAATACACAACAGAAAATCAGGTCTACGGGTCAGAGTGCCCCTCAACTTTACATACATTTTCTCTACCCTGACATGTGCTGGATCACGTCTGCAGTGACTGTCCTCTTGAACTACTCGTTCTGGATCATTCATGTTCTACAAAGAAAAATACATTTAAAATTAAAACACCAATGAAGTGAATTAGACTACAGGTATTTGCAGATTGAGTTGGACTGATTTTAAGGAGAAAAGTCAATTCCATCGTTCTTATCTTATTATTGCCTGATGGGTCTGGTTCTAAATTCAAATCCCATTCAATCTAACATAGTCTAATCTAAGGTAGATTGATAGCATGTTCGGAAACAATTTTCGACTCACGTCTAATGTGAAAAATCACGTATTGACTAAAGCAACTAGTTGTTGCTTCCACATTTTTTTTCCTATGGACGTGAAAACTGTGTCTTCAAATTTTTTTCAACATGCACTGAGTTAGATCCATATTTATTTTGTTTTCTTACTTTTTAAGAAACAGAAAAGAAGTCATGAAATATAAAATAAATATAATAAATATAATTTAAAATGTTAAATATCTTTTTTAGTAAATATTAAATGGACTAAACTTAGATATAGTTTTTTATGTGTTTTCTCTAATCAGAATTGAAGTTCTATTTCGGTAATCTATGTTAATTTTTAGTGCAAATTATTATTACACAAATTATCGAGATAAAACTTTAATTCTAATTAAAGAACAATATTAAAAACAATTCTAAATTTGTATGTAGGTTTAGTTCATGTTAAATATCTCATCTCATAAGTCAATCACAAGTTTAAACTTAGTAGATGTCATTTTCAACTCAAATTATTAAAAGAAAATTTACATAATATCACAATTCACAAGTAATATTCTTAAGTTACAAACTAATTTATTTTTTTATTTTAATTTATTTTATAATATTAAGGATATATTATCATGTTTTATCCCTTACACCAATTATTTATTAAACATATTTTTAATGTAAAATATAAAATAAAATATTACGCAAAAGATATAAAAACCAAATTTCAAGCCAATTCGAAGTTGACATAATCAAAAAACAATATTGGGATGTAATTTAGAGAATAAGACTCTAGAAAAAGTAAATAGACATTAAAATTTCATGAGTAAACAGCCATTTTAGTCTTTGAAATTAGAAAACCCTATCACATTAGTCCTTAGATTGAAGGAAATTAAAAAAAAAAAAAAAAGCCCCTACAAGTGCAAATTGACAATCACATTAGTCCAAACTTTAAAAAATATGTGACTTAAGTAATAATATTAATATATATCTAGGGACTAAAATGACCATAAATAGTTAAACTTAAGAACTTATTTGATATTTTCTTAGTTTCCAAGACTAATGTGACAATGTACACCACTTTCAGGTACTAAAAAGATTGTTTACTTAAATTTCATTGATATCTTTAATTAATAAAATTATATGAGTGCATTTAAATTTGATCTAGATTAAATCAAATTTCAAAATAAAATATAAAATCTAATCTAATAAAATTTTTAATTTTTTTTAAAATTGACTTTTCGGTTCAGTTTGTATGATTTAAATAAGATTAATAAAATATTTTCTGGCTAATAAAAAAAATAAGATTATAAAAACCACTAAAATTGACATACAATTCTTGGGAAAACTTACCATCCCTTTATCTGCAGCACACTTCTTAATGAGTTGGATCAGGAATCTTGTGTCACACCCACTTGAGAAGTTAACAATGGCCCAACTTTTAATACTCACAGGGGCATATAGGTTCTGAAAGATGACACTCATTGTTAGAAAAACAACTCTAAACATGGTTCAACTACGTAACATTAAAACAATAGCAAAGGTCAACCTTATTATTGAAATTCCAGCGCCCATTCCGGGGAAAGATGTTCTCCCCCCTTCCAACTATAAGCTGCAAAAATATATATTGGCATCAAAAAGCAAGTCATAAATGCATAGCAAAAACAGAATAAGGATAAGAAGCTGCGTCATTTTCAATAAACTTATCAAAGAGAAAAAAATAAAAAAAGTAAAATAAATTAAACTTTTTACATAAGTTAAAATTAACTAACATATTTCAACTCTTATAAAAGTTCTTTTATTTAACTTTTCCAAAGGCTAAATTTAACTTATGTATAGGCTAATTTTAACTTAGCAGAAAAGCTTAATTCATTGTACCTTTTTTATTTTTTTGTCTCTTAATTTATCAAAACAAGATCAATGACACGTACCTTTGGGGGTTCTAATATACGACCCTGGATTCTTGAAAAGTTAGGTTCAATGGTAATCCCAGAAGAGCGAAGCATAGGCTCATCACTATATCTGCTTCTTCTTAAGGACTGCAAAAATGTTAATAACCATTTCATACAACATATAGCATGTACAAAAACTTATTGAAAATGATTGTTACAAAGTTTACTTCAATTTTAAAAATTTCCACATACATCTTCCAAAGCTGCTCTCCTTTCTTGGGGCCTTTGCCTTGTATTCTGCACTAGCTGAGCCCTTTGCAAATTTGTTAGTGCCTTGGTGTACCGCTGCAACGAGACCATTTCACATAGCTGCAAAGCAAGAATAAAATTATATTATAGTTTTCCAAAGCAGTATTATGTGTAGGAATACATAATATATTACACAGTCAATGAATCACAAATCACTATATATGATAAGTTAATTAACTTTTATAATAACTATTTTAAAAATCATATCAAAGATGATTTCTCATTTGTTGACGGTATAAAAAATATGTACAGTGATAATAACATGTCTATTAAACTCAATGTTTAAATATGTGGATATTTGTTGCAGCACCTCTATTGGAAAATAGCATGGGCGTTTTGATTTGCCAACATTGATGCATGGCATATCAGCAGAGTATCGCAGGCCAATCATTTTAAGGCGTGTAAAGTAGTCATAAACCGTGATTTCACTTCCTGCGCTTCACCATTTGCATTCTTTTGCCTTAATAGAAATCTGTAAGAAACAAATAAGTCCAATAATTTGTATAAAGTAAAATTTTTATACTAATAATGTATCAAAATTAAACTCATTTTAATAATAGTGTAAAAGGAGAAAACACAAGAAAAGCTTACTTCTGATTCCTGCAAGTGTTGTCACTCAGTCCAGTGATTTTGAACTCAATACCATTAGCCTTGATTCTTAGGTTCTTCAGCATTCTTTTTGCCTGAATGTAAATAACCATAATCAAACAACCACAGGTCATACACATGACATGATACCTTTACTACTGGACAGAATAGCAATATCTATCACCTTGGTCCAATCAATGAAGTTTGGATGGTCAACAGTCTGATTCTGGAGAAGGAAGTCCACCACAGGGCCGGGCTTTACAATCATTGTAGTCGACACATCTTTAAAGAAAGAACAACAAATTCAACAATTAACCATAGCAAAGGTAACATGAATTTCCAAGCATTCCACTTAAAAATCTTACCAATATTGAGAGCTAAACCTCCTTGTGTGGCTCGAAAGCTTGAATGAAAACCACGGCAGCCTAGCACACCACCTCCTATTTCAGTATAATTTCTTGGATTGTCATGAAAGAAGGATTGGCGAACAAGGAGGCATCCCCTGGAAAGAAAGCAGCCAGGGTCACAAGGATTTCAACTTTCAAGCAATGACGATGACGACGACAACAACAACAACAAAAGCCTTATTCCACTAGATGGAATCGGCTATATGGATCACGCGACGCTAATTGCTTTCAAACAATGAAAACTAATTTACTAAATTTTTGTTTTGACATACTGGTTTGCAGCATGTTGTCTCAGTATGATGTCTAGAACCCTCAGTGCCTCCTGAGAGTTGTCAGAATCCTGACCACGCAATGCATTTGCAATTGCTTGCATTGGGATTTTGGCTGCATATTTGATATCCACATTGATAGTTT
Source organism: Spatholobus suberectus (assembly GCA_004329165.1). NCBI lineage: Eukaryota > Viridiplantae > Streptophyta > Magnoliopsida > Fabales > Fabaceae > Spatholobus > Spatholobus suberectus. The sequence goes on from CM014736.1 coordinate 48,309,621, forward strand.
TAGAACGAGATTGACGCCTCATTCTTTTTCTATCCCCTTCATTATGACTTTGATCAGGGCTTTCATTCCTTCTAACCCTGAAAAACAATTAATGCTCTTCTGATAAATACAACAAAGTATATACACAATCACAGTTCTAATGTGATGACAGCATCGCATGTTTACCTCCTTGATGAAACATCCTCTAACACAACAAGGTATTCAAGCCTCTGACGTGGTAGTGAACCAACAGTAAATAAACTTTTCTCACCATCATAAGCAAAACTTATGTTTCTCAGTTCCACATATATTCTACGAACTTCATCTAGGACCTTTCTCCCTATACCCTTGGCTTCAGCAGGTTGCCCATCTTCATAACTCATGGCAAGCTAACCAACAATATATAATTATTTATGATGTTAAATCTGCAATCATTAATATGGATATGCTTCACACGCACACATGCGCGCGCACACGCACACACACAAGAAGAGACATGATGAGAAAAATACACTATAATGGTAGAAGTAGCCATCATTCTGGCCCACGCCAACTCTAAAATGGTTAGCAAATAGCTGTATGCTCCGTCCCTTGGATCCAGCTCCTTTCCTAGCCATAGGCAAACGTTTTGGGGCATCCATTTCTAAAATCCTGCCAGAAAATAAGATTAAAAATAATGAGATTGATATTTTGTTATGTTTGTGAATCACAACAGAGTGCAAATTAATTTAGACTCTAGTTGAGTGCAGTTACATAGTTATATACATCAGCACAACTACTTTAACATTTTTTATCTATCCGTGTGATAACAATACTCTTTCTGACTCAGCTACTCTGTTTCAAATAGAAACAATAAAACTCACAGTTCATAAAGAACCTTCCACAGATGAATGCCTAACAAAATATGTATATGTTTAAATTCAAATAAAAGGATTTTAACCTGGCAAAAAATAGGCATGCATTAGAATGTTAATCACAACATTGGAGATGCATTTTCATCTTGAAGGTATATTTCAAGAATTCAGACAACATTGTGAATTAACATATTATAGAACTAAATGCATAAAATACAAATTGCATTTTCCTAATAAAGTGTCAACTGTCACAAGAAACAAAAAGCATGCCGTGGTTCTCTCTCTGTCGCAAAAACTTGACTGGTATAGAGCAAATCTCGAAGATCTTTGATTTGACATTGTTAATTGTTAAATAATATTTTTCATAAGTTAAGAGAGTGCAATTAATTTCTTCGCATTTTATGTATCCATACGAAAAAAAAAAAAAAAACAGAATTGATGTGTGAAATAAGAAAAGAATTTGGAAAAAAATATTTAATAAACAATTAGTAAAATAAATAAAAATACTGAATGTCAGTGCTCAAGATTCCATAAAAGAAATACATATTGATTTTAAAGATTAAAAATAATACATAAATTAACGTAAAGAAGCATTAGCAACGGGAGCATTAAATATTCTAATGTAAGAAACTCCTTTTTTAAAGTATCACTAGTGATTTCCTTAATCACTCCATAAATAGAATACTTATAATTAGAATTCACAGTAGATATGCTTCTTTCTAGAATTAAGCATTTGAAATATTCAACAACAACAACAAAAAATGGAAATCACGGTAAAGGTGCATCAGTGGAATTGTATTTATGACACTTTCTCATAAAAACTTTTCATTATTGATTCAACACCTTAAAAACACCTGTTACCATTCTCAAACAAAAAATCAACCAAAATAAATATAATATGATTAATATCCATTTTCTTGTTGTCAAGAGGAGAAGAATAATACAGAGGAAATGAAAGAAATAACTATGAGTTCTTCCCGAAGAATATATGATTTTTGAAGAATAAAAAAATAAATATTAAATAAAACGTTCTTGATGATACATTATTCACGGATAGATCGTACGGTAGACAATACAAACACATTTCACAGAGCACTCAAGTAGAAGAAATAAACCAAAAGAAGAATAACATAACCAAAAAAGAAAAGGTAAATTGGCAAAAACTTATTCACAACAAATTTAAACTTTTCTTATGACACGAGTATTTATACATATATTTAGAAAAACTTATGAAAATAATTTATGATAGTGTTTGGAGTTCATTTTAATAAGCTCTTTGTTTTAAAGGAGAGAGGAATAAAACAATAAGATGAAAGAGAAAATGAATTAATGTTGAATATTTTCTTTAAAATTTCATAGATCCATTTGAAATATCAAACAAAGAGAAAAATGTTAGTAACACACTTTATAAAACACTCTTTTTAACACTCTCAACTATTGGCTGAAATTTGTTAGAAATTACAAAATTGTGTGGTCCCACTCTTTATTTAATGTACTTCATTTATAATTTTGTAATTTTCAATAATTTTGACCAATAAAAAAGAACATCGAAAAAAATGTGTCAGAAAATGCATTGCTAGCACTCAAACAGAAAACACCGAAGAACACCATCTACCTTGACAAAAGCAAAGCCAAAGACACCGTTCAACACGAGTGAAAATCAAACAAGAAAACACAACGGCAAAAGAAGATGAAAGGTGACGAGGCACCACCATCATAATAGTTTGAAAAACAAAAGCCCTTCCTCCGTGAAACAGAATGCAAGACCAAACAATAAAAGGAAAAAAAAAAGAAAAAAACCACAGCAACCGAACAAGACAACCTCGTAACCCAAAAAAACAAGAAAACCAAAACAAAAGTTAAAAAGCAAAACCAACTCCACAGAATAGATGAAGGTAGGTCTACGTAGAGAGCAAGGCAGCGAAGACAACAACACTGTTATCTTTGCTGCACAGAAAAGGTTGTGGTTGGTTGCAGAGAGAATTAATGAAACAGAAACGAAAAAGGTTCAGGCGACTGTAATGTCATAGACAATGAGTAACTGAGAGTGTTTTTGTCTATATATACACAGCTTAAGGCAACTATGCTCTACCATAAGGCTTTATATACGTATCACATATTCCCCTTTGAACCAATCATCTCGTGCCACGTGGTACAAATCAATTATCTCTTTCCTAATGAATTTCAGGAGGCAAATTCTAAGGTGCGTTTCTATTTAAAAGAATATTGGTATCTTTCTTGAGTAGATTAATAAATAATAAATATATGTACCTGTATTATTTACCTTATGGATAACTTGGAATTGATAACATAACTTATTGTTTAGGATTTTGTTATTTTTTAATTGTTAAATGACGCTTAAAATTATTTTTGTTGCCTACCATTTACGCTTGTATATTTTTTATGTTTAATATTGAATTTTAGAAAATTAAAATAAATCTCGATGGAATTTTTTGTAATTATAAAATTTAAATATTAAAATTAAATTCTAACTCATTTATGGTGTAATTTTAGTATACAAATTATTATTTTTTATTGATTTAAGATGAAAAAGTACTAGTACCCTTTTAATATTTAAGGAAACGAAGCAATCACCTTTTCAAAATTGTTGTAATAATAATGATTAACACGTAACGTTTTTGTGCAAAATAGGAGATCAAAAATTGGCTCTAAGGTCGATGCTAGTTTGCATTGGCCAAGGATGACACTACATCGGGACACCACTCAAATCACCTATCCAACTCAAATCCTCCGCTTAACTTGAATCTCAATTCTCACAAACCAATCTTGAACCATTGTTTTTGAAGTATAAGACATGTGAGTAAATGACTTAGTTGTGTCAAAGAAAATAATAAAAAGAAGAAAATTATCAACCACTATGTCAATTTTAATTTTGTTGAGAATCATTAAACACATCCATATAAATGTTTGCTACAACAACACATGCAAGAGTTATTTTAATCTCTCAAGGTTGATGAATTGTAATAGAGAAACCACTTTTCAAAATGACTTTGTGTGATCTAGCAAGGAAAACAAACGTTGACAACCATTTTGAGAAGAACCCCATGCTCCACATGACTCTTATTTATCATGAAATGCTTCATCCATGGAGTATGGTCTACTTTTCGGCCAAATATTTGAAACGATCTAAACACTACAATTAATTCTTATTCTATTTCTTTGTTTTGCACTAACTCTTTACCTCAATTAAGTGATGATGCCAATACAAAAATATTAAATAGTTTACCCTGCTTTCATTCTAATTGACTGAATCCCAAAACTAATTCAATAGGCCTTTCAAATATCTCATTAGTTTCAATAACTATTTTATCTTTGCTTAGATTAAAAGTTGATTACTAGCAAATTTCCTGACTCAAATTGTTGCCATTAAAATTGGAGTCAAACCTAATTTGAAATATCTTAAATAGATATTTAGTAGTAATATTTAAGATCTTTCAAATCTAATTTGAAATTTAAATTTAATTTTTTTTATTGCGGGAACCATAAACCTACCAACAAATGTTTTTGAAAAAACCATGGGTTGCATCCTATGCAGCACTTCTTTAATGTCACTAGCTTGACACTTTACTTGCTTCATGGGTCGCTCAAATTCAAGGCTTCAACATCTTTCATTGTGTCACCACCAATATAAAGCTTCAATCTCTGCCTATTCACTTGGAACTCATTTCTTGTCTTTTGATCTTGAACCAATATGGTTCCATAAGATTTTACCTCCTTAATTAATAAGGGTCTTGACCATTTTGATTTAAGCTTTCTAGGGAAAAATCTCATCCTAGAATTAAAAAGTAACACTTGTTGTCTTGGTTCAAACCTTTTTGACTTGAAATATTTGTCTAGGTACATTTTCATCCTTTCCTTATAAATACCTATATTTTCATAGGCATGCAACCTTAACTCATCAAGTTCATGTAACTGCTGTAATATTCTTTTCCCAACTAAAGTTGGGATCTAGATTTAGAAATTTCAAGGCCTCATAAGTCTTATACTCCAACTCCACTGGTAAGTGACATGCCTTACCATTAATCATTTGGTAAGTTGACATGTTCAAAGAAGTTTTAAATGCAGTTTTGTAGGCCCAAAGAGCATCATCAAGTTTCTTTGACCATTCTTTTAATTTCTTTGTTTGAAACCTTAGCTTGGCCATTGGATTAGGGGTGATAAGGTGTTGCAACCTTATGTATGACTCCATATTTGGTTAACACATTTTCCACTTAGAGAATTACAAAAGTGTGAACCCCCATCACTAATGATAAACTTTGGCACTCTGAATCTTGAGAAAATGTTCTTCTTGATTAACTTAACCATGGTCTTGGCATCATTAACTGGTGTACCAATAGTTTCAACCAATTTAGACACATAATCAACAGCTACAAGGATGTATTGATTTCTATCAAAATTTGGAAATAGTCCCATAAAATCCATGCCCCAACAATTAGATATTTCTACTTCAATGATGGGTGTAAGATGCGTCTCACTTTTTCTCCCAATGCTTCCCATTCTTTGGCAGGCATCACACTTCTTTACATGTTCATTTGTATCCTTGAATATAAAGGGCCAATAAAAACCACTTTGAAGTACTTTATAAGTTGTTCTTTCAACATTGAAATGACCATCACAAGGAGAATTATGACAATGCCACAGAATATGTTGTCCCTCCTCGTGAATAACACATCTTCTAAGCTTTTCATCAGCTCCTACCTTGAAAAGGAAAAGATTGTCCCAGATATAATATTTTGTATCGTTGAAAAATTTCTTTTTTTGATTCCAATTCAGACCCTTTGGAATAATTCCACTAGCTTTAAAATTGGTCATATCAGCAAACCATGGCCTAACATTTACAGCAAACAACTTCTCATTAGGGAATTCATCAACAATTTCTCTTTCCTTCTTGGTGACTTCTTCATTTTCAAGACTAGACAAGTGATCAGCCACTTGATTTTGCCTTCCCTTCTTATCACTAATTTCTATATCAAATTCATGCAACAAAAGTACCTAATGAATAATTGACTTGAATACATAATGATTAGTATACATAATGATCTTGGATCCAATCAAGTAAGATCAAGACTATAGCAAGCAACTCCTTTTCTGTTGTGCATAGTTAACTTGATTTCATTCAACACCTTGCTAGCATAATAGATAGTATGGAAGATCTTTTCATGTCTCTGACCAAGAATAGCACCTACTGCATAATCACTTGCATTATACATTAATTCAAATAGGAGCCCCCATTGTGGAGCTACAATTACTAGTGTAGACATGAGCTTCGACTTTAGTATATCAAAAGCATTCATGCAATCTTTTGAAAAGTTGAATTCATTATCCTTTACCAGCAGATTTCACAGAGGTTTAGCAATTTTAGAGAAATCTTTTATAAATTGCTTATAAAAACCAGCATAATTGAGGAAACTTCATACCCCTTTCACATTCATAGGAGGTGGCAACTTCTTAATGACTTCAATCTTAGCTTTGTCAACCTCAATTCCCCTGTGAGAGATTTGGCCTAAAATAATGCCTTCTTTGACCATGAAATGACATTTCTCCCAGTTAAGAACGAGGTTGGTTTCCTTGCATCTTTGTAAAACAACAGCCAAATTGTTTAAGCATTTATCAAAAGAAGTTCTAAAGACAGAAAAGTCATCCATGAAAACTTCAATCGACTTTTCACTCATCAACAAAATAGCAAGCATGCATCTCTAAAATGTGGCAGGAGCATTACATAATCTAAATGGCATTCTTCAATAGGCAAAAACTCCAAAAGGACATATAAAAGCAATCCTTTATTGATCCTCTAGATCCACAACAATTTGATTATATCTAGAGTATCCATCCAAAAAATAGTAGAACTTTTACCCTACTAGTCTTTCAAGCATTTAGTCCATGAAAGGTAGAAGGGAATGATCCTTTTTGGTCGCTTGGTTGAACTTCTAGTAATCTATACACATTCTCCATCCTGTGATAGTTAGAGTAGGAATGAGCTCCCTTTTTTCATTTGTAATGACTGTAATTCCTCCTTTCTTAGGGACTACTTGTACTAGACTTACTAATGAGCTATAAGAAATCGAATAAATCATCCTTTGTAAACCATAGGAACAACACAAGAAGGGGGGTTGAATTGAGTGGTTAAAAAAAATTTCAAAACCTTTTTCAAAGAAAAGTTTCGTTTGAAGGATAAATGATAAATATTTTTAAAAGAGATTTGTGAAAACGAATATAAGATGTAAAAGCAAGAAACATAGAAATTTATACTGGTTTGTCTTACCTCAGAGACTACGTCCAGTTCTTGGTATACTATCAAATCCCACTATAACTTAAGCAAAGTTACAACTATTCTTTTATCCAAGCCCCTTCAGGCTCAACCTAATTAGTCTTTAACTTGCCTCTTCAAGCAAATACCTAAGTATTCTTTGATACAAAGCCTCTTCAGCTTCCACCAATTTCACAGAGAAATGGTTAAGGGTAAAATGTCACACTAAATTAACGTCTTATCAGATAGATATACAACAAAGCTCAAGAATTTGTTACAAGAAAAATTTACTCAGGATTACAGATTGAGAGAAAGGAGAATTTGCCAAAACTTCTATCATCTTGACAATGATCTTCTCTTCTATTTATAGAGTTCTCTCAAAGTGTCCGTTGTGAGAACTTTTTGAGACATCCTTCGTCTGGTGTTGTAAAAAGAAGAAAATAATCGTTGGAACATTAAATGTCACGTTTAATGCTTTTCACCAATAGGTCGCATTGATAAAGTAAAACAATCTGCTTATCTAGCCTATCTCATACTCAATCTTGTTGCAGTGGACACATTTTCACTTTCCGTGCTAACAACTGTACAAAAGTTCCTTCTTTTTAGTATAAGGCTATAACTTTTTAGTGATAGGTACATAGACGTCTTCTTTTTGAGAAGGTACATGAATTTCCAAAACTGAAAAGGTTCTCATGTAACAAAGCTTCTGAATAAACAAATTGTTTAACATATATCATCTGAAGAGGTTAATTGGCATACCATCTTTAATTTATAACATACGCATGAACAGACGATAGTGAAAACATACAGTAAAAGCATGTGATCAGATGATTAAGCATTAGACTGTTTGTTATTATCAAAATGAAGCGAAGGTCACAATATCATCGTTTGTCTTAACATCCTTACTTCGAGTAGTTTCAAGACTTCTTTTCGAACTTCTTCTTGCATGATTGGGTTTAGCCTCCTTTGAGATTGAATCACTAGCTTGTATTCCTCTTCAAGTTTGATTTTGTGCATGCATAAGGCTAGGATGATTCCTTTGAGATCTGAAATTGACCAACCTATAGTTGATTTATGTTCTTTTAAAATCCAGATCAATTGCTTTTCTTCCTCCTTTTTCAAATGGCTACTAATGATCATTGGTTGTGTGTTATTCGCCCCCAAAATACATACTTTAGGTGTTTAGGGAGAATCTTTAATGTTACTTTTGCTTTCTCATTTTCTTCACTTAGTTCATGCTTTACTTCTCTCTCTTCACCTTAATTCTTTAAATCTTCTACTTCCAACTAAGTTAAACACTCCTCTATTTCCTTTTTTTCTTTCTCATCAAGATTAGCTATGGCGTTTATAACCACATGTTCAAAAGGAGTGACAACAGTGTTTAATTCTAGAATTTGATGTACCACTTGGTTAACCATGTTGGCCTTCAAACAATATTAAAGATGAAGAGGATGTTTCATTGCATCCTTGATGTTGAAATTTACTTCATCATTTACCTTCACTGTGATTTGGCCTTTTGCAACATCTATAAGCATGTGATTAGTTGCCAAGAATGGTCACCCTAAAATGAGAGGACATTTAGTATCCTCTTCCATGTCTAGAACTAGAAAGTCTGCTAGAAACACATATTTATCCACCTTTACAACAGGATCTTAAATAACTCCCTTAGTATATTTCACAAATTTGTTCGCCATTTGCAACACCATCTTGGTGGGTTTTAATTCACCTTCATTCAGCTTCTCAAACATGAAATAGGGCATCAAGTTAATGCTGGCTCCCAAGTCACATGAAGCTTTGCACACTAGGTAATCTCCTAGAGCACATGGAATGGAAAATCTTCCTAGATTAGATAGCTTAGGAGTCAAGCCCTTATGAAACTCCACTGCATTGCAACTTTACTTGAATTGGATAGTTTTTTCATCATCACCTCTTAATTTTCTCTTATGTGTCAAGAGTTCCTTCATAGATTTTGCATATACTAGCATCTGCTCAAAGGTTTACATAAATAGAATTTGAATATAGAGCTTTTTCAGAGTCTCGAAGAATTTCTCAACCTGAATGTCTTCTTCATTACTCATTCCCAGGTGTAGGTAAGGAAGTTTGAAACATGTTGGCACATCATCCTTTGATACTTCTTGAATAAAAAGATCCTTCCTTACTCCAATTGATGGGTTTTCTTTATTTCTTGTTCATTTCTCTTCAACCTCTTTTTCACTCTCAATCTTTTTTTCTTTTTGCTTTCCTTTTCATTTTTTTCTTGTTTTTATTTTTCTAAGACTTCTTGACTTTTATTGTCACTAGTTTTTCCTTCCTTGACTATGTTTGACTTGACTTCCCCTCTCTCTTTCCTCTGACCACTTTCTCTTTCATGCTCATTCATCACTTGCTTACCACTTCTAGTTGAGATTGCCTTGCACTGTTCCTTAGGATCTACCATATTGATAGGAAATCTACCTTGAAACTATTCACTTTGGCTCTTAACGAGTTGACCCACTTGATGCTCAAAACTCTTCAAAGTCACTTCTGTGTTCTTCATGAATGATTGTGTGGTCATCATAAACTGCTTCAAAGTTTCCTTCACATCAAATTCATCCTTAGAATCTTATGTTGGCTCTTCTCTTACATATTGCCTTCTCTACTAACCTTGAGGCTGTTGGTATGAGCTTTGTGGTTGGCATACAAGTTGTTCGTGTGTAGGTCTTTGCTAAAACGATGGTCTTTAACCAAAATTTTCATATTGCTTCCAAGAAAAATTTAGGGAGGATCTCCAACCAAATTAAAAGTTATTATATGGAGGAGGATTTAGCTTTGAGAAATTCTCCATATAATTAGCTTCTTGTATAGTTGATGGCCCTTCAAGGCTCCTTGACTCATGCGGTCCTCCACACATTTCACATTGAATTCCTTGAGCTGTGGTGATTGGCTGAATATGTGCTTGAGCATGAGCAAGTTGCAAAGATTGCAATTGCTTCGTCACGATCTTCAACTGTTTAGTGATGAGCTTGTTTTATGCCAACAACGTGTCATTAGACTCCAGCTCAAACTTGCCCTTCCTTGAAGTTCTTTTATCAAATTGCATCAACTTGTCATTCTCGACCATAAACTTAATCAAAAATTGCGCTCCAGCTGGACTCTTAGTGTACATTGTTCCTCCAGTTGATGTGTCCAACAGCATCTTGTTGTGTGGTCTTAACCCTTGATAGAAATAAAAACTTTTTCAGCTTTATTGAAGTTGTGATTCAGACATGTCCTCAATAGCTCAATGTATCCACCCTAAGCTTCGTGCAATTCTTCTCCTTTCCTTTGGTAGAAATTCTTGACATTTGTCTTTGCCTTGAAAAACTTGTTCTGTGAAAAATGTTGGGTGAGGAATTGTTGCTCCATAGCCTTCCAAGTAGTAATGGTTCTACTCAACAAAGATTGAATCCAATTCCTTGCCTTGTCCCTTAGAGAGAATAAGAATAGCCTCAATCAAATGGCGTTTACAGGCACACCATTGGTTCTCATAGTATTAAAGATCTCCAAAAATGTTTCCAAATGTAGATGCAAAAAATGCATTGTTCCTAATAAGAGTTAGGAGTGCAGGATGCAATTCCAAATTTCCTTCCGTGATTGTTGGTAAGACAATACACGACGGTTTACAACTTGCGAGAATCAGCATATCCCCAAGTATAATCTCTATTGTGGTTCTCCCATCTCATTAAACTGCCTAGGTGAGGTTTGGTAGCTGTCTAAGCTACTCTACTCAGATCTCATCACCTTGCTTGCTTCTTCATGAAGATGTTTCGGGATTGCATGAACTGTTCTCTCAATTTAAAGATCAAAGACAAGTTCAGTGGCTTTTCCTCACATACACAACTAGGCAAAAGAATTATAATAACAAAATCTTATTCTAATGATAATTATACAATAACTAAAATAGGACATATATGCAAAAGAGTTAAAAATACAAATATAAATAGGTCAATTATTTACAATATGAACATATTCACGAAAGCCTCATAATAGTTGCCTAATTGAACTAAATTTACGCATAAGGTTCTAGATGTAGTATGTGTAAAGTATATATTTATCAATTTCAACTTCAAAACCTCTTTTACAGCAAGTGTACTGGTTGAACAAGTAGTAAAAATCCTAGTGAGTAGGGTATCATTCTTGTCAGGGATTGGAGTAAAATGCTCCAATTCAACTAGTCAATTATAAATGAGGCAGGTAATATATTTGCATTATTATACCACAAATTACTAATAGAATTTAAAATGCAGAAAGTAAATCTATTGCTATGTTTTTGGTTTTTATTGATTTATATTGGCAAACAGCATAATTAGCGATTCAACTCCTCTTGTGGGCATCCCAAGCATTTTTCCCCAATTCAACACAAAACAACATGGTTTCAAAGTTTGAATCTCATGTAATTAGATCGACCCAATTTCTTGGCAAAGATCTCTATAAATTAAGCTTAATACCTTGTTTCCGCATGATCTATTGAAACTTAAATCTAGCATTAAGGCCAAAATCCTCAAGAACACATGTCTTATGAAGGGGCTACTCCTAGACTCAACTTAAGACAATGTAATCAAGCATCGATTCAGACCACTCGCATATGATTTCGCATCATGTGTGCGTTCGCATCATTCTCAACAGTGAGTTACCATGAAAAAGGATTAAGTATAGAGTTGATTATTCAAAAACATAAGAAATTGCATTAAATTGAAAGATCTATACAAAGGAATCCCACAAGATTCATTAAACACTAAAAATAACGAAATAAAGAAAGATAAAAGCGATACAAGATAAAGGTTGCTACGGGTGATGGTAAATACATCGAATCTTCACACTCTTCTTCCAAAAGATGAAGCTCCAATGGTGAGATGAGAAAAAAACCTAAGAATTAGGGTGAGTGAACGTGAAAAGTGTCTTCCAAAGTGCCTTTTTGAGCAAATGAGCCTTACATTGGTTTTTATATGAAGTGAAATGGGCCCAAACACGTCAGTAAAATCATTTCACATTGTGAGCAAAATACTGCCAATGTGGGCATCTAAGGCATTAAGCTATGATTTAAAATAGACAAGCATTAATTTGTTACATGCCAGACGACTTGGTGGACACTAGGCTTCTCATGGAAAGCCTCTTGTTTGCTTTACTTGACATAAGACACCCTCTAGAGTCTCAGATGTTGTACTATCAAATGTAAGACTTTGCTTTATTTTTGTAATATCTCGGGTGCTGACTAGGGCAAGGAGTAATTATCGGTGCAAAAGAGATGAGACACAGACAAGGAGCGGCTCTTGGCAGGCTTCTAGCAGGAGGGACACATGAATAAATCGAATACACATTGGAATGAGAGGGATCCAAAGGTTGTGTAGGTATGGGACTGTACAGTTAAGGATAGTTTAAAGGAATTAATAAGTGCTACCTATACCAACAATATGCATCTACTTTTTGGCAGCCTATCACTTAAGAGCTCCACAGTTAAGTGTGCTTGACTTGGAGTAATTCTGGGATGGATTTGAGAAAGTTTCCAACTAAGCGTGTAAGTGAGGACAAAGCACGTTGGAAAAGTCTTGTGTTGGTTTATGGGGACAATCTTTGATCCTGAAAGTGGCCAGGCATTACAAAGCGGTATCAGAGCAGGCCTCTGTCCTAGTATGGTGTGGTTTGAGAACGAACCAAGCAGAAGCTGGTGGGCATGTAACATCCCAGGCGCTGACAAGGGCGAGGAGTGATCGCCTATGCAAAAGAGATGAGGCACGGACAAGGAGCGGCTCCTGGCAGGCTTCTAGCAGGAGGGACACATGAATGAATCGAATACACACCAGAATGAGAAGGACCCAAAGGTTGTGCAGTTGAGGATAGCTTAAAGGAATTAATAAGTGCTACTTATACCAATATGATGCATATACTTTTCGGTAGCCTATCACTTAAGAACTCTATAGTTAAGCATGCTTGACTTAGAGCAATTCTGGGATGGATGACCTCTTGGGAAGTTTCTGGGGAAGCATGTGAGTGAGGACAAAGTACACTAAAAAGTCTTGTATTAGTTTGTGAGGATAGTCCTTGATCTTAAAAGTGGCTAGGCGTTACGATTTTTACCTACAAAAAGTTTGGCAAGATTCCTTCTAAGCTAATTTATTTACAAAGAAAGTGAATTATTTTTGCCTTTTTCTCCATATTTTCTTCTTTTTAAAAAGCTTTTTCTTGGGTTTTTACATGGGAATCATGCACTAAAACATCATGAGATGAGGATTCATCACTGTTCAAGCAATAACAAGATAGAACAAAATTTAAGCATAAAATTTCATAACAATATTCAAATAATAACAAGATAGAACAAACTTCAAACATAAAATTCGAGCATCAAAAGTCAATCATTAATAATTAGAACATAGAGCAAAATTATAGCATTAAATTTTTTTAATTAGGTGCTTGATCTTATAAATTATTTTTAATTGAGTTCTTAGGGTTTTTAAAATTGTCAAAAATATCATTTTTTTGGCAATTTCAAATCGCCAAAAACTAATTCTAGGGCAGCCTTTTTTCTAGTTTAGAGACCTAATTAAAAAAAAATAGGGACCTATTTGAAAATTCCCATATAGTTCAAGAACCTATTTAACCTATCTATATAAATGAAGAGCAAAATAATGTCACAAGAGCATCTCAAACTCAAAACAACAATAATAAACATCAAAGAATATACAACCCAAATATAATATAATATGCACTTAAAAGAGAAAATGAGAGAAATTAAATTATAGAATACAAGAGTTTACCTTGCACAGTGGTGGCACAACAATGACACTGTGGTGGTGCGATGACGTTGTGGTGCTAACTACGGCGATGCGATGGTGGTGTGGTGGCCACAAGGTGGAGGGGATAATGCAATGGTCGTGTGGTGGTGGAGGTGGGCAACGTGGTGGGGCAATGGGGTGATGTAGTGGGGGAATGGGGGAGAGGGGAGATGTAATTAAGGAAAGGGCAGCGTAGTGCAGGGGAAAGGTAAAGGAGGCGAAATGGCAGTGAGGAGGAGGGAGACGCGGCGGGGAAAGGGGAGGCACAACGATTGACATAGGAGGGGAGGGGAGGCAACGCAGTAAGGAAGGGGAAATCAAAGAAATAAGGAAGAAGGGACGCGGGGAAGCTATTTATTCAATTTAGGTCGATGCTACATAGACATAAATGTAATAAATGCACTTTGAAAGTTGTGATTTAGCTTCCAAGTAGTGTCAACAAGACTAATGTTACAATTGATATTTATGTAGTGTCGGTCTTAGACAACACTAGTTCAAAGCTAAATCACAACTTTCAAAGTGCATTTATTATATTTAGTATCAACCAGATCGACGCTACATAAATATCTCCCTTAGCATCGATCTAACCAACACTAAATAGAAGCTAAATAAAACTACCAAATTTAGCATCTACCTAGCGTCGATCAGTCTGCTACTAAATTCAAATTAGCAATGGTTGTAGCCGATGCTAATTATCAATATATTTTTAAAAATAATTTCAAAAGTTTGCCTCTGCATAGTGTCAGTCAGGTCAAGGCTATTAGTGTCGATGTTAAGGTCAAAACTAACTTGTGGATGCTATTTTAGCATTTTGCTATAGTGAATAATTCTGTAAGGTTCAGATAAATTTTTTCACTCTCAAAAGGCTCCCAAAATCACACACTTTGAAACTGGCTTAAAATAAAATTTATTTTAATTAACGACATAAAAAATAATCAAAATTTCCCACTAGATGTATATATAATTAATACCATTTAATTATAATTAATTACTCATACTTTTTGACTGTTTGCTCACTTTGACAATGTAATCCTACGCTATGAATTAACAACATAGTCTCGGTTTTGGTAGAACTTTCTTCTAAAACTTACACAAAGAATCATACATGTCATTTAATTTAATTTAATTTAATTTTTTAGGAATAAAATTTTAATTTTCTCTTGTAATTATTTTCAATCACTTTTAATCAAAAATTAGAAAACATAAGTGTTACAAGATAGGGGCCGTATAATTGGGTGGGCTTGTTAAGTTTGTCTAGAAAACTTGTAATGAAGAAAGTTTCTCAAGATTATCCAAAAAACTTTCTAATCTTATTTGAGATAGTGAATACTTGTTGAGATATTTGTGGTACTATTTTATGTGTGTTTTATCCGTTGATCCTTCTTGTTGTGCAAGAGGGGGTTTGTCTCCAACAATGGTATCAAAGCTCATGGTAAAAACAAGTGACTAGTCAAACAAGTATTGAAGATAAAGTTAATGGTTGGTGTCTAAAGTCTTTTTAACTATGTGGAAGTCAAGCAACATGTCTTGTTGGTGGTAACTAATTAACAATGATGCAAATACATAGAATGTCACCATCCAATATTTGTGGAGGAATATTGAAATCAAAGATATGACAAAGAACACACTAAAGTTTTCACAACCGAAACATGATGTGAGAAAAAAAAAATAAAGTGAAGATGGTGGCGATGAACTTCCATGATGACGGGAGTTGAAGAGACTAAGAAAAAGATTTAGAAATTTTATTTGAGGAAGGGATTGTTGGAAAAAAAAAATACATTGCCAATTATTAGAAATCATCTTAGATTAATTTTTAAAATAATTACTTTAAAAATCATATTTAGAATAATTTTTATTTGACAATGTAAAAATCTTTATTGTATCGGTATATCAAAATTAAACTCTAGTAATAGAATTAAAAGAAAATAAAGAGTATAATTTTCATACACTCTTAGTCAACCCTAAAAATTCATACTAAGTATAACTTTTAGATAGTTAATTATTATAAAAGTCTACAAAACTTATCATACATTAAAATTTGTGATTGAGTTACAGTATAAAACCATTTTTACAATATAAGTACATTTGAATTAAATTAAAAAATGTAACAAAAGTACAACAACACCACAATGATAACAATAGCAAAGCCTAGGAAAAGATAAAATCGCCATGGCGAAAATCATTTCATGGTGGATACTAACGAAGGCAGAGATTGCTACGAATATCTCACCTCCAAAAGCAACGACTTGTATTATGGTTTCAACCATCATTTTCAAGAGAAATATCAGCAGTATACACTTTACAGACATTTTTATTATCTAGTAAGTTGTACGTGAATTTCACTGAAATTGGAAATGTGACTCGCATTTAGTATGAATTTCATTTTGTATGAAATTTACCCAAATTTTCCTTTTAATTTCAGACTCTTATTTTGAGATATTCATCTTCAATTTCATAACATCATATACACGTGCTAAGGCTGCTCACCTGTAGAATAATTTTATTTTTATTTTTTTGTGTGTATACTCATGTTTATTAATATACTAAAAATGCAATATCAAAATAACTAAAGAAATATGTATTAATAATCACAAAAGTAAGGCAGCCAACAAAATTTAAAACGCTTGTTCAATTCAATATGGTAAGTTCCTAATGGCAGCATTCAACTCATTAAGGTTCTGTGGAATGAAGATGAAGTAAAATATTAACAAAAGAACATGGTGTTGATGACTTCTTTGTGAAGACGGGGTAATTGAGGTACTTGAGGTGCACCAGCAGATGTGAGTCCACCGTGGCTGGAAGAAGTCTCAGAATGTTCATCAAAATTGATAAATTGTGCCATCTGGGCAGCTGCAAGGTGGGCATAGCAAATGGGAGCAACTGCAATAATGCAGAGAGTAGACCTTAATCAGAATCATTTTAAGCCTTTAAATCACATATGGTTTCAAACAGAAATTATTTGACTATAACGTTTCAATAATAGATTTGACTCTTTTAAAGTGAAAAAAGAATAAACTAAGTAATCTCAATCATAGATGAGAAAATCAACAATTAATATTCTAACACATTTGTGAGTTGTACATACATAATATTGACCATTGATTTTCTCATCAACAATTGGAATTTGTTAGTTTACCCTCTAAAGTAACTCACTTGAGAGGGATCTGATCCTAAAATAATATATGTCTAGAAGTCACCAATTTAGAGAAAACTTGGATGCGAGGACAGAAATATATTAAAGGTAATGAAAATTTTACCTAATGATACAGCAGTTGTGCTCCTCTGATAGCTATAAGAGATTACAAGAATCCATCAGTATAAAATTCAAAAAGGTGAACAAAATGTCTCTAGGGGAGATTTTTATCATTTTGTGAATATACAAAAATTAATTTATCTACATGTACTTACGTATAAGATAGAGAATGCACTAGTTCCTGCACTTCATCAGCTGTGAACCCGATTTCATCGTGTAAAACATGGTAGTGAGTAGGTCGAGTTGTCCCCTGTTGGAACAAAAACACGTTAGTCACAATAAAATATTTCAGGCATTAAGGAGGTCCATGTCATCTTAGTAATATTTAAATTAACCGAGGATAAATAAAACATTTGTAATTTTACGTTCTGAATGTTGACTTATTAGAAGTTACTGTATGGGAGCAATGCCTATCAGTAAGTATTGTAGTTGGTTGAAGAGTGACACTACTATCGTCAATTATTGTTAAAAGGTGATACAAATTTATAGAAAACTCTTGTAAAATATTCACAATGTATGTAGAAAAATCTAGAAAATAAATTTAGAAACTTACAGAAATGTAAATTTAGAAAAAAAATAGAAAAGCAAAAAGAAAAGTGAGATAATAACTCTAGAATAATAAAATCTAGATATCTCTAGAACTATCATTGCATGCCTATAAATAGGCAATTGTATCATCATTTGTATGTAAATACTTCCAAATATCAAATAAAGCCTTACTATCATTCTCTATCGATTACTTCTATACCATTTAGCACCTTTACACATATTTTTTCTAAAATCTAACAGTGGTACCAGAGCTACGTTTGGTCACCTACTAGGTGTAGAAATACTTTCCAACTACTTCCAAAAAATCCTACTATATTCTTTACCAATTCCATAATTTTTCCTTAACCAATGGCCAATACTATTCAACCCTCATCTATTCCTGTCCCTATTTTTACTAGAAAAAATTATGATTTTTGGAGCATTAAAATGAAGACATTTTTTTGCTCTCAAGATCTATGAGATATTATAGAAGATGGATTCATTGCTCCCGTGGATATTTCTACTTTGACTGCAGCTCAAAAGAAGGAGCTAAAGAAAAACAAACAGAAAGATTTAAGAGCATTATTTATCTTGCAACAAGCAGTAGCTAACACAATTTTTCCAAGAATAATACACTGCATGAGGAGTTTTAAGGAAGTGCTACAGTACGTGCCGTTAAACTTCAAACTCTAAGACGTGAGTTTGAATTAATAAAAATGAAGGAGTCCGAGACCATAAAAGATTACTATTTTAGGATAAAAGAAATAGTTAATCAAATGAGAGCATATGGAAAAAATATCCTTGACAAGAGAATTGTTGAAAAAATTCTAATGTCTACTCCCCATAAATATGATGCAATTATAACTATGATAGAGCATACCAAAGATTTGTCTATTTTATCAGTGACAAAACTAATGGGCTCTCTTAAAGCATCTGAGTAAAGATTAAGTAGGCACGATGTATATTCTGTCAAAATGTCTTTCAATCAAAATTCAAATTACGGTCCCAAAATAAAGAATATGGAGGAAAGAGAAATAGTGGAGAAATTTCTAGAAATAAAGGAAATTCTAGAAGTTTCTCTAAGAAGAATCAAGAAAAATATCCTCCATGTGGCATATGCAAGAAGACAAGTCACTTGAAGAAAGACTGTTGGTATCGTGGAATGCCACAATGTCAATACTACAAACAATTTGGACATGTAGAGAAGAACTGCTGCAACAAAAACAAGCATCAAGCAAATTTTGTTGAAGAGCATGATAGTGAGCAACATCTTTTTTATGCTACCTGAGATACCAGTAATGAAACAAATGGAAGTTGGTAGTTGGATAGTGGTTGTAGCAATCACATGGCTAAAGATAGGAAAATCTTCAAGGAAATTGATACCCCCGTCAAAGTAAAAGTTCGATTAGGAAATAGTACCATGGTGGAGTTGAAAGGCAAAGGCACTGTCATGGTGGAGACAAAAAAAGGTATGAGACTCATCAAAGATGTCTTACCTGTTCTAAATCTTAAAGAAAATCTCTTGAGCATTGGCCAAATAATGGAGAAAGGCTATGCTCTACACTTCAAAGGAAATATATGCACAATCTATGATAATTATAACAAAAGGCGAGAGATAGCCCAAGTTAAAATGGAGAAAAGAAATAAAAGTTTCCTCGATAAGCTTTAAATATACTACCAACATTATCATGAAAGTCCAAGTTAATGATTCATGGCTATGGCATCGAATATTTACCCACTTCAACACCCATGCCTTGAAGCTTTTACCAAAAGAATATGATGAAAGACTTGCCATGTCTGAAAGAAAATAATGAAGCCTGTGAAAGATGTCTTCTCGAAAAGAAATATAGACTTCCGTTTTCAACTAACAAAGCATAAAGAGCTAAAGATTTGTTGGAGTTGATCCACACTAATATTTGTGGACCAATGAGGACACCGTCACTCAACAAAACTAAATACTTCACTCTCTTCATTGATGACTTTTCTAGAATGACTTGGGTATACTTTATAAAAGAAAAATCAAAAGTCTTTAGAATATTCAAGAAGTTTAAAGCCCTCGTCGAGAAGCAAAGTGGGAAACATATAAAGATACTTAGAAGTGATTGAGGCAAAGAGTACAACTCAAACGAGTTTAATAAGTTTTGTAAAGATGAAGGCATTGAGTGTCAACTTACCATCGCATATTCTCCACAACAAAATGGCATCTCTGAGAGAAAGAATTGCACAGTCATGGAGATGGCTAGGTCAATGCTAAAGGAGAAAAGTTTGCCTAACACTTTCTGGGCAGAAGCAATTTACACTATAGTCTACATACTCAATAAATGTCTGACTACGGCAGCAGCTTGGATCTATTTGCAACATACATGTTCCTGATGAAAAGAGACATAAGTTAGAAGACAAGATTATATGAGGCATCTTCTTGGGGTACAGTTCGTAGTCAAAAACTACCGAGTTTACAACTTGCAAACAAAGAAGCTTACCATCAATCAAGATATTGAGGTAGATGAGAATGCTGCTTGGAATTGGGAAGAAGAAAAGGTTGTGAGAAACAACATTGCCGTTCTAAAGCAACAACCTCAAGAAGTTAAAGAAGTAGAGGGGATCCAGGTACGCTTCCTCCACCTCCAGAACAAGAAGATTCTTCACCAGAATCTACTTCGAGACGAGTAAGATCTTTGGTAGACATATATGAAACTTGCAATACAGTCATGCTTAAACATAAATGCTATGAAGAATCATCAAAGAAGCATAGACAACTAGACAAATACAACTCAAGTACTTGCAGACACTTTTACGAAGGCACTACCAAGAACAAGATTTGAGCATCTATGACCAATGCTTGGAGTTTTCGAAATTTGCATCAAGGAAGAGTGTTAAAAGGTGATACAAATTTCTAGAATACTCTTGTAAAATATTCACAATGTATTTAGAAAAATCTAGAAAATAAATCTAGAAACTTACATAAATGTAGCTGTAGAAAAAAGTAGAAAAGCAAAGAAAAAAGTGAGATAACTCTAGAACAATAAAGTCTAGATATCTCTAGAATTATTCTTGCATGCCTATAAATAGGCAATTATATCATCATTTGTATGTAAGCACTTCCAAATATCAAATAAAGCCTTATTATCATTCTCTATTAACTACTTCTATATCATTAAACACCTTTACACATATTTTTCTAAAACTAACAATTATTAACTAACTGCTTGGCCAATATCGTGCCATAAGAAATGGCAGAGAAATTCAATTTTGAAAATGGTACTTACAATCATCCCAGCTTGAGCACACAAGTAGAAGTCATTGTTTTTGGGATGACAGATAGTATTGTCAATAACGGTTCCTGCAGACAACGAATAGTGGATTAGAAGAGCAAATCAACAATTACAATTTTTGTTAAATATTTTTTTGCTGTTCAGGTGACAAACCAGGTGGAACATTTTCTCTAGCATTGGCCTGGAAGAACCTAGTATGATGATTCTTCTGGGCAATAATCAAAGTGAACTTCGGATCCCACTTTTCATCAAGATGTTTGCATGCCTGAAAATGCAATTTCGATTAAACTCGGTGACTTCAATTTCATTCATGAAATTGTACACTCCGATCTGAAACATAAATTAGTGGTTATGATACCTCAATTATTTGATTTAACTCAATGTTGAGCACCTGGTTGAACTGTGATTCACTCACTCCATCCCTAAAATAAAACACATGGCACTGATAATTTGAGGCCCGAAATTTACACCATAGTTGTATAAGAACACAGTAGATATTCAACGGGCATTTTCTATGTTACAAAATTCATCTATGACAGTAATAGAATAATATGTTACACGAGGCATAATCATGCCAACTACGCAACTAATTTCCTCAGTGCTCATCTCAACAGTAGACATAAAATATTTAAAAAAAGAAAAGGCACTTACCATGCCTAAAAATGAAGAATGAACTAGTAGATGATATGTAAAAATGAATAAGTCAAAAAGAAAAAAGAATTCTGATTGGATGGTTCTCATCCTGTGAACAAATACAAAATTCTCCAGTAGTATTATAATTTGCACATTGTATAGGATAAATATTTATTTATATAATTATAATTCATAATAAATAAATATTTTTGTATTTATCAATTATATGATAACAAAACTGTGTAATAAATAAATATTTTTAAATTATAAATTGTATTATAATAAAAATTTATAATGAATAAATATTTTAAATTTATAATAAATAGTTTAAATTGTGATATAAAGTATTTTTAAATTGAAATAGATAGACAATTAAAAAAATTAAATAAACAAATAAAGATAAAAGATTGTAGTTTTAGATAATTGGGAGATATATTTTTTAGTTAGTTGCAGAGGCATGTGAAAAGCAACTCCCAAGAAAAGAGAATGTGTTGAGAATCTCTACTTGAAAGAGTAAAAAAAGAGAAAATTTCACACCCGAAGTTAGAAGAGTAAATTTACAAATAATTCCTGTCAAAAGATACATTTCATAACTAAAATCCAAATTACTGGAATTCAATTTAAATATACCTAAAAATTATAATTTGTTGAGGCTTCCCTTTTCCTGAAGTTATGAAGTCCATAAGCACCTCCCTGCAAATCGAAACAACAAAATAGATAAATTATAAATAGTCGATCAAAAAAACAGAAGAAATCACATAATTACAAATAATGCAATAAAAAACATCCTGATTAGAGAATATGCTTGCACCTGATGATACCCTCATCCTTAGTATCAGACACAGGCTTGAATAGAGATTGGATCATCTCAACTTTTGATGATTGAGTGCGAACTGCAGCTCTATAACGTGAAATTTGAGGCCAACATCTTGAGCTCACAACCTGAATATATATGTATAACATCATGTAAAGTTAATTAAAAATGTAAGCTACAGACGGGTTTCATGCCACTACATGAGACTAAAGCAAACTTTCTAGCAACATGATGCTGCAAGCATAAATATCATACCGCAGCAATAGAGGGCACATCTGATCGACCAGGAGATCCGTGAGAAACATCCATACCAAGGATTAAGGTAGGTACAGCAGAAACATGAGGAATGGAACTATAACGCTCTATTGACAGATAGGAATTCATCCCGCCAAACTACATGAAAGCATTTAATTAAATGCTTAAGAAATCCAATTCCCAGTATACACAAGAGACTGCCACAAGTTCTTTAGTTTCCTAACTTTTAAGAATTTTAGAATGCCACTAACAGTATAAAATAGGTAAAGGTTCTTTTCCAATAACCCAATCATAGATTACTGTGTATGGTAAGATTATCGAGTCTTATAATAATTATTTTAAAGTTATATCTAGAATAATTTCTACATAATTAACAGCATAAAAATCTTTATAGTGACAGTGTATCAAAATTAAAGTCAATATTTAATGTCATAAATACCTTTGCATTAATTTTCAAGAGTACATTAGTAATGTATTGATCATTAATTTTTCTTGCTGGTGCAATACATTGTGTTACAACCCCTGCCTCAACAAGATTTCTCCTTTTCCAAGGACCTACATATCACAAATATTAGGATTTTATAGTAAGTAACATTTATACATCAGACTAAAGAAATGTTAACTGAACAGTGTAGAAAAATAATAAGCAGGAACAGAATCAATAGAAGCTTGTTGATCCTACCATAAATATCAGAATTCTTTTTCTCTGGAAGAATACACAACAGAAATTGAGGTTTATCGGTCAGAGTGGCCTTTAACTTTGCATACATTTTTTCTACCCTGACATGTGCTGGATCACGTCTGAAGCGACTATCCTCTTCAATTACTCGTTCGAATAGATTATTCATGTCCTATAAAGGAAAAATACATTTAAAACACCAATGAAGTGAATTTGACTACGGGTATTTGCAGACTGAGTTGGATTGATTTTGAGGAGAAAGGTCAATTCCATCAATCTTCTTATCTTATTATTGCCCGATGGGTCTGGTTCTAAATTCAAATCCAGTATAATCTAATCTAAGGTAGATTGACTTAGATCCATATTTATTTTGTTTTCTTTATTTTTTAATAAAAAAAAGTCATGAAACATAAAATAAATACAATAAAAATAAGAGTTCGATTGCATTGTCAGTTTAAAAACTTTTACCCTATCAATCAATCGAAAATCAGTTTTAGTATGACTTCTAAGGTGACTATTATCAAAGTCAACAAACTTACTATATATGGTACGTTGTAATTGAATGACAGTGTAAAATTGCTTTACACTGTCAATACATAGCTTATTTTCTCTAAAAGTATATTAAAATATTAAATATTTTTTTAGTAAATATTAAATAGACAAAACTTAAATACAGTTTCTTATGTGCTTTTAGTGTTATTTTTCAATCAAAATTAGAGTTTTATCTCGATAATCTATGTTGAGCTTTAATGCAACTTATTACTACACAAATTATTAAGATAAAACTCCGATTCTAATTAAAGAACAATACCAAAAATACCTCTAAATCTGTATGTAAGTTTTGTCCATATTAAATATCTCATCTCATAAGTCAATCACATGTTTAAACTTAGTAGATTTCATTTTCAACTCAAATTATTAAAAGAAAATTTACATCATATCACAATTTACAAGTAATATTCTTAAGTTACAAACTACTTTATTTTTTAGTTTTAATTTATTTTGTAACATTAAGGATATATTATCATGTTTTATCCCTTGCACCAATTATTTATTAAACATATTTTTTAATATAAAATATAAAATAATATATTGCACAAAGGAAATAAAAACCAAATTTCTAGCCAATTCGAAATTGACATGTTCATAAAACAATATTGAGATGTAATTTAGAGGATAAGACTCTAGAAAAAGTAAATAGGCATTAAAATTTCAGTCATATCTTTTTATTAATAAAACTATATGTGTGCATTTAAAGTTGATTTCGATTACATCAACTTTCAACATAAAATATAAAATCTAATCTAATAAAATGTTTAATTTTTTAATTTTTTTTTAAATTGACTTTCCGGTTCAGTTTGTATGATTTAAATAAGATTAATAAAATGTTTTCTGACTAATAAAAAGAATAAGATTATAAAATCCTCTAAAATTGACATAGAATTCTTGGGAAAACTTACCATCCCTTTATCTGCAGCACACTTCTTAATGAGTTGGATCAGGAGTCTTGTGTCACACCCACTTGAGAAGTTTACAATGGCCCAACGTTGAATACTCACAGGGGCATATAGGTTCTGAAAGATGACACTCATTGTTAGAAAAACAACTCTAAACATGTTTCAACTACGTAACACTAAAACAAGAAGTGTTCTAGCAACACTCTTTCTAACACTTTATTTTCAATACTTTTTTTTGACTATTAGTTGGAATGAGGAATGCTAGGAACACATTCTCTAACACACTTCTCCTAACACATTCTGTTATTGATTGAAATTTATTAGAAACTACAAAACCATGAGAAAGAGTCATTAAATAAGATGTGGAACCCACAAATTTTTGTAATTTTTAAGAAATTTTAACTAATAAGAGAAAGTGTGTTTAAAAGAGTGTATAGAGAATGTATTGCTAGCATTTCTATAGTTGAAATTTATTGAAAATTACAAATTTTGGTGATCTTACTCCTCATTTAATAAATCTCACTCTCAATTTAAAAGTGAAACCATCAAAATTTGTAATTTTAATAAATTTTAACTAATAATAAAGAGTATTGCTAGCATTCCTCTTAAAACAATAGCAAAAGTCAACCTTATGGTTGAAATTCCAGCGCCCATTCCTGGGAAAGATGTTCTCCCCCCTTCCAACTATAAGCTGCAAATATTGACATCAAAAGTCATAAATACATAGCAAAAACAGAATAAGGATAAGAAGCTGAACCATTTTTAATAATATTATCAAAGAGAAAATAAAAATTAATAAGTAATTTATGTATAGGCTAATTTTAACTCTTATAGAAATTCTTATTTAATTTCTCTAAAGACTAATTTTAATTTAGGTTAAACATACAATTTAGTTCCTATATAAAAATATTTATTAAATAGGTCTCTATATATGTTGCGGATTCTCAATTTGGTTCCTACTATTTACAAATTCTTAATTTGGTCCGTATATGTGCAGTGCATTCTTAATTTTGGTACCTATAGTATAAGGACCAAATTAAGAATGTGTTGCACGTATAGGAACCAAATTAAGAATGCGCTGTACCTATAGGAACTAAATTAAGAATGCGTTATATGTATAAAAATCAAATTAAGAATGTGTAAACGGCATCATGACGGCAAAAAACAAATTGAGAATTTGCGACCTATACATTGAGAATTTGCGACATGTATAGGGATCAATTTAATAAGTTTTTATATATAGGGACCAAATTGAGTATTCGCAACACATATAGGGACTAAATTATATGTTTAACCTTGAATTTATGTATAGGTGAATTTTAACTTACAAGAAAAGCTTAATTTATTATACATTTTATTTTCTTCTCTTGTGAGTACTTACTAGAAATATAACTAAACAAGATCAATGTCACATACCTTTGGGGGTTCCAATATACGACCCTGGATTCTTGTAAAGTTAGGTTGAATGGTAATCCCAGAAGAGCGAAGCATAGCCTCGTCACCATATCTGCTGCTTCTTAAGGACTGCAAAAATGTTAACAACCATTTCATACAACATATAGCATGTACAAAAAATTGTTGAGAAAGATTGTTGCTAAGGTTCCTTCAAATTCAAAATTTTCCACTTACATCTTCCAAAGCTGCTCTCCTTTCTTGGGGCTTTTGCCTTGTCTTCTCCACTAGCTGAGCCCTCTGCAAATTTGTTAGTGCCTTGGTGTACCGCTGCAACGAGACCAATTCGCATAGCTGCAAAGCAAGAATAAAATTATATTATAAAGTTTTCCAAAATAGTAAAATGTGTAAGAATAAATAATATATTACACTATCATCCGATCACAAACCATTAAATTTGTTAACTATTACAATAATTACCTTAAAAATCATACCAAAGATGATTTCTCAGTATAAAAAGCTTTTACAGAAACAATCAGACAATAACATGTCTATTAAACTCAATGTTTAAATATGTGGATATTTGTTGTAGCACCTCTATTGGAAAATAAGACGGGCGTTTTGGTTTGCCAACATTGATGCATGGCATATCAGCAGAGTAGTTCAAGCCAATCATTTTATGGCGTGTAAAGTAGTCAAAAACCGTGGTTTCCCTTTCCTGCACTTCACCATTCCCATTCTTTTGCCTTAATAGAAATCTGTAAGAAACAAATAAGCCCCATAATTTGTATAGAGTAAAAAATTTTATACTAACAATGTATCAAAATTAAACTCATTCTAATAGTGTAAAAGGAGAAAGCACAAAAAAGATTACTTCTGATTCCTGCAAGTGTTATCACTCAGCCCAGTGATTTTGAACTCAATTCCATTAGCTTTGATTCTTAGGTTCTTCAGCATTCTTTTTGCCTGAATGAAAATAATCATAAATCAAACAAAACAACCACAGTTCATACACATGAAACCTCTACTACTAGATAGAACACTAATATCAATATCTATCACCTTGGTCCAATCAATTAGGTTTGGATGCTGAACTGTCTGATTCTGGAGGAGGAAGTCCACCACAGGACCAGGCTTTACAATCATTGTAGTTGACACATCTATAAAGAAAGAACAACAAATTCAACAATCAACCATAATAAAAGTAACATGAGTTTCCAAGCATTAACTTAAAAATCTTACCAATATTGAGAGTTAAACCTCCTTGTGTGGCTCGGAAGCTTGAATGAAAACCACGGCAGCCTAGCACACCACCTCCTATTTCAGTGTAATTTCTTGGATTGTCATGAAAGAAGGATTGGCGAACAAGGAGGCATCCCCTGGAAAGAAAGCAGCCAAGCTCAACGGGATTTTAACTTTCGAGCAATGACAACAACAACAACAACAAAAGCCTTATTCCACTAGATGAAATCGGCTACATGGATCACATGATGCTATTTGTTTTCAAGCAAAGTAAACAAACGAACTAAATTTTGTTTTGGACATACTGGTTTGCAGCATGTTGTCTCAGTATGATGTCTAGAACCCTCAGAGCTTCCTGAGAGTTCTCAGAATCCTGACCACGCAATGCATTTGCAATTGCTTGCATTGGGATTTTGGCTGCATATTTGATATCCACGTTGATAGTTTTAGAACGGGATTGACGCCTCATTCTTTTTGCATCTCCATTAAGACTCTGATCAGGGCTTCCGTTCCTTCCAACCCTGAATGAAAAACAGTTAATGCTCTTCTGATAAATACAACAAAGTAAATACACAATCACAGTTCTGCTGTGATGACAGCATCGCATGTTTACCTCCTTGATGAAACATCCTCTAACACAACAGGGTATTGAAGGCTCTGATGTGGTAGTGAACCAACCGTAAATAAACTTTTCTCGCCATCATAAGCAAAACTTATGTTTCTCAGTTCCACATATGTTCTACGAACTTCATCTAGGACCTTTCTCCCTATACCCTTGGCTTCAACAGGTTGCCCATCTTCATAACTCATGGCAACCTAACCAGCAATATGTAATTATTTATGATGTTAAATCTGCAATCATTAATGTGGATATGCTTCACAAGCATACGCACGCACGCACACACACAAGAAGAGACATGATGGGAAAAATACACTATAATGGTAGAAGTAGCCATCATTCTTGCCCACGCCAACTATAAAATGGTTAGCAAATAGCTGTATGCTCTGTCCTTTGGATCCAGTTCCTTTCCTAGCCATTGGCAAACGTTTTGGGGCCTCCATTTCTAAAATCCTGCCAAAAAGTAAGAGTAAAAATTTTGGTATGCTTATGAATCACAACAGATGAGTTACGTGCTAGTCTGATCAACTATCAAAGAGAAATACTTGATGGAATGGAAATTAATTTAAACATCCACTTCTCTTTCTAATTAAGGTACTCTTTGCTTCAAACAGAAGCAATAAAACTAACAGTTCCTAAAGCACCTTCCAGAGAGAGGAATGCTAGCCTCACTCTCGTGAACACTCTTTGTTTTTAGCTCTCTCTTAATTATTAGTTAGAATTTATTGAAAATTACAAATTTTAATAAGTTTTATTTTTCATTTAACGAATTTATCTCTTAATTTAAAAGTAGGATCGACTAAAATTTATAATTTCTAATAAATTTCGACTAATAATTGAAATAATATCATAAAAAATTATTTGAGAAAGTATTGCTAGCATTCCTAGTGCACAAAATACAAGTTGCATTCTCCTAATGGTGTCAACTGCCACAGGAAACAAATAGCATGCCGTGGTGCTCTCCAAACAGTGACAAATGACAAGGGATAGAACAAATCTGGAAGATCTATAATTAAATATTAATTGTTAATAATATTTTCCATAAGTAATGATAGTGCTATTAATTTCTTCTCATTTTATGTATCCATAAGAAAAAAATAAAAAGAATTGCTTTGGGAAATAACAAAAGAATTTGATTTTTTTTTTTTTTTGGGTAACCACCGGTTTTGATAATGACTAAAGTAGTATTTATTTGAAAAAATATTGAATAAATATTTAGTAAAAAAATAAAAATACTGAAAGGCAGCACTCAAGATCCCATAAAAATAATGCATATTGATATTAAAAATTAAAAAAAATAATACATAAATAAACGTAAGAAAACACCATCAACGAGGGCATTAAATATTCTAATGTAAGAAACTCTTTTTTTTTTTAAGTATTACTAATGAGTTTTTTAAGACCGCTAATTAAGAAACCAATAAATAGAATATTTTTAATTAGAATTCACAGTAGATATGCATTTGAAATCACCGTAAAGGTACATCAATGAAAGTGTATTTATAATACTTTCTCATAAAAACTTTTCATTACTGATTCAACACCTTAAAAACACATGTTACCATTCTCAAACAAAAAATCAACCAAAGTAAATATAATATCTATTTTCTTGTTGTTCAGAGGAGAAGAAGAATACGAAGGAAGTGAAATAAATAATCATGACCTCGACACAAAGAATACTGATTTTTGAAGAATAAAAAAGTAAAACAAAATAATAATACGTTCTCGATGATACATTATTCACGGATAGATCTGACGGTAGACAATACAAACACAGAGCATTAAAGTTGAAGAAATAACCAAAAGAAAAATAATATACACATACCAACACAAGAAGAACGTAACTAACCAAAAACGAAAAAGTGCATTAGGAAAAACTTATCTACAAAAAATTTAAACTTGCGTTATCACATAAGTATTTATACATATATTTGGCAAAACTTATAAAAATACTTTACGATATATCTGTAAATTGTTTAAAGTTCATTTTAATACGCTCTTCGTTTTAAAGAGAGGAATAGAAAGAAAATGAGATAAAAACCTATGAAAGAGAAAATGAGTGGATGTTAAGTATTTTCCCAAAAATTCATAGATCCATTTGAAATATCGGACAAAAACACCAAAGAACACTATCTACCTTGACAATACCAAACCAAAACCAAAGACACGGTTCAATGTAGTGAAAATCAAAACAAGAGAACACAACGGCAAAAGCAGATGAAAGGTGACATGGCACCACCATCATAATAGTTTTAAAAATCGAAAACCCTTCCTCCCTGAGACAGAATGCAAAACCAAACAATAAAAGAAGAGAAAAAAAAAAACGCAGCAACAGAACAAGACAACCTCATAACCCAAAAAACAAGAAAACCAAAACAAAGGTTAAGAAGCAAAACCGACTCCACAATGCGTAGAGAGCAAGGCAACGAAGTCAGCACTGTTACCTTTGGCGCTGCACAGAAAAGGTTGTGGTTGGTTGCAGAGAGAATTGATGAAACAGAAACGAAAAAGGTTCCGGCGATTGGAGTGAGAGAGACAGCGACTAACTGAGAGTGTTTCTGTCTATATATGCACACTTAAGGCAACTATGCTCGACCACATCGCTTTATTTACGTATCATATATTCTCCTTCGAACCAATCATCACATGCCACGAGGTAAAAAAAAGAATTATCTTTTCCCTAATGATTTTTCAAAATTGTTGCCGTAATAATAATGATTAACGCGTAAGGTTTTTGTGCTAAATAGGAGATCGAAAATATAGCGTGAGACTATTGGTGATTAGATTAGATTGGAGAAAAATTGAGTTCAATATATGAAGTGATAAGTTATTTATCATGCATATATTTGTTTTTAAAATACGTTACTTTATCCTTTTGTAAGCTTTTTTTTATCCTAAAGGTATCATAAATTTTGGTGGGATTTGATTTGAAATAAACTGAGTTCTGATTGACTGATTGATCATTTCCTTCTTTTTAATTCAATTATCTCACAATCTTCTTTTTCAAAATAATATTGTGACATTAATCTTTTTTTTTTATCTTTTTATTACTTTATCTCAAAGTAATAAAATTGTTCTCGGTTAGCTGTTTTTTCTATTAGAAAATCTATTATTTATTTTTATGTTATAAATTATATTTTAAATTTGAATATACAAATTAGAGAGTGACACCATTATCTCAATTAGATATTATCAATTCTTTATTATAAATTTTAATTATATAAAAATAAACATTATAGACTAAAATACTAATAAAATAATATGATAATATACTATAAACTTAATAAAATTGAGGAATGTGAAGAAAATTAAGATTTAGGATCCGTATGCCAAAATAATAATATTTGTTAATCATAATTACATATATATCAAATCATGAATAATTAGAATGGGAGGAAGTGACTAAATTAGATTTCATGGTGTTAGGAAGAGAGTGAAAGAATAATAAGACTCTATTAATAAGGATTAATTAATTAGAAGTCCGTGTTTTTATAAGCTAAATTTAATATTTAAATTTTATGATGATAATTATTTATCACAAAAAATGAAAAATTATTCATATATCCCTCTATAAATCCCTCTACATATATAAATGTGTAAAATTATTTGCTTCCTCAGGCCTCCACTCTCCCCACTCTCCCTCACATTCACTCTCATTTGAATACTCCTCTTTTCATGAAGAGGCGAACTTCATTCTCCTAACATGCATTTGGTATATACTCTTATGCTTTTAATAAATTGTAACTGAATATCAAAAACTAATTTCAAATATATATATATATATATATATATATATATATATATATATATATATATATATATATATATATCGTATCTTTAAAATTCAAATATGCTCTTAATACCAATTAAACGGTTTACCAAACTATAACTAAATATCATAAATCAATTTCGAATATATATATTTTATCTTCAAAATTCAAATACACTCTAAACATGCATATGATATTCCTCTGTATATAAATTGAATAATTATTTTGAACGAAAACGTTTTTTGCTGTCATTCTTCAACAATAACGCTTTTAGGAATTTTTCTTAACCTCTTATTTCTTTCAATCTATTATTTTCAATATCTTTAGTTTTAACTTGAATTTCAATATTTTTTTTAAAATAAATTATCAATAATTAAAAATAATATTGTATCATAATATAAAGTATTTATCATAAACCTAAAATATAATTTATATGTTCTAAAATATTTATTTATTTAGAAGTATTTATTTATTATATATTTTAATTATATAAAATAAACATTTATTTTCTGCAATGTACAAGCTAAAATACTAATATAAATATAAACGTATAAAATTATCTGCTTCCTCAGGCCACCACTTTCCCCACTCTCCCTCACATTCAGTCTCATTTGAATATTCTCTTTTCATAAAGAGATGAACTTCACTCTCCTAACATGCATCTAGTATATGCTCTTATGCTTTTAATAAATTATAACTGAATATCAAAAATCAATTTCATATATATATATATATATATATAAGGGCAAGATCCATTGACACCAGGTGTAAGGTAAATTTAACCAATCAAAACGTTTAATTTGGTGTTCTTATTAATTAGATTAAGTATACAAAATTTCATACAATTCTAAAATTATTTAATAGTTCATTAAATCACTTTATTTTAACGTACAATATGATATTAAAATATATGTAAATATTCAATATTAAATAACATATTTAGAAAAGTCCAAATGATGTGAAATTTGATATACATAATCATAAAGATAATATCATCAAATTCAACGGTTGGATTAGTTAAATTTATATTACACAAAAAGTTATTGAAGGTATAATTTGACTAACTCTTACACCTGGTGTCAATGGATCCTGCCCCATATATATATATAGAGAGAGAGAAAGTCAAGATCCGTTGACACCAGGTGTCAAAGTTAATCAAAATACACCTTCAATAACTTTTTGTAGAATGCAAATTTAGTCAATCTAACCGTCGAATTGTGTGATATTATCTTCATGATCATGTATATAAAATTTTACATTATTTGGTCTTTTCTAGATATGTTATCCAATATTGAATATTTACATATATTTTAATATCATATTATACGTTAAAATAAAGTAATGTGATGAACTATTAAATGATTTTGGAATTGTATGAAATTTTGAATACTTGATTTAATTAATAAGAACATCAAATTTAACGATCGGATTGGTTAAATTTGCATTCTACAAAAAGTTATTAAAGGTGTAATTTGACTAACTTTGACACCTGATATCAATGAATCCTCACACACACACACACACACACACACACACACACACATATATATATATATTATCTTTAAAATTCAAATACGCACCTAATATCAATTAAACGGTTTAACAAACTATATAAATCAATTTCAAATATATATATTTTATCTTCAAATTCAAATATGCTGTTAACATGCATATGATATTCCTCTATATATATAAACTGGAAAAATTATCTTGAACGAAAGTGATTTTAGGTGTCATTAATAAGAACATCAAATTTAACGATCGGATTGGTTAAATTTGCATTCTACAAAAAGTTATTAAAGGTTAGTTATCTTGAACAAAAGTGATTTTAGGTGTCATTCTTCAATAAGAACATTTTTAGAAAATTTTCGTAACCTCTTATTTCTTTCAATCTATTATTTTCAATATCTTTAGTTTTAACTTTTTTTAAAAGAAATTATCAATAATTAAAAATAATATTGTATCATAATATAAATAATTTATCATAAATCTAAAATATAATTTATATGTTCTAAAATATTTATTTATTATAAATTTTAATTATAATATAATTTATATATTTAGAAGTATTTATTTATTATAAATGTTAATTATATAAAATAAACATTTATTTTGTGCGATGCGCAGGCTAAAATACTAGTTATAATTAAAGTAAATATATATCAAATGATTTTGATAAAATTTAATAAATTTATTTACAAAAAATATTAAATATATTTAAATGAAATAATTGTCAATATAATAAATAAAAATAATTAAAATTCAATAATAATTTCACACTTTTCAGTTCTTACTATTCCAGTTAATAATAGCAGTAAAGTGTGAGAAATTTAAATAAATAAATAATAGTTTGTTATCTTCATGATAGAAGAAAGCATAATGATATATCATTATTCTCAAGAAATTGAAGATAATTTATCTCCATGAAATCCGAAATAATAGAAGTAAGATAATTTAAATTAGGTAAGAGATAAAAGAATTTAATATGCAAGTTAAAAGAGATAAAATTAATTAAAAGAGATACGGATAATTTATTCTCAATAAATCACAAAAAATTCAATATCAAAGATGAGAGAGACAAATCCTTTCCATATATAAATTAGAATAGCTATTTTAAACGAGAACGTTTTTAGGAGTCATTCTTCAACGAGAGTGCTTTTAGGTATTTTCTTTAACAAGATTGTTTTCAGAATTTTTGTTAACCTATTATCTATTCCAATTTATTCTTTTCATCTTTATTTTTAAATTGAATTTAATATTTTTAAAAAAATTATCAATAGTTAAAAATAAACTTATATCACAATATAAATTGTTTATCATAAATCCAAAATATAATTTATATGCTCAAAAATATTTATTTATTACGAATTTTAATTATAATATAATTTATATATTTAAAAATATTTATTTATTATAAATTTTAGTTATATAAAATAAACCTTTATGCTATGCATTTCACAAATTAAATACTAGTTAGTTTAAATTTGGAAAGAGATGAAGAAATCAAAAAATAGATGAAGGAATTTAATTCAAGAAATAAAGGAGCAAGAAGAGAAACCTCAAAAGGGAAATTTTTTTGAACGAAGAATATTTGTATCAGGGGATAGAATAGTTCACATTTGATTGAGAGAAGATAATTTAAACGAAATCAAATGTGAAAGAGTGAAAAAAGTGAAGCGCTCACAAGCTAGATAGTTATTAGCAAGGTTGTCAAACTCAAGAGTTTAAGTAAACTCATGGGGGTTCTATAAACTCGTAAACTCGTAAGAGTTTACCTAATATAAAAAAAATTAAAATACCTATAAATAACATAATATTCAACGTTCCAACCCCATAATAAAGCAAAATAGTAAACTACAATAATAAGACAACAAAGTTTGGTAGTACATTACTACTACATAAGTTCACACTACACCGATTCAAACATAAATTCACAAAATAATTAGGTCTAAAATAAGTAAATAACAATAGAGCACACTACACAGCAAAGAGAAATATGAGATAGTCACAAAAGTCTTAACTTGTTACAAAATTAACAAGGCAGTGCAGCACAAACAAAATAGAACAATATTTTTTAACAATAATTTGAACCAAAATAAGTAAATAACAAAAGTGCACACTACACTCTAAAGAGAAATACAAGAGTCACAATGGCATTCGGAGAAGTGCAACATAATGGCATTTGGAGGAATGATCCAAAATCACAAAACAAAGAAATGAGAGAATGAAGAGCATTGAGAACCACAGAACAAACCTTCAAAGCTTCAACAAATGTAGTGCAAAGTGCGAACACAGAGTGAGATCGCGAAGCTGATCAAAACTCAAAACACAATTGGGAATAAGCATCGAAATCACAGAGGAGAAGAGAATCAATGAAATCTTAAAAGAAAAAGGGAGAAACAGCAAAATCGTGGAGGAAAAGACAAGAATCAGTGGATAAAGTGAGGAACCCTAGCTATTTGTAGAGAAGAATGCATTCTCTATGCTTGTTCTAAAAAATGCGACCCGAAATGCTTAACATTGGCCTCATTTTGGACTTCTTCTTTTTTGGCCCAAATGAACTCATAAACTCGAGTTTGAACTTGCAATTTTGAACGAGTTCATCCATGTTTATCTGATCCCAACAAAAATCGAGTTTGAGTGCGAGTTGGCCAATTTGGTTGAGGTGAAAACATAAACTCGAACGAGTTTACGAGTTAGCACTCAAATTTGACAACCATGGTTATTAGGCTTAAATATGTTTTTGTTTCTCAAATTTGAGGAAAGTTTGTCTTGGGTTCCCCAAATTTAAAATTAATCTTTTTAGTCCTTATAATTTAAGAAAAATCTATTTTAATCTCTCAAGACTACCTATAGCATCATTAACAATGGAAGATTGAGTCAATTATGCAGCATCAGCTGAGTTTAGAGCGATGTTTTTAATAACAAAGATACTAGTAGGTAAGTTTTGTATGACAGATTTGGTAGTAGGTGGGTTGTTTTGTGCGACAAATTTAGTAATAGGTGAATTTTGTGTAATAGATTCAGTAGTAGGTAGGTTTTGCATGACAGGTTCACCAATTGCATTTGGATAGAGACTAAAACATGCTTTTTTTTAAAAAAAAATTACAGGACTAAAAAAATTAATTTTAAATTTAGAGGACCAAAAATAGAGTTATCCTAAATTTAAGGGACTAAAAACATATCTAAGCCTAATTGTTATAATTAATCAATTAAAGATTGCTTATTAATAAAAATTATTCACTTTTCTAATAACTATTTTAAAAAATATATTTAAAATATGATCTAATTAGTTAATAATGTAAAAAAATGTAGATAGATAATATTCTAAAACCAATATTTATTATTAACTAGAGGAATAGGCAAGATATACTCGAATTATAAATAAATATTAGATTAAGCATTTGAAAATATGTCGTGATTATACTTCCATTTAACAATTTATATTTTCTTATGTAACTATTTCATATATCATTTTTTTAGTGAAATATGCTTTTTGTCCTTCTAAAATTTTCCAATTTTGGTTTTAGTCTTTCAAGAAAATTTTGTCCTATTTTCGTCTCTCTAATTTAGAAATACTTTATTTTTGGTCCTCAAAGCTTACTTTCTGGCAATTTCTAACCATCCTTAAATATTAATTATAGCTATTTTGAGGACCAAAAATGAGGTATTAATTTCAAATTAGAGGAACGAAAACATGAAAAAAAATAGAGAACTAAAACCGAATTCAGAAAATTTTAGAGGGATGAAAAACATATTCTATCCTCTTTTTTGTCACTTACATCACAAGTATCTTATACAAGACATTCATGTTCAAATCAAGAACATCTATAAAATGGTGAAACTAGCTCTTTTAGTAAAGGTTTTTTTGTACACAAAAATTGAATTTGAAATTTTTCTTAAGAGAAATTAAGCATATATCCTTGAGTCAAACATTCATTTTAACTTTTTTTTTTTTTTTACAATGATAATGGTAAAATTTGAATCTAAAACTACATGTAAATTATTTAAACTCTTACCACTTAGCTGATCTTAAAGTGGGTTTGAGTCAACCATTCATTGATGGACACATAATGCATATAAAATTCAAAAATATTTATTGATAATAAAAATATATAAATTGAAATATAAAATATACAAATACTTAAACCTTTCAATTTTTAACAATCTTAAAAAATAGTTTAAAATATTTTAATTGTGATTTTTAAATATCTATTATATTTAATATTGTTAAAAATTAAGGATTAATTAAAATAATTAGGTAACCTAATTTTTTTATTGGATAACCAATTGAAGTGAAATAAAATATTAATTTAATATACCCCTATATTATAAATTAGAATGCACAACTTGAAAAATGAAGTTTTCACTCTCCTCACCATAAATATTAGACACTCTAAATATTTTTCCTTGTCACTCCTTTGAATGTACATTTCACATGCTATTCCACAATTAATTCTATATAAATGTTCATATGACATATATCACAAAGAGAAAATGACATGAAATTACATGATAAAGAGAATAGGTGCAAACTTTTAGAGTTGCAAATCGAGCTGTTAAGCCCAACCTCCCGAGCCAGAGTGTGAATCCGAGCTAAGCTGGGCTGACCTGAATTTCTTTTGGGCTGCAAATTTAATGACTCAACCTAATCCTATGCCACACCAAAGGGCTAAATCAGCCCTAATTAAAAATAAAAAATAAAGTAAAATTAAACATAGTTAATATACAAAATTCTAAGATATATATATATATATATATATATATATATATGATCTTCATTATTAATTATTAAATAAATTACATATAACAATATTGGATCAGGTGTTTAGTTTATCTTCGATAAAAAAATTCTTCAAATTCGATTAGATTAATTAAATTCAGTCTTAGGTTGATAAAATTTTCAACCAATCTTAGGTCTTAGGTCGATAAAACCTTGAAATTATCCAACTCGACTGGACTCAAATCTCCAATTTTCATTTTCTTTTTTTCTAATATTTTTATTTTTATTTCTAATACATTTTTTTTAAAAAAAATTTGTGAGTCTATAATTCTAACTCAAATTAACTCAGATTTGATTGGATTTATTTAATTTAGCATGACATCAAATTGTCAAGAATCACCCAATTAGACTTCATCTCATTTGATTGGACTAAAATTTTTCTCAAACTTAACCTATAGCCAATAGCAAAGTATAGACTATAGAGACATGTGGAAATAGGTAGACAAGTGACATGAGAAAATTTGTTTACCACATCTTTAGTGTATTTGGATAATATCACAAATTAACTCTATCTCATAAAATCATGGTGATACTATAATAACGTAGAAACAACTATCTGTTACTTTGTCTTTACCATAAAAATTAATTAATTTTTTCTCACCATGAATCTATTCCAAACACATTATCTCCTTTTAATTCAATTCTAAATTCTTTTAAATTAACAAGTAGAATAAGTTAATAATACAAAATTAAAATAAGATATAATAACTTTTCTATCTTACTTTTCTTTATCTTAACCATAAATATGTCCTTAAAAATGTATGCAAAAGTGCATTTGCTTTCCATTTAATTTAAAATACGTCACAATTTTAACTTAAAAAATTGAAATAAAAAAATACATGTTAACTTATTCGCAATGATTTTCTGTAACCAAATATTGGAAAAGCTTATACTTTATACGTACCTTTGCTTTTGTTTTCTCTTCCCTTCCATAAAAAGCAACTGTACCTGCTACCTACATGGCTACACTGCATGAGCAGCATCCTACATTTATGCTCTATTTCTTTTCTCTGATGGAGACGGGAATGAAATATGGAAGACAGAAATAATTTTACAATAAAATAAAAGAATGTATAAACATTGAAAAATAAATAAATTTTACATACAAAAAAAATTAAATTTAACTTAAAAATCCTAAAGTTTTTATCTCATTTTTTTTCTCGAAATTAAACTATTGTTTCTTTATTTTTAATGATATAAAATTTTATTTAATTTTAAAAACTGAAAGAAAAAAAAAAACAGTTTTCGCCCCTAGGATTAATCAATTCCTATTTCTCTTCTTTTACTTTTTTTAACACATCTATTATTTTGCCCCTAGGGGGAGGGGGGGTATATTTTTTGGTAGGATTAACCAATCCCTGTTTCTCTTTCGTACTTTTTTCAATACATCTAAATAAATGAAATGTTCTATTTGTTTTATCTCTACTTTTTCCACTGTAATTTCATTATCTCTTTCTTAACCCCGAACAGTGTTCAATACGAAGCAAGGAGCAAAACTCCGCTTCTGTTTCACACTGCATTCGAGAATACACTGCCACTCCTTTTTTGGCATTTTGCACTGCACACACATACATCATCTCACATTACTTAGTATGTGTTTGGGTGAGTGTTGGTAAAATTAATTGTGAATGAATAATTGATTTTGCTTAAAATTAATTTTGAAGTAATGTGTTTTATGTTTGGATGGTTTTTATTCTAAAAACAAGTTAGTAGTCAAATTCAATGTAAATTTTTTGATCCGACTTAAAAGCTACTTATAGTGTGTTTGGTATAACGTTCGCTTCTCACATTTTCACGTCAATTTTCCACATCAAAGCAAAAGCTACTCTTTGTAGCTTTTCATATTCACGTAAAATACGCACGTCCTGTGGTTCAACACAGAACCAACACAGACTTAAAGTTACTTCAACCTAAAATCAATTCTAGAGCCAGAATTAATTTTCTAACATGAAAACAAACATGTAAATATTTATCTAAATTCATGTTAACTGGTACTTCAACATGATTATGAAAAATCAAACGTGAAACCAAACATGTACTTATATTGTGTTTGAATCTGTGTCACATTTCTTTAAAAACTGCATCAATTTCACATTCAATGTAAAAGCTAATATAGATAACTTTCAATTATCACGTTCTTTACACGTGTTCCTCCTAGTTGAACACAAAACCAAACACAACATTATATGCTTTCAAGAATAGATCAATGTTGCATCAAAGGAATTGCTCGGAACATTTTTTTTTTTGTCAGACCAGGAGGTATTTGGGGCTTATTTTTTACACCCAACTAATCTCCTATCCCACCCAGTCAGCCTCTTTAGGGATAAAGTGGTACCTCTGGTTGTGACTCCATATCCAAGCCAAGGATCGAGCTCTAGACCTTAGTTAAGGAGCTCAAGCGCCAAACCACTTGAGCTAGCAACCTTCGGTGCTCGAACATATTTCAAGTTAGTAGATATATGACTGAATTGTACTTTTGGTTCTCCTATAATTCTTAGTCTGCGATTTTGTCCTTTCTATTTTTAATTTCATGATTTTAGTTTTCTAATTTTTAAAAATATGTAATTTTGGTCTCCTTATTTTTAATTCTGCAATTTTAGTCTTTTAATTTTTAAAAATTTGCAATTTTAGTCTAACATTTAAGTCTTCTTGTTGATCGTTAATATTTCAACGTTGACTATGCGTAACATTATTCTATTAAATATTATCTGTCATGTATTCAGTCTAAAGCCATATAATAGTTAATGTTGAGGTTGTAACACCATATTTTTCTTAATGTATGATTAAGTGTTTTAATAACTAAAAAGTAGAAATTTGATATGTAATCTAGCTGATTAAAAGAGATAAATGAATTGTTGCTATGTATGGTATGTTGTATATGATGATGGTTTGGTGTTGTTTGTTTGAAATTCTAATTTGAATTTAGGAAACTTAGAGTATGTGCTTGAGCCAATTTGGATATGTTGTGAGAGTGATTTTGGGATTTTGAGATAAAATAGTTAAGTTAGACCAGTTTTGAGATAAAGGAAGTGGCTTGGCAAGGTTTGGGCCTCAGTTAGCCAAAAGTCATCTGTAGAGCTCTAGGGAGGTCGGGTATATAAAGGAAAGGAGGAGGAATCCCCTTCATTCTCTCATTTCTTTCTCTCTCTATCGCTTTCTCTCTCTACAATTCTCTCTCAATCTCTCTCTAGAAATTGTTGAGTTTGTGGGAGTATAAACGAGGTTTGAGCTTGATTTAGCAATTGTGGTTAGGGTGAGCAAGGAACGAGTTAGGACGGGTTTATATTGTCCCTACCCGGTTCGAAATTTTGAACAGGCCATTTTTTCAAACCCTACCCGATCAAGACCCAAAAGACATGGGACAAGACCGGGTCAACCCGACTTTCTAATACAATATATCAATCTTAACATTATATATAGTTAAATTGTAAAATAAAATAAGTATAAACTTAAATTAAGGTGCATTTTATAATATCTATTTTAAAATAAATAATATCATTATAAATATGATATCATGTTATACAAAATATTATCTATTAAATTAAAAAGTTTTATTATTAATACACAATTGTTCAAAAATTTATACATTTTAAGAAAATATAGGACACCAAACCGGGTTGGGACGACCCGAAACATAACCCGAACCCGTCCTTAATATACACCGGGTCTAATTTCAAAACTCAAACCCGTCAAAATCAACTTCGGGCCGGGCCGAGTTTATGGGCTAGGTTGGGTCATGCTCACCCCTAGTTGTGGTAAGGAAAGGAACGATCCTAGTTAGATTTTGGCTTAAGAATATCAAATTCTCAAGGAACCTAAATTCAAATTCAGGAACTTTTAGAGGTAAGGGAAGCTTACAAATCGGTTGTTTTGTGTTAATAACTATTGGTATACTGATTTCTTGACTTATAATCTATTGAATCTCTGTGGATGTTGCTATTTTGTTGGATTTGGGTGAAAATGGGTTTTGGGTGAGAAATTTTGACATTTGGATGAGAAATTGATTATTTTGTGATGAAATGTTGAATTGATTGTATGATTTGATTTGTATTAACTTAGTTGAGGTGGATTAAGGTTGTTGGAACACCATTGATTTGAAAATCTATGTTATTTGGTTGAAAAGTTTGAATTTCTCTATAGAAAATTGCGTTTTTTTCGAAAATCGTCGAAGATAATCGATTATGGGAGTCACATAATCGATTATCTGGAGTTTCAGAACTGTTTTCGTGATTTGCTTCGGAAATAATCGATTATGCAGTTGGATAATCGATTATCTACTGTTCAGAAAAAATTTTCTAGATTTGGTTTCGAAATAATCGATTATGAGCATCTGATAATCGATTATCTACTGTTCAAAAAAAATTATTTCTAGTTTTGCTTCGAAAATAATCGATTATGGAAGCCCATAATCGATTATCTCTACTAAAAAAACAAAATCTAATGCTTTTGGCTACAGTACATAATCTGTTGCTACAGTATATAATCTGTTATTCCAAAATTGAATGTATTATTTCAGATT
The DNA here is from genome assembly GCA_004329165.1 of Spatholobus suberectus. NCBI lineage: Eukaryota > Viridiplantae > Streptophyta > Magnoliopsida > Fabales > Fabaceae > Spatholobus > Spatholobus suberectus. The sequence continues at coordinate 48,352,226 of CM014736.1, forward strand.
TTAAAGTTTTCATCTCAAAATGTGAAATTTTATGAATTTCAAGGTTTGTTAATCCTCCAAATGGTTTTCAAAAAATGTTTTGATTTTGTAATTGTAGTTGATTGTTGGATTTGGTTTTGAAGTGGAAGGTTGCTTAGATAGGACCTCCACTTGATGTGTATGATATTATTGTATAAGGTTTCTCATGAGGTAGGCTGCTTGGATAGGGCCTTACCTGTTGACCATGCAAGAGGCTGAATTGGGCGTGCATGGGGTTAATGGTAGTTATTGGACCACAGGTGGTGCTGAGTAGGCCACGTGGTGTTATGTTGATACATATATATAATATGATGACTATTGTGGTTGTGTTGATCTGTTGATACAAATATATATAATATAATGATTGTTTGGTAGAGTTGGTTTTGTGGTGATACATGCATTGGCATGCATATGTTGTTGGCTGAGGTTGTGTGGGCCTCAAGCAGTGTGCGGGTAGGCATGTAAGGTGGATGGTGACTAGAGTTGGTACTCAGATAGGCCTCCAACCTAGTGCTTGTATAAGAAGTGGGGTCTTAAAGTTGGGCCTAGGGGATGAGTGGATGGGTAATTTCGCAGGTGGCCAAGGACAGTGCAAGCCTTGTGTCGCGGTAAGCCACCACCCACATACACTTATCCTGATAACCATAAGCTTATCCAACAGAGCAGAGTTTTGGTAATCCTTGAATGGTGCTAGATGGCTATGGTAAGGGATAAGACCAGGCTGATCGCCCGAAATGTAGAAATCTCTTGAGAGTCGTGTCATTCATACATTGACATATAGGGTTGACAAATAGTATATGATGTTGTGCATGATATACTGTAATGTATGTAGACTCATTTATTTGATAATTTGGTTTTCATATTGATGTGAATAATGATTTTGATTATGTTAGATTAAATATTATATGTTGATCTTTGTTTCGTAAGCTTACCCTTGCCTTATATTGTTGTTGGTTGGATGTCTTGTTGCTGTGTTGTGTTGTATGACTGTGATGATCACGTCATTTTGGTGTGGGAGCAAAGGGAGAGACGTCTACAGATCCAGCATCTTAGAGCTAATGGAGGAGGTCTCAGATGGAGACTTTTGGAGACCCTTTTTGGTGGAGCTTTCTATAAGCTCTTTTTGTTTCTTTTTGGATGTGTTGTTTTGTATTATATTTTTTTGATGGGATTGTATAGAGTGACCAGCTATAGGGAGTGAGTTTTTGTATCCCTCTTCTCCGGTGATGTATATTTTGATATGTTTGATATGGGCTGGTGTTATCCCATTGTTATGTATGTATGATGATTTGAGTTGAACGGATGTGCATGTATGGCATTAGGAGAGATAGGTGGATCTCTCAATTGATGTGCACGACTTATATACAGATATGTTATGATTTTGATTTTTATTCACTTGATAAGTGGACAAGGTGTATTTTTAGCAAGGTTGTTTATAGTATTGTGGCGACAATGGTCGTTATAGAGGCATTAACAGTCAACAGATGAATATTTAATGGTTAGGCTAAAATTGTAAATTTTAAAAATTAGAGGACTAAAATTGCGAAATTAAAAATAGAAGGACCACAATTGCAAATTTTTTAAAATTAGAGAACTAAAATTGCGAAATTAAAAATAAGGAAACAAAAATCGCGAATTGAGAATTATAAAAGGACTAAAAGTGCAATTTAACCTAAATATAATCATATAAGTATACTATAAAACTACTACTCTGCTTGCTGTATGTCATTAACTCAAGTTACAATGATAATTTGATTAATTTCTCTCTATTTTGTTTATGGGTGTGTTCAATAAATAAAAATTATTAAAAACTAAAATATAATTGCGTGTATGAAAATTTATTAAAATTAGAAGGATTAAAAATTAAATGGTTAAATATATTTTCAGTTTCAATAAATAAGACGGTATTTATTTTTAGTCCTTAAATAAAATCATCTTCTAACCTTTTATTATTTTATAAAAATATATCATATGTTGTCTTTATTTTCATAAACAAATGATTAAAAAAATAGTTTTTTTGTGGAAAACAAGAATCACTTGACACATTTAAAAAAAAACAAGAAACTAAAAAGAGATTATTTCTTTTACGAACTAAAAACGAATATTTTTATATTATAAAGAGTAAAAATATATTTAACTTAAAATTAAAAATGTCATTATATAGTACGAGTCAGTAAAAACAAATATATTTACGTAATATAATATGATAATATTAACCAAAAGCTTGTTTTGACTTTGTGGTCGGACAGCACATCACCAACAATGTTTGAGTTTGAATCTCAAAATCATAGTTTCGAATTTTAGAAGGCATAGAACTGTGTTCTTAAATTTGAAACAGCGTATATAAAAGTTTTTACAAAATTTATTTAACTCTATAAAATTAGTTTATAATTTTAATAAATTATTTTAGAAAACTATAGATGTAGATATTGATTTTGAACTATTATACCTTTTGACTATTATCTAAATTATCTATTACTTTACTCTTTAACTACTCTCTAAACAATCCATTACACTCTCTCTCTCTCTTTGTATTTTTTAAAAATTCTGTCCTTAGTATAATATAAATAATATGAAAACTACTGTTGTTAAATGAAAATTTTCTAAATTTATTTTTTTTAAATTATTTTTAATTTATTATTTCATTTATTTATCTTTTTGAATTTTTCATTTGTATCATTTATGTGCTTCTTGATTTTCATACTCTAAAGTTTAAAATATATTTTTTTCTAATTTTTTAAATAAATACTAATAAACATATTTTAATTTTAATAAATTATAAAAATTCTTATTTCTTTACATATATTTATATTAAATTGGGAAATATAAATATATATTAACGCAACATCCATTAAGTACTCTTTTTCATTTGTTTCTAAATTTTATTATTTTTTAGTTTTATCCTTGCAAGTTATATTAAAATGTATTTCACCAATACTTTATTTTTGGGTACATTGACCAATATATATTTAATTGAATTTTTATTTGCTTCATTCATAATATATTTCAATTTATCTATGTTAATAACATTAATATAATGCATCAATTTTTTTATTAGAGAATATATTATTTTAATAGGTAAAATAAAAATTTTCTAATGGAAAAACTAAAAAAGTACTAAATTTTTTTATTTTTTATTTTTATATACATTGAACTTTTACTTTCTTTCATTCAATAAAATAATTCATCACCTGTTAAAAAAATGAAATTTAATAAAAATTACTCTCGTGTTATATTAAATAATATTTTTATTTAATATGCTATCTATATATATAAAAATATTGATTTTATTTTTTAAATATTGTTAATATAAGTAAAATTTAAATGCATTACCAATAGAATATAAAATGGAATAAATAAATCTTTTAACTTTTTACCTTACAAAACTATATTAAAAAATAATTTAATAAAATAACAATAATTTAATGAATATATTTAAAATTATATTTTATATATGAAGGAATGAGGTATATATATATATACCTATATATATAGTACTATACATAATATATATATAATATATATACAGACATATATATATCTATATACAGATATATAAGTATGTATTTTATAATTTAATTAAAATAATTGCACTTTGATTGTTAGTTTGTTTAACAAACAGAAAATAACTGTAATAAAAGTGAATGAAAGATATGAAAGTTAAGAAGTTATGAAAGAATGCAATGAAAAATAAAACAAAATACATGAATTATAAATTAAATTAATTTTAAGAATATTAAAAAAAAAAAGGAATAACTTCAAACGTGGACACGGTAAATAAACAAAATGCTCACTCTTTCTGGTTTTTTTACCAAAATAATCAAAAAAACATTATTTCCCTAAACTACACTACCTCTAAACATTATTTCCCAATATACACCAATTACTGTTCATTCTAAGAACACCCCCCAGGACTTGACTTCTCACCCCCATTTTTTTTTTGGACCCGTTGGGAATTCGGGTCCCTAGGACCCGACTTCACAATGGGGTTATTTTTTTTTTTTTTTTTACTTTTGTTAATTTTATTATTTTTGTTAAATATAAATTTAATTTAATTATTATTATAATTATGGGTTAAATAATACATTTAGAGGTTAATTAAAATAATTATACTTGACCAAAATATTAAATATTAGACAATCGTATTAAACTAGTTGTTATATTTGGAAAATTAAGACACCAAATTAAAATTGTCATTCGTCATTAAAATAATTAGTTGGAAATAAAATGAATAAATATTACATAAGAGGCAGGAGACTTAATCTTCGTAATGGTGTCCAGATCCACACAATGGAGGTCGCCTTCTACACGGAGGATTTCGACGGATTTGTCTTTGTTGTCATACTACATTCTCCTCGTTATCAACAGTTGGCTAATAAGTTGCATGATGGTCGACATGTGGTGTTGACGAACTTCCAACAAGTTGATGGTAGGGGTGGCAATACGGGTTCGGGGTGAGTAAGTGACTGAAACCCGCCAACCTGTTTCAACCTGCCCCGCCTAACTCGCCAACCTGACGGGCCAACCTGCGGGTTAAGCAGGTCAACCCGCATCTGAAAACCTACCAATATGCTAGTAATTTTTAATCCTATGTAACTTTTATTAATTTAATTCATTATTATTTTAATCCTTCCTTGTGTTTTTTTTTTTTAAAATTATTTGCTTATTCAACCACAATTACATTTTCCCATAAAATTACTACATTAGTAAAATTAAACATATTAATTATTTTAATTTGCCAAATATAACAACTAGTTTAATACGATTATCTAATATTTAATATTTTTGGTCAAGTATAATTATTTTAATTAACCGCTAAATGTATTATTTAACCATATTATTTAACCTGTAATTATAATAATAATTCCCAACAAGTCCAACAAAAAAGAAAAGAAAAATGGGAATAACCCTACACTACCCCAAACATTAATTCCCAATATACACCAAATTACTGTTCATTCTATGAACACCCCCCAAGGACCCGACTTCTCGCCCCATTTTTCTTTTCTTTTTTGTTGGACCCGTTGGGAATTATTATTATAATTACAGGTTAAATAATATGGTTAAATAATACATTTAGCGGTTAATTAAAATAATTATACTTGACCAAAAATATTAAATATTAGATAATCGTATTAAACTAGTTGTTATATTTGGAAAATTAAAATAATTAATATGTTTAATTTTACTAATGTAGTAATTTTATGGGAAAATGTAATTGTGGTTGAATAAGCAAATAATTTTAAAAAAAAAACACAGGGAAGGATTAAAATAATAATGAATTAAATTAATAAAAGTTACATAGGATTAAAAATTACTAGCATACTGGTAGGTTTTCAGATGTGGGTTGACCTGCCTAACCCGCAGGTTGGCCCGCCAGGTTGGCAAGTTAGGCGGGGCAGGTTGAAACAGGTTGGTGGGTTTCAGTCACTTACTCACCCCAAACCCGTATTGCCACCCCTACCATCAACTTGTTGGAAGTTCGTCAACACCACATGTCGACCATCATGCAACTTATTAGCCAACTGTTGATAACGAGGAGAATGTAGTATGACAACAAAGACAAATTCGTCGAAATCCTCCGTGTAGAAGGCGACCTCCATTGTGTGGAACTGGACACCATTACGAAGATTAAGTCTCCTGCCTCTTATGTAATATTTATTCATTTTATTTCCAACTAATTATTTTAATGACGAATGACAATTTTAATTTGGTGTCTTAATTTGCCAAATATAACAACTAGTTTAATACGATTGTCTAATATTTAATATTTTTGGTCAAGTATAATTATTTTAATTAACCTCTAAATGTATTATTTAACCCATAATTATAATAATAATTAAATTAAATTTATATTTATCAAAATAATAAAATTAACAAAAGTAAAAAAAAAAAAAAACCCCATTGTAAAGTCAGGTCCTAGGGACCCGAATTCCTAACGGGTCCAAAAAAAAATGGGGGTGAGAAGTCAAGTCCTGGGGGGTGTTCTTAGAATGAACAGTAATTTGGTGTATATTGGGAAATAATGTTTGGAGGTAGTGTAGTTTGGGAAATAATGTTTTTTTTTTAATTATTTTGGTAAAAAAAACCCACTCTTCTCGTGGCATTTCTCTTTGCCAACGAAAATATTGTCTTGATCTTCTCGCTGATTCAGGACTTATTGGTTGCAAGCCATGCTCTACTCCTGTTGATCCAGCCACGTAGAGCTGTCCAAATGTGCTCGGCTTGATGGGCCGGCCCGCTTAGCTGGTAAAAAAGGCTGGGTTAGGCTCCAAGAAAGACAGCCCAAAAAAAATATTAATATACTTAAAAAATTAGAAAAAGAAAGGGTCACACAAGTTTGTAAAAAAAAAAAAAGGGCTAACATGAGTACTTTATTTTATAAATAAAATTCGCTTAAAGATATATTTTTAATGAGATTATTGAATAACTAAGTCAATTATATATGAATAAAAATGTTCGTATATACTAGAAAGTATGTAGAATTTAATTTTAAATATTAATATGATTAAAATAATTTAATTTTATATAATTTTGACAAAAAAATAATAATTAAAATAGATAAACATTAATAAGTCTAAAAAAAATTCAAGCCAAATTGGCCCAGGTGTCCCGCATAAGGCTAGGCTAGGCCAGGCTAGAAAAAGAAGGGCTCAAACACAAACCGGGTCAGCCGACCCACTAAAGAGAAATGGCCCAAATGGCTGGGCCACACTACCAAATTAGATAGCTCTACAGCTACGCCTCTTTCCCAGGATTCTGGGGTGAAGGGAGGTGGAGGTCGTCCGCTCTACAAATGATGTTGTTGGAGGTGCTAGCCCAAGTGAGTATGAGAATGTTATAGACACTCAAAGATCCAAGTCTATAGAAAACACATTGAATGTTCAAAAGTCTCTAACACATATTCATATGAGGAATTCGAGTGGGGGCAAAAACCCTCAAGGAGTCAAGAAGGGGGAGTTTCGGTTGGGTGTTAAAAAGGATGTTAAGGAATCTTCTTCCCATTCGCTATCCTTTAAAGGGAAAGCAATTGACACCTTGGATGGCAAATGGTTATCAAAAATCCAATCAAGGTGACTAGAGGTGAAGTGTGTGTTTCTAAGAGGATGGAAATTACGAATTTGATAAATGAAGGGGAGGTAGGTTTGCGTTCCCTATAGTCTAAGTCTATGTGGATAATGAAGCAATAGCCTTTGCTCATGAGCTAAAAGAGTGTAACAAGTCAATTTGAATTTGTTAAAGATTGCTATGGGTAATAGGGCTTCCATTAATAAGTTGGAGGGTGCTTTTCAAGAACAAAAGGTCATAAAGAGGCCCAATTTATCTAGAGGTTTATAATGAATATAATGAGCTAGAATTGTCATGGGACAATGAGTAAAGGTTTTAGTATGTTAATTAAAGATATGATGAAGGAGAATCATTGTTCTTTCATTATATTATTGGAAACTCATACTAGTGGTAAGAGAGCTAAAATTACCATTAAGAAGACTGGTCCCTTAGGCTCCGTTGTTCAAGATGCTTTTGGGCACTTTAGTGGGATTTGGTGTTTGTGGAATCCAACGAAGCAGAAGGTGGATGTTGTTGGGAGTTCTTCGTAGTTTATGCATATGAGAGTTCAATGGCATAATAGAGTCCTTAGTGACTTATTGCTATTTATGGTGGCCCCAGGTTACAAGAAGGCAATCTCTTTAGGATGAATTGATTACTTTTGCAGATTCTGTGATGGGAGAATGAGATCTTATTGGTGACTTTAATTGCAGTCTTGCACATCATGAGAGGCGAGGTAGAAGTTAATCTTATTCTTATAGAGATATGGAGGCCTTCAAAGGGGTCCTTCAGGTAAGTAATCTAATTAATATAGATTCTAAGGGGATCCTATTAGTTGGAGCAATGGTAGGATAGGTGTTAAGTTGGATTGATGTCTTATTAACCTTGATTGGAGACTGAGATTTTAGGATGTAGTTGTGTGTCATTTGGTTTGGATGAAATCTTATCATTGTCCTTTGTTATTTAAGCTTGAAAAGTAGGTTCACAGGAATCAATTTAGAAGACCCTTTAGGTTTAAGGCTGCTTGGGCCACTTACAAGGATTTTTCTAATTTCATTAGGTCCCATTGGGGACAAGATTTGAATTTATCTTGGTCTGAAAGGATGTTGATGATGTCTAATGATCTTAGACGGTGGAATAAGGAAGTATTTGGTTGTATGAGAAAGAGGAAGTTGGGTCTGACTCAAAAGCTTGATCAGTTAGACCATAAAAGAATGTTGTCTTATGATCCTTTTTTAGAACTTGATTATAAGCACATTTGGAAGGAGTATGAGCAGGTTCTTGTAGAAGAAGAGCTTCATTGGTCCTAAAAGTCAAGGATTATGTAGCTTTTCTTTGGGGATCGAAATACGAAATACTTTCATGGTGTGACGGCTATTAGGAGGAGGAAAAATAGATATGATATGCTCAAATATGAAAATGGTAATTGGGTTAGTGAGCCTACTTTGCTTGAGAGCATGGTTACCCAATTTTACAAAAGTCTTTATTAAGATAATGGGGTGTTTATTCCTTTTGAGATGTCCAAGTGCCTTCCCTACATTAGATAAGGAGTTAAATAGGGAACTAGAGAAAAGGCTACTTGTGAAAAGATTCATCAAACATTCAGACATGTAGGGAGTCTTAAAGCCCCTAAGTCTAGATGGATTTCAGGCCTTTTTTTTTCAAAACCAATGGAAGGTGGTAGGAAGAGATTTTTGCAAGTTAATCTAAGGTACTTTTGATGAGCTAGTTTAGGTTGAGGAAACAAACATCACTTTTATTACCTTGATCCTAAGAAAAAGGTGTTATTAAAGACTATAGACCTATAAGCTTGTGTAATGTGGCTTATAAGGTAGTTACCAAAATTACTGCTTAAAGGCTTCGTCAGGTTATAAGAAAGTTAGTTGGTCCATGGCAATCTAGTTTTGTTCACTCTCATCAAAGTGGGGACAACATTATTATGGCACAGGAAGTGTTCTATCCTATAAGGAGGAAAAGTGGGGCTAAAGGGTGGCTGGCTATAAAGCTTGATCTTGAGAAAGTCTATGATAGGCTTAAATGGGAGTTCATAAAGGATACTTTATAAGATATTGGCCTTCTGTCTTGGTTGATCAATATAGTGTGGCATTGTATTTCTTCTTCCTCTATGCGATTGTTGTGGAATAAGAAGGGTTTGGATAAGTTCAAACCCACAAGGGGAATTCGTTAGGGAGATCCTATTTCTCTTACCTTTTTGTCTTGTGCATCGAGAGGTTGCTTCAAATGATTTCTATTGCTGTGAATCAATCAGCGTGGAAACCTATTAAAGTTAGTAGGGGTGGTCCTCTTATTTTGCACTTAGCCTTTGTAAATGATCTTATTCTTTTTGCAGAGGCTTCTTTGAATCAATTGAATATTATCTAACTATTTCTCTTTTATAGGAGCTCAGGCTAGAAGGTTAGTTTGGAGAAGTCCCCCTTTTTATTTTTTTTAAGAATGTGGGTTGGCATACTAGACAGTAGAATTAGTAATGCTATTATGATCCAATGGACTAAAGATTTGGGCAATTATTTAGGAGTACCCTATTTTCCATAAAAAGGTTTCTAGAAGTACTTTTCAATTTATACTAGACAAAGTCAATTGAAGACTTAGTGCTTAGAAGGCGTGAACTTTGTCTTTTTCAGGATGGATCACTTTAAATAAATCAGTTTTGCAAGGCCTTGCCTACTTATGTCATGCAAACGACCCTTTTGCCTAAATATATGTATGATGCCATTGACAAAGCTTGTAGGAATTTTATTTGAAGCGATAGTCGTCAATGGGAGAAAAATGCATCAGGTTTTTTAGGATGTCATTTGTTCCCCTAAGAGGGTTGGTGTCTTAGGGGATTTGAGGAAGATAAGGATGTTAATTTAGCTTTTATAATGAGCAAATTGTTAATTCTTTTCTTTGGACTAGTGTTATTATAAGTAAGTATAAATGTGGGAATAAGAAGTTACATCAGATTAATACTTTTAGGCAAGGGAGTAATTTCTAGAAAGGTTTGTGTATATCTTAGGAGTAGTTCCACAAGAATATTATTTGGAGGATTGGTAATGGAGAGGATGTTCAGTTCTAGTATGATAAATGAATACCTAGTAGTGGTCCACTAATAGAAGTGGCATTAGTTTCTATTCCAGCTTTGGAGTTAGTAAAATATGTAGTTGTTTATTGTTGAATGAAGACAGTCTAAACTATAAAACCATAAGACAAAACCATAACCATGAAAAAAGTATGAAAAGAGAAGACAGGAAAGGGGAGAACAGAGCAATTTCATATATGCTATAATGCCACTCTATTCTGCATACTTTCATTCATATTTTAGTGAAATACAACAAAAATAATAGCCATACATCATACCCATACTTGTTGTTAACAAAAAGGACATGTACCCATTACATTAGGTGTACAATTTTTTTCAAAAATAGACCAAACATACCCATTATGCAAAACATTAGCAACTAACATAAGAAAAGTGAATTACATCAGCAAAGAAGTATTTTAGAAAAGTTTTACATTAGTTAACACTCCTCCTTAAAACTTTTCTTAAAGACTCCCAGTTTGCTTCTTAGCTCATTGAACTTAGCACTTGGAAGCGCCTTGGTGAGTATGTCTGCTAATTGCTCCTCAAACTTATAATACATCAATTGAACATCTCCATTCTTCTTAGCTTTGTTTATAGCATGAAATTTAACATTGATATGCTTGGTTCTCCCATGTTGAATTAGATTTTTGGCAATAGAAATGGCTGAATTGTTGTCACACCATAGCACAGTAGGTTCTTCTTGCATTTGATCAAATCAGTTAATACCTTTCTAATCCAAATAGCTTGATTTAAAGCAACAGCTATAGCAATATACTCAGCTTCAGTTGAGGAATGAGCAACTACATCTTGCTTTTTTGGAGTTCCATGAAAACACTCCACTACCAAGTGAAAAAAACATACTGAGTTGTACTCTTAGAGTCATCAATAGAACTAGCCCAATCACTATTAATAAAGCTTTCAAGCTTTCCATCACTTTTGTTGTACCAAATGCCAAAATCTACAGTACCTTTCAAATATCTCAACACTCTTTTGCCTACATCAAAATGTATTAAACCTGGTGAATGCATGAACCTTGAAACCAAACTAGCAAAGAACATTAAATCTAGTCTAATTACTGTCAAGTAAAGAAGGCAGCCAACTAAACTTCTATACTAAGTTACATTTACCTTTGCATCACCATCATCCTTTGAGAGCTTTCATTTACACTAAGAGGAGTTGAAATTGGATTACAACTCTCCAATTTAAAATTTTTCAACAAATCATTGGCATACTTTCTTTGTGAGAGAAATATACCATCATCAAGCTGATATACTTCAATTCCAAAAAATACCTCATCATTCCAAGATCTGTCATTTCAAAAACCTACAGCATGCTCTTTTTAAACTTGTCAATTTCATCAATATCATTACATGTAACCACCAAATCATTAACACAAAGTGAAACTACAATTTTTTTTCCCATTACCATATTTGGCTCCTCCTGAAATCATTTTGCAGAAAGTGTGAATCAATTCTGCTGTACCAGGCTCTTGGAGCCTGTTTCAGCCCATACAAGGCTTTGTAAAGCCTATAAACTTTGTCTTCATAACCTACAACAATAAAGCCAACAAGCTATTCAACATAAATTCCTTCCTACAAAACTCCATGTAAAAAAGCTGATTTTACATCTAAGTGAAAGATTTTCCATCCATATTGAGCTGATAGAGCAACAATTAATCTAATTGTTTCATGCTTAGTAATCGGTGCAAATGTATCACCATAATCAACTCCAGTCATTTGAGAATATCCTTTTACAACAAGTCTAGCTTTGTGCTAGTGAATGAAACCATTAGGATTTAATTTTGTTCTATAAACCCTAAAAGAATGAGGAACGCATAGAAGAAGGGGTTGAATTGTGTGTTAAAAAAAGGACTTTTTAACCAATTTTAAAAACAATTTAAAAGAACAAATACTCTAGCATATATATGGATAAGAGAAGAAAAGCACACAAAGGATTTTATATTGGTTCACTCAACTTGAGCTACATACAGTACCCTTTGTCTTGAAGGTTTTCAATTAACCAACCTTTGTTTACAAGCAAGTATTGTTCTCCGCCTCTTCAAGCTTTATACAGCAACCTACCTAAATCACTTAACCATTCAAGTATTCTTTTATTACGAAGCCTCTCTAGGCTTTCACAACGTGAAACAGTTGTTAGGACAAATTAACTCACAATGTGAGGATATAAAAGTTTAAGAGCAATGCAAGAATTCTTCTACAAGGTATTTTAGAATCGTCCAGGAAGTTCAAGGCTCAGTCATAGTTCTCTATGTTTTCTTTTCTTCTGAGCTGATATATATAGCCTTTAGAAAATAGCCGTTGAAATTTCTAGCTCCAGTCTTCAAGAGAGGAACATGTGCACATATATCAAGTTTGCAATAGAGTCAAAAAAGTAACTTTTGTTTTTGCACTAAAATGGAAGGTGCGATATTGTGTTAGAGAGTTGCTTTTTTGAACATTCTTTATTCGGTTTGCTAGCTTGATAGGCTGACATCCTTTTTCTACAACACTACACTTATACACCAACATATATCTAATTTTCATTTAATACTCAGACATTTAAACGTTAGATCATTCTAAGAGGTAAAACATTAGTCTCAATGTGTTTGTGAATACATGAAGTTAAAGCAAGTGTTAAAACTTAGTCGATGAAAGAATTTTACACTTGGATAATTCTCACAAAAGAGTTTAATGGACGCTTGTTACAACCTAACGCGTTCAACACCAGATATTACAAACACGTTGGACACTTAAATAGCTTTTTTGCAAAAGAAACTTAAAATTTAATAAGTTATTGTTATCTTCAAAACTTGAGGAGCTAGACGCTTCATATGTCTTTGATTTTAACAAACTCATTTGACACCAATCACATTCTTGTCTTTAGGCCTTGGAATGAGTGCCCAAGTACTATTTTTGTTAATCATAGCTAGCTCCTCCTTCATTACATCATTCCATTCTATTTGCATTGAAGCCTCTTCAAAACAAGAAGGCTCATTCACCTATAAAACTGCATTTTTCATAAATTTCAGCGAAAGACTTGATTTTTAGCACTAAAGAATCAGATTCAGCAGTGTAATTTTCATTATCATTTGTAACTTGCTTTTGGTCATTAGATGCATTGGAAATGGTTGTCAACTGTTTTGACTTCATGCTTCTTTGAACATGATTATTTTCCTAATCATGGTATACATTCTCATCAACTTGAATATCCCTGTTGATCACAATCTATTTTGACTTCATATTGTACACTCTATAATCTTTGGAGCTTGCAACATAGCCTAAGAAAATCCTCATTTCAGCTTTGTTATCCAGTTTGGATCTTTTAGCTGCTGCAACATGAATATAACATATTATTTCAAGTGTTTGGAAGAGGACTTCACTCCTAACCAGGCTTCAATTGGTGTTTTCTCTTGAACAGCTCTTGTTGGCAGCCTATTCAAGAGATACACTACTATAAAGCACAAAGATAACACAAGAGAGGGGGTTGAATTGTGTTATAGCAAATTTTCACAATTCTTTTGGTAAAGACGTATTGTCAGAAAAAGGATCAAAAGGATTTTCAAAAATGTTTTATAAGACAAACGAAAGTTGAAAGAAAAACCAGAAAACACATAGAATTTATACTGATTCGTCTCACCTTAGAGACTACAGTCCAATTCTTAGCAACAACCAAGTTTCACCAACTTTTTCAAGTTACAAGTGTTCTTTCCACAAGCCTCTTCAGGATCAACCCTTTACGCATGAGTTACCTTACTGGGTTTAACGTCTTAACAGACGAAAATACAATGAAGTATACAAAGGATTTTACAAACAGAGTTTACAAGAGCTTTTTCTTTTCTTAAAGTAATTAAGATCAGCTAGCAAAAGCAATAGCAACGACTTTCGAAAGAGGTCTCTTCTTCTATTTATAGGCTTCGAAAAGAAATCCGTTAAGTGCTTTGTAGAAGACGGCCTTCATCTGATAAAAAAGTCGTTGGAGCATTAAATGCTGCTATTTAATGCCTTTCACCAACTTGTCATATGATAAGATAAAGTAATCTGCTTATCTTTTCTCTTCTTGTACTCAATCTTGTAGCAATTGTCATGTCCGTTTTCCTATTCTGACATACGCACATATATTCCTTCTTTTTTGCTAACTATCTTCGAGAGTAGGTATGTAGGCTTTATACGTTTGGAGATAGCTTACGCTCTAATTGATGTGCAGATCATTTTAGAACGTTGTTATCTGTAAGACTTGTTAGTTACGAAGTTTATCTAATCAAAAGATAAGACGATATTCATTTTAAAAACATCAGACGATTGTATGCGAACGTATGAACAAACAATTATGTAAGGACTTATATAATTTTAACTAGTTTATTATTATCAAAATATTTGAGGGTTATAAATTCGTCCTTTGTCTTAACAACTACTGTAAAATCAGCTTCAGCCTAAAAGCTTTTTGGTAGCCTTTTTTTTGCAATTAAGCATTTTGCCATCTCTATAACGGTTTTGTTTTTTCTCTCAAAAACTCCATTTTGCTCAAGGGTATAACTAACTGTCAATTGATGAATAATCCCTATATATTCATAGAACATGTTAAATTCATTGGAGGTATACTCCTTCCTGTTATCCGATCTCAAAATTTTAATCTTACAGTCACTTTAAGACTCCACTATAGCTCTAAACTTTTTAAAGACATCAAAAGTTTGAGCTTTACTTGATAAAAAATACACCCATGTCATTCTAGTTAAATCATTAATAAACAAGATGAAATATTTGTTTTGGTACACTCATAGGACCACATAAGTCAGTGTGAACAAGCTATAATTTATTCCTTGCTCGTGTGACATTTGTTGATGAAAGAAACTTTCTATGCATTTTTCCCAATTGACAAGCATCACATAAATCATCAATATAACTTATCACAGGCATGTTTCTCACCATATCATGAGTTTGTAGAAATTTCAATGCACCCTATATTAAAGTGGCCATATCTTTTGTGCCATAGTGCAAAATCATCATGTTTAATTTGTAAACAAGTGATTATTGATTCACTTGATTCAAACTGATTGGAAAACTGTTATCACACATTTCAACCTTAACAACTTCTAAATCATTAGAATCCAGTATGATAACCATTATTTTTAAAAGAAAGTGAATATCCTCTTTTCATTAATTAAGCAACACTTAGCAAATTTTGATCCAAGTCAGGAATCAGCAAAACATCATGAATAAATTTAGGACCTTTGCTAGTGTAAACAGAAACTGTACCTCTCCTTCAGCCTGTACAATATCTCCATTTCCAAGCTTAACTTTGGTTTGGATAGCCCTATCCAAAGAAGTGAAGAGACTTGAGTCCCTTCCCATATGATTTGTGCACCCATTATCTACATATCATACATCCTTTGAACCTGAACTACATTTTTGAGTAGCCATAAACAAATGATCTTCAACCTGAGATTGCTCATCAGTGAAGTTAACTTGATGTGCAAGTTGTGGTTGAGATTGGTTCTGCTTAAATTTGCAATACTTCTCTCTATGTCCCCACTACTTACAATTGTGACATTGAATTTAAGGCTTCCCCTTATACCAACAATCTTTTTACAACTAATTTATTCTTTTACATGTAGAACAAGGAGAAAATTATCCTTTGCTGCAGATGTTGTTGAACTCCATCCACCTTTCCTTTTCCCTTTTGATCATACCCTTTTAAATAATTCTGCTTCTTTTAATTCTTCTGACCAAATTGCTTTCCCTTATATTTAGCTTGAAATTCACATTCAGTTACATCATCCATTCTCATAAAAAATCTATGTTCTTGAGCTTGCAATTTACTGACCATCTCAGAAATAGTTAGCTTCTTGAGGTCACATGATTCTTCAATGGCAGCAACTTTGGCTTCAAATTTTTCAAGTAGGCTAATCAACATCTTTTCTACTACCTTGTAGTCTTACACAACCTCACCATACAACCTCATTTGGTTGATCAAGTGGGACAACTTTGAAGTGTACTCCTTGATAGACTCATTTTCTTTCATTTTCAGCATTTCAAACTCTCTTTTAAAAGTCAATAGCTTGATGGACCTTACCTTTCATCACCTGCATACTTTTCATATAGTTCATCCTATTTTCTTGGCTATTTCTAGATGCATAATACATGTAAACAGATCATCTGTTAAAGCTGAATGTAGACATGAAACAGCTTTCTCCTTCTTCAAAGTCTCCTCTTCATGTTGCTTGATTTGAGCTACGGTTGGATTAGCTGTCAATGTTGGAACTTGCTTGTCTTGATCTACATACTCCCATAAGCCAAAAGACTTCAAACATGATCTCATTTTGACAACCCATATGTGATAATTTTCCCCAAAAAATTGAGGAACAACAAAGACAACATTGTTTCCTGAAGCCGTTTGATCACTCACCACTCACAAGTGTTTAATCTCTCCTCTCAATTTTTTTTTAGACCCACAGCTATAAGAACGTTGCTTGGATACTACTGTTGAATGAAGACAGTCTAAACCATTAAACCATAATAAGACAGAACCATAACCATGAAAAAAGTATGAAAAGAGAAGACAGGAAAGGAGAGAACGGAGCAATTTCGTATCTACTATAATGTCACTTTATTCTACATACTTCCATTCATATTTTAGTGAAATGAACAAAAATAATAGTCATATATCATACCCATACTTGTTGTCAGCAAAAAGGACATGTACCTACTACATTAGGTGTACAATTTTTTCCAAAAATAGACCAAACATACCCACTATGCAGAACATTAGCAACTAACATAAGAAAAGTGAATTACATCAGCAAAGTATTTTAGAAAAGTTTTACATAAGTTAACACTTAGAGTAGTGAGCAAGGTGATTGGCTGGTTGGGAATTTTAGTGGGTTGGTGTCAAACATTTGCCTCAACAGAATTATTGCTTTGAAGGCTCCCTCTCAGGATGCAGGGCATAATGTCTTGGCTTGGAGTCGAATGAGTGACGGAGAATTTTCTATAGGCACAGCATATGAATCTTTACATGTTTATGATCTTTACCTTCAGCTACATTGTTCAAGGGAGTTTTTAATTGGAAAGGACCTGAAAGAATTAGAGGCTTTTTGTGAAGAGCTTGACATGCTGGGTTGCTCACAAATGTTGAGAGTCCGCTTGGGCCTATCCCAGGTTGATTCGTGCAGGAGTTGTAATAATCACGCTAAGGATTTACTCCATTTTTTTCATGATTGTGATGGTGTTAGATCCATTTGGGAGCGCTTGATTATGATGGACTCACGGGTTGACTTCTTTTGAGAGAACCATTGGGAGGAGTGGCTTCGTATTAATTTTACAAGCCAACAGGTAACACATGGGGAAGTTTGGAGTACGGTATTTGGCTTTGTTTTAAATTTGATTTGGTGGCAGAGGAATAACTACATTTTTCAGCACGTTATGGAGACTTGTGACGCCACTTTTCATAGGTTGGATGGCGTGTTGCACTTGGGGCAAGTATCACAACAAGATGTGGGTGCTATTCAGTGCGTGGATAGGAGCGAGGCTAGGAGTCTTAATCTATAAGTTGGGTTCCAACTGGTGATGGAGAGGTGGCTTTAAACTGTGATGGGTCTATTACAAATTTTGGTGGTTTGTCCTCTTGTGGCAGAGTACTTCAGGATGAGAATGAGGTATTTTTATTTGCATTCACTAGAAAGTTGGATGTGTGCTCTATTTTGCTTGCGAAATTGTTGGGCATTTTCTATGGTCTTCGTCTGGCATGGGAGAGAGGTTTTAGGAGAATTAGAATTTAGTCGGATTCTCAAGTTGCTATTAATCTCTTGACCAAAGGGTGTTGTTCTCCATATCCCTCCTATAGCTTGGTGAAGAGGACCCACAATATTCATAAGCATAGGGGTCAAATTGTTTGGATTCATGTGTTTAGAGAAGCAAATTAAGTGGCAAAAGGTTTGGCCAAGTACGCGATGCATATTGCTTTCCAAAGTCAAGTGTTTGAAGTTGCACCTAATTTTATTTTGAATACTTTAAGAGTAGAATTAGCTTGTTCTAGTTCCCTAGAGGTTTTTAATTCTCTAGTCTGTATGTCTAATTTACCAAAAAAAAAAAAAAGATATAAGTTACGTTAACTAGTTTATACCTTATAGGTTTGTAAGCTTTTTTGTTATATTTTTTATCTTCACTATTGTAATGCACTTTTGTTTTCACCCTCTCTTTTTCTTAATCAATTTCTAAAGTAAAAATATATATAAATGGATAAAGGTAAATTGTTTTAATTATTTTTTTTATTTTTTGGGTTATTTTCTCATATAATACTATTTATTTTAATTTTTAATAAAATACTTGACCTTTAAAAATTAATAAGAATTTAAAATTAATAGAAAAATCTAAAACTTAACAACTTAAAAATACATTTTTGTCTATTATAAAATAAAAAAATTATATAAATATGTCTTTTTATGATTCTACAT
Organism: Spatholobus suberectus; assembly: GCA_004329165.1. Lineage (NCBI taxonomy): Eukaryota > Viridiplantae > Streptophyta > Magnoliopsida > Fabales > Fabaceae > Spatholobus > Spatholobus suberectus. Next base: position 48,370,822 of record CM014736.1, read on the forward strand.
TTATTAGTTACTTCAACAATTAACTTTACTAAATAATTTTAATTCAATAAGTTAACTTATATATTTTTAGGTTTCAACTTTCAACTAACAACTTATAAGTTTTAGCTAATTTATGAACTTTAAACTAGTTTCCTCCAACAAGTGTCTGAGGAATTTTAAATATACTAATTTTTAAATATAAAAAATTATAAACCTTTTTTCCCCCCACAAATTTCATCTTTCTAAAGTAATTTTATTTGAGATACTGTTGGACACTAAACTTAAAACTTCTCTCAACAAAGATTCAAATTTTAGTAAAAAAAGAAAAAGAAATCATAAACTTTGATATTAATATTAAATTTATTTTTTTATACCTTAATTTCATACTTATTTTTTATCACTCGTTTTCTCTTCTTGTTATATCATTGAATATATTTATTTCTTTTTCCTTTTCACAACATGTATATACTCAGCAATATTATAATTTCTTTTAAATATCATACCGACATTTGACATTTTAATGACTGAAGCTCTTTTGGCTGGAAATAGATAAAGCTTATGTACAAGAAGAGAGAAGGAGCAGTTGGGAAGGAAATTTTATAATTTATCTTTTTGAGTATAATATAACTAAATTAACCTTTAAGAGTGTGGAAAAATGAATTATTATAAATATATATTTATTTTTTATCTTATTTTTACCTTATTTTTTTATCTTTTTCTTTCTTTTTCATCATATATTACTTTTTTGGCTTAAATATGTTTTTGTCCTCCAAAAATATAACAAAATTGGTTTTAGTCTCTAGGAAATTTTTTCTTTGAATAAAGTCTCTCAAATATTAAAAATACCCTAATTAGATCCCTGTGTTAAACTTCATTTAACTTTTCTATTAAACAATGACCACATCAACTTTCAAGTAAAGTATTTTATTACCTGAAGTGCCCAGTGATAATTTTTAATAAAAAGTTGTGTAATTACTTTTGCTTTAAAGTTAAAAAAAATATATAGTTTAGAGTTAAACATATAATAATTTTATTTAAAAAGTATGTTACTAATCTAACCTGGACATAACAGTTGACATGGACGGCTACATCAACAAATTAATAATGACTATGATGCTGATGTGACTATCATTTAGCAAAAAAGTTAAACAGAGTTAGCATAGAGATCTAATTAGGGTATTTTTAATATTTGAGAGACTTTATTCAAGAAAAAAAAATTGGGGAATTCTATCATATTTTTGGAGGACCAAAAAAATATTTAACCCTAATTTTTTTGTTATCATGTTATAGGTGCAAATTATGCAACAGCTTTGTCAATGATTAATTTTCATTGGAAATCCTTGCTAGCCACTTTAATGGAGTCCTTTCCTCCTAATCAAGTTTTTTTCATTCATAAAACTCGAAACTTGATACATTGCTTAAAGAATTTGAATATAGTTTCACTCGAACCAACATGATGTTAGTTTTCCATCATACTACTTATCACATTTACCATTTTCCCTCTTAACCTTTTTTTCTTATCTTTCTCTTCTTTTCATCTAATCTACCCAAAAATAAGGTGAACCTTTAGTATTTTTTGGAAAAAAAAATGGTACCAAAACTGACAATTGATCTTGATATTATGGAAACTAAGATAGTAAATTAAGATAGGAGAATGTATTCAGTAAAAAAGGTATTTATATACATGAATGAGAGTAAACTACACTAACATTCTTGAGGCTTTTTCGGATTGCACATAATTATTTTGTTTTTTTAATGTTTACAACAACCTCCCTTATAGAAGTACTACGATATAATATTTTTCAAATAATTAAAAAGAGTTAATGTAATGTATATGAAGTGTCAGCGTAATATTTTTTAAACAATTAAGGAGTTAGTGTAGGATAGAAAAAGAGGGGTATCATGTGCAATATAAAAAAATCTTAGGAGGTATTAGTATAATTTACTCTAAATTTTAATGATATAACCATAAATAAAAAAAATTAAAATTAAAACTAATTAAATACTATTTAAAACAGTCATGTGATTTTTTAAAAAAAAATTATATAATCTATATTTTAATCTAATAATAAGTATTTTTTATTTCTCTTTTTTAAGAAGTTTTTTTATTTGAAATGCCCTATATATATATATATATAATTTTTATCTTTTTCTTCAACCTTAACGTAGACAAAGACCATTACCCAGGATAATGTTTCACGGAGATCCAAAAAACTGAAACTAGGAAACGTAGAAGGCAAGAAGAGGGGGATATGTGTATCACGAGAGAGTAAAAACTAAAAACAACCCTGCCTAGTGCGTAGGGTGCGAAAGAAAGGCAACCTTTGGAGTTGCAGTTGCAAGGAGTGTCAGAAGATTGTGAAACTTTTATCCATAAATAAATAACTTGATTGTGTTTGTTTCAACATATCACAAATTATTTTCAGAAAAGTGAATATGTATGGGAATCTTACATTCTCATGTTTAGTACAAGTTTTAAAAAAATATTTTCAAGCATTGATGATTCTTAGGATGTGAAATACACATACTTGTTTTACTTCTTATTCTCATGATTATAGGTGGGTATCTTACATTCCCATGGGAATAGAAGTTACTTTCTAGTTTCTACGATAACTGCCTATTTCCACTTCCTTCTTCCACATCTCTTCTTTTATTTTTACTTTTTGAATTTTTAATTAAATAATTTTTAAATTTTTTTGAAATTATTAAATGTCAACCAAACATGATCATGGGAATAATGTTTCTAGGCATAGTATTCTAGCGAATTGAATGTGATTCCTAGAAATGCAATACCAAACCTTGAAACAAACGCCTCCTTGAATTCTTGCTAATGGAATGAATTATTAACGATGTAAATATAGCGCAATTTATTTATATAAATAAAACATTAAAGATATTTGGTTTAAGAAGAAAACTAAATAAAAGGTGAAAAAAAAAAATATCGAAAGTACTTAATTTAGGATCTTATGCTAATACAAGACATTGATAACTTACCTTCATATAATGAAATACATTCTTTAATTTTTGAGTGAGACAAGTACTTATTAATTATAACACTATTTTTTAAAAAAAAGAATATCGTTTTTTAGTGCGCTCTTTTTTATACATATTCCCTAATAATACTCAAATACACATTTTATTTCACTATTCTTAACTTAATTTAAATTTTAAATTCACATTCTCTTAAATTAATTATATACGTTTTTATAAGATTTAAAATTTTCCCCTTTTAATATATACTTTTTTTTAATTCTACCTGAAGGTGATAAGTACTGAGTTAAGATAATTGTGAGATTATAATTATAATGTGAGAAAACTAGATATGAGCCTGAGCTCTTACAATGATCAGTGCTTGAGCTCCCAAGAAAAATGGTATTTTCTCTGTCCAAACAACAACAAGAAAGAACTAACTCACTTTTTCCCCTCCCTCTACATATTAATACGCTGCATTGGCACAACCAATTGGCCAACTGAGTAGCATAACTAGCTCTCTCTCTCCTTGTACGTTCCTTTTCCTTGCGTGTATACACGTTGAGCTTCCCACAATTTGAGCCCACTAGTTGATCCATGCCTTGTACAGCATCACTATGCTCCTTAGACTCAATGCCTAGTGCTCCATCACTTCCAGCTGCTTTGGAAATAAAAGCCTTGTGCCCAAGGCTAAGATGAGAAAATTGACTGCACAAGTGTAACTTATCCTTCCAAGTAGCATCCTTCTCATCCGATCCTCTCCGTTGTACAAGGAATTGCCTTTGCTACCAACATTAATTTTCTCTTGATATTTTGAAAGTCAAAATCTGTTAAGCATGTTATTTTTATATTTTCTCTTGTGAAAATAGTTTGGTCAGTCTGTAATAAGTAAAATTTAGTGATAACACATATTTTGAGGTATAGTGGTTCTGCTAAGTTAGTGTTACCCATGCCTTTTTGTCTGTAAAATTGTATTTTCATTTAAAACAACTATATGTATGCATACTGAAAAAATCAAAACGTGAATGCATATTTTCAATCCACCTTACAAGTTGTGTGTGTTATGTTCTCCTCTCTTTTTCTTATTTTCTACATGGTATCAAGAGCTCTATTAATCTTTAAAAGTTTGCAAGTAAGAGAAAACTACTTAGAAAACCTATATAAACCAGAAAAATAATACCCAAAAACCAATATATATAGCATAGAACCCTTGCCATCATACATGCAACAGTACATGATGATATTTTTGTCAAGATCTTGAATCTTGAGATAGAAAAAGGGGCTTGGGACAAGCTCAAGGAGGAGTTCCAAGGTAATTGAAGGTAGCTTATACACACTGATGTGTGTGGTCCAAAAATTAGACGTGTTTACTACATTTTAAAGGTTTAAGTTATGGTTGAGAATGAGATTGAATGTCAAATTAAAAGGCTTAGGTCTAATAGTAGAATTGAGTATACAATAGGGGAATTTAAAATATTTTGTAGACAAGCTGGAATCTTACATCAATTAATCGTTTCTTACGCCCCTCAACAAAATGGAGTGAGTGAAAGAAAGAACATGACAATGATAGAGATGGCTTGATGTTTGCTTTTTGAGAGAGGTCATCTTAAAACTTTTGGGGCAGAGGTTGTAAACACCTCAATATAATTGCTAAATTTATTGCCTACCAAACATCCTTTAAAGCATCTAAAAATATTTGGCTGTGTGTTATAATGTTCCATATGTGAAACAAGACAGACTGGATACAAAGTCTGAAGTTGGCATTTTTCTAAGGTACAATAGTAATTCCAAAGTATACCAGATATATAATTTAGAGATCAAAAAAATTCTCATCAACACAAATGTGAAATGTAATGAGCTTTCAAAAGGGAATTGAGAGAAATGTCAAGCAGAAGGCTCAAGTAAGTGATTGCTTGGAGAAGACAATTAGCAAGAGCAAAATTCTGCAAATAAAGGAAAAAATTATGAATAAGAGGTAACAGAATCTTGGAAGATATTTATTCCCTTAATTAGTTTTGATTATACCAAACAGACTATGCGTTCTTTAAATAGACTGAACTAGCACTTAAAGTTATAAAATCAGCATTTTATATAAACCAAACTAAGGTCACTGCGTGTTAATGGCCAGATGATACTAGAGTGTATTTTTGAGTATATTCAAAAACATTTTATGCAAAAACTGACATGTTTTTAGGTTTCCTCGCGCCAACTTTATCGAAAACAAGAAAAAGGGATGTCAACATACCTACCCTCTGAAAAGTGAAGCTATTTACCAAAAAGAAGGCAGAGTAGTGTACTTGTCAATACAATAAAGTTAAACATGCCCATTGCCAAAGATAAGTGGACTGCTTTATCTTATCATAGTGACTGGTTGGTGAAAGGCATTTAATGCTGCATTTAATGCCCCAACAGACACTTTCTTCCCAACAATGAACCAGTCAAACAAAGTTCCTGAAACTCTCTCAACAGATACATTTTCTGGAACTCTATATATAGATGTGAAGACATGTACATGGAAGAAGTTAGAAGTTCCATGTGCTTAAGCTCTCACATTCTCTAAATGCTAAGAGCCTTCTTGCTTATATTTCTTATAAATTATTCCTATATAAGTGCCATAATCACTAAACCTTTGATATTCATTATATATCCTTCTATTAAGACAATTCTAAGTGAAATTGGTGGAAGCCTGAAGAGGTTTTGATTTAAAGAATACTTGGGGTTTTACTTGGAAAGGCAAGTAATATATTACTTAGGTTAAGCCTGAAGAGGCTTAGACAAAAGAATACTTATAACTTTGTGAAAGTTATAGTAGAACTTGATGGTGTGCTAAGAATTTGACTTAATCTTTAGGGTGAGACGAACTAATATAAAAACCTTGTGTTTTTGTCTCTCTCTATCTCTTTTATAATGTGTTCATTAGTGTGTTTGAAAAGCTTTTACAAAACTACCTCATGTGCCTTGATAAAAGTTGTTTTTGAGCAAGTTTTAGCATTCATCTTGCAAAACATACGAATATGAAAGTCTTGTCAAAAAGATTTGCCAAAAACTTTTAAAACACAATTCAACCCCCCCCCCCCCCCCCCTCTTATTGTGTTTTCCTATGCTTTACATTTATGCTAGTTGCAATGTAGCTATATTGGAGTCTACAAGGTATGCTAGAGCTGCTAAAATTGAAAGTTGAAAAGTTGCCATACAGGAGGAGATGAAGATAATAAAGAAAAAAAAAACTTGGCAACTTGTAGATAGACCAAGTAATCAAAAGGTGATTGGTGTTAAGTGAGTTTACATAACTAAACTCAATCCTAATGGTTCTGTAAACAAACTTAAGGCCAAATTGGTGATAAAAGGTTATTCTTAGCAACATGTTGATTTTTTAAATACTTTTGCACTTGTTACAAAGCATAATAGAACAAATTGATTATTGCCTTGGTAGCAAAACTTGGCTGGAAAATTTACCATTTTGATGTAAAATCAATGTTCTTAAATGGTTTCCTTAATGAAGACATATATTTTGATTAATATGAATGTTTTTAGGTTTCAAGAAGTGAAGATAAAATCTATAAGCTTCATAAAGCCCTTTATGGTTTAAAATAGGCGCCAAGGGCATGGTATAATAGAATTGACAATTATCTTCAATAGAAAGACTCTAAAAGAAGTAAAAATGGAGCTAATATGTATGTGAAGAAGTCAAAGCATGAAGTGTAGCTCATAATCTCCTTATATGTTGATGACTTACTGGTCATAGGGATTGAAAGCAATTTAAGCAAGATGTGGGGAATTAATTTGACATAACACATTTGGGTGAAATGAAATATTTTCTTGAAATAGAGATTTTTTAGGCAAATAATGGAATCTTCGTTTCTCAATTGAAATATGCTTTAGAGATTTTAAAAAAAGTTCACATGGAGAAATGCAAGCCTATTGTCACACCATTGGTTGTGAACAAAAAATTGTCACAGAATGATGGTGATAATAAAGCAAAAGCTTGTATTTGTGGAAGTATAATTGGAAACTTGCTATATCTTTTAGCAACCAAACCATATATAATGTTTGTTGCCAATTTGCATTCCAGGTTCATGCATTCTCCTGGTGAAGTTCACTTTGGTGCAATAAAGAAAGTATTGAGGTATATAAAGGGTAGAACTAATTATGGTATATTGTTTTTAAAAAATGAAAGTGGAAAGCTTTAAGGATATGTAGATAGTGACCGAGAAGGAAGTACAGATTCAACAACACCTTTGGCAGTGTTGTTTTCTCATGGGATTCAAAAAACCAAGATGTTGTGGGCCAATTCTCAACTGAAGTTGAGTATATTCTAATTGCAGCTACAACAAATCAAACTATTTGGCGAAAGAAGATTTATCAGATGCAAGACAAAGTCAAGGTGATGCTACAATCATATGGGTGGACAACAAGTCAACTATCACTATAACAAATAATCTTGTCTAGCATGAAGGGACCAAACACATTAATGTAAAATATCATGCTATTAGAGAAGTTGAGAAGTTTAAATAAGTTAATTTGATGCATTGCAATCTTGAAAACTAGATTGCAAAAAATCATGATCAAAACACTTTTCAAGGGCAAGTTTGAGGTGCTTCGATCAAGACATGGAGTGCTCAAGAAAACTCTTACCTTGTGTTTGGATGAGAAATTTTAAGAGGGTAATTCATTTTTTTAGGGAATTTAAAATGCTTTGTGATGAAATATGTTGTTTAGATAGGAGATTTAGTAAGAAATTGAAATTATAATAATTTGTGAAGGTATTTTGATTATCTAAAATTTTAGAATTTCAAATTCCACCTAAAAAGTAAGAATATGAAATTTTTCATACTTACTTTCTCTCTCTTCTCTTACCTTTATATCTTTTTTCTCTCTCTTCTCTCTCACCTCTCTCTTTTCTTTCTCTCTATCTCCTTTTTATCTCCCCTCTCATTGTTCTCCCTTTTTCTATGACCTCTCTCTTTTCTCTATCTCTCCTCTCCCTTTCTCCACTCTCTTTTTTGCTGTCCTCTGTCTTCTCCCTTTTTCTCACCTCTCTCTCTCCTCTTTCTCCTGTCTCTCTATTCCGTCCTTCTTTCTTCTCTCTCTACTTTCTCTTCTCTTTCTTTCTTCTATCAATATTAACATAAAAAGTATCAATATTTGTATTTTTAAATTATTAAATATTATCTAATATTAAAATTATTTTTAAATTATTAGATATTTAAAAATTGTCTAATGTTTATTTTTGATAAAGCTTAATGTTAAATTTTCAATTTTTAAATATATATTTAAAAATTAAATTTTGCATATGGTGAAAATTAAAATGTCATATCCAAACTAAGAATTTAAAATTTAAGAAATTTGAATTGATTTATCCAAACAAAGCATTTAATAAATGAAAGATTTAAATCAAAGTGTCGCAACCAGGGTCACGACTAAACAGTGAAAAAGAAATGAAAATCAGAGGAGCTGCCACCAAAGTTTATTAAGGAAAACTTTGGAAAAACCCTTTAAAAGAATGTGGTCTATGAAACCAAAAATAGGTTCAGGAGTTAGTTACGCGTACGGAAGGTGTTAGCACCCTACAACGTTCGTCATAAAGAAGGTTACCCCTAATTAAATGTGCAAATGGATAGCTTCAACAATTTTTATTTTACCCCTTAGATTTATCTACAATTTTTATTATCTTTATTTACCCAAAGAATTCTAGAAAACATTTATTTTGAAAAGAAATAAATTTTTTTATTTTTTTGAGGTCGACAGGGTGGGCCCCTGCTCCTACGTATCCTCGGGTGCAATGAGGAATCAGACTCACGTAGTTCTTTGGATAGAAAATCATTTATGGGTTGATTTTTATTTTTTATTTTTTATTATTTTATTTTATTTTTAGTATGGTAAAGGCATACTCAATAACCAAATTATAAGTGCATCTAAAGTGGTTATCAATATACCTTTTAGGATTTCTATAATAGTCAAATAAGAAGTGCATCCAAAGTGACTATTTAAAATCCTTTTTTATTGTTTTATTTAATATTATTATTTTATTTTGTTATATATTTTTTTTTAAAGATGATAACCAAATAAGAAGTGCATCTTAAGTGATTATCATTGATGTTAAAAACTTTAATAATGTCCAAATAGGAAGTGCATCCTAAGTGGCTATTATTAAGTTTGATTATTTATGATTTACTTATTTATTAATTAATAATTTATTTACTAATTTCATATAAAAAAATTTCAAGAAAACATACTGAAGCCTTAAAGTAACCTGATTGTAAGCAACAAATAAAGTATTTTGATTATTAATTATTTTCACCAAACCAAAATAATAACAAAAGATCCAAAATTCACGTTGGCTAATTGTCCACGTCGTCTTATCCCTTAGCCTGATGCGTCAAAGATATGCATATAAAAGGAAATCTAACGTAACCAAAAAACATAAAACAAAACGGAAATGAAAGGTCAAGCGCCTAGCTTCTTTATACACTCAAGTGAATGGCACTTAGGCCTCGAGCCCATTTCATTGTTACAGAGGGGTCACAGGGCACACATCACTTTACCCGCGAGACGCAACTTCAAAATCCTAGGGGTGCGATGTGCTTCCGTTGCAGAGAAAAATAAGAAGGGCTCGAAACCAAGAAACAGGGCTGGCCCCGAGGGTGACAACGGACGACGCTGGGTGACGGTGGATAATGGTTCGTGGTGTGGTGGCGAACGACGACGGAGTACAGAGATACCCATACCGATCAGAATCGCGACGGCTTGAGTCGCGCAAGGCTGGAGCGACGATAACGGCACGGAGAGATGGCAATTCGGAATTGTAGCAAGGAAATGTCGAGATACTAGGAGATGATGCCTGTATCACTTCGCGTGACAGAGGAAATGGCCAGAGCATTTCCGTTGTGAAGAACAGGGATACTAAAAGGCTTACTCGATTTTCAATTGAGATTTATTTATTACATTTCCTCAGTTTTATGAATATGCGAATACTGATGTGGATTCTGTATAACATATCGGTATGAAACTGCTCATAAACTGGTGACATTTGTGTTGTTTCAGATTTTGAATTCACACATATGATGCTATAAGTATGAGACGCATGATGTAATAAGAAAACCTATGTATCTTGATTTGAAGTTATTACAGATTGAGGTTTGTCAAATAGAAATTCAACTATTAGAACATTTAGCAAAGGAGGATAGATCAACGCAGAGCATGCTTCGGACATTTAGAACTTGATACTATTTTTAGGAGATTTCATACGTTCACAATAGATAGATAAACATTCAAGCAATCAATATCAATATCAGAGATAATCAAACAAATTCACGAGATGTAAAACGATACCTACACAGATTCAAGCTCTTCAATCTTTGAATCGAGCTCTGCGCCTTAAACCAATAGCTTCTTTCTCTTCTCCTTTTCACACTGTTTTTGTCTTCTCCCTTTCTCTCTGACTCTCCTTCTCCGTTTTTATGTTTTTACTAGCCACTCTCTAATTATTGATCCTCTTCTCCCCTCCCTCTTATCTCCGATTTTTTTTTTTTTTAAATCTCTCTTTTTCTAACCCCTCTAATATTTATAGCTTTCCCAAAACTTGCATTGCAAGTATTTTTTTTCAAAACCTGGCCTCCTCCGCATTTTTCTTTTCCTTTTTCTTTCTTTCATTAATGATGGGCCTTGGGCCTGTTTTTGGATGAGCCCATAACAAAAACCTCTAACTTCATTTATTTTTCCATTTTTTTTAAAAGAGTAATTATTCTTTTATGACATATTTTCTCTTTATTATTATTTTTTAATTTTTGTTTATGTGTTATCAAAAAAAGTGAGCCAAGCCCAATATTTCTTTTTCATCTTTTCTCTTTTTGAATGGGCTCTATACACCTTTTAAAACTCAATTACCCTTTCATTAGAAACTTTTTTTATTATCGTATATTTATTATCATTATTTCTAAAAAAAAATATTTAATAAAAAAAAACTTTTAACCCGGATAAAATTGAGTGTTCACACAAAGCAATTCACATTTTAAGTATTTCAAATTTCTTGAAATTTTAAAATTACTCATCCAAACACACTATTAAGGAGTGTTAAAATGGAGTCCTCTCTTGATATTTTGGAATCAAATCTATTAGATATGTTATTTTTATATTTTCTGGTATGAAAATAGTTTGGCTAACCTGTAGTAGGTAAAATTTGGTGACAACCCATGTTTTCAGGTAGTGATTTTGCTGAGTCAAGAGTTACCCATGCCTTTTTGCTTATAAAATTGTATTTTCATTTAAAACAAGTCTATGTATAAATTTTCTATAATAACCACTCAACCCCAAGAACCCCTTTACACCTTTGACATTATTAGGAACTGGCAACCACTCTACGACCAATATTTAATAAGTATTCAAATCACTCTTTTATTCATATGATTTAAGCCGTATAATATCATCTGCCTTTAAATGAAGGGAAAAACTTTTACGCAAATTTGTGATATAATACAAATCACGTACAAATTAGTTGTAGTTTTTTTAAATCAAAAATTATTATTTTAAAATTATTATTTATATATATAATGTACTATAATATACCAAACAAAAATATCCCATGTATGGCATGGATACGGTTACTAATAATTACCAAAATAATGGTACAAATAAAGGCTTTCTGTTTATTAATATCCGAGACCCCTATAGATATTAATTACACGAATGACGAGAATCTTGATGCTGGCGTTCGCATTTTGTGCTTACTAAAGTTGAACTAATGAATTTTAACTATTCAAGAATCCTGAATACCTAAATGAAAATGGCGTACCACACTTAAAAGCATAAACAATCTAAATGATAAACATGACCCAAACGATAAATACATGGCAGCAACTAACAGCATGCATGAACCGCATCTAACTTACTAATAGCAAACCTTTTAACAAAAGCCAAAACTTGAAACCAAATTATTGTACTGTTTATATACATTTTTTTTTCCTTTTATATATATATATATATATATGCTATGCTATTTGGCTACAATAAAATCATAGCCATTTGTAAAAATTCACCAAAGTCAAATAAAATGTTTAAAATGAACTAGCATCTAGGTAACCAAAAAATAAAAACAAAAACCCTAACTAGGTAACATTCTCACGATGAAAATTGGGTAGGGTTATTTGAAAGGATCTAGAATCCTAAGATTAGAGCTATCTACTGCTTCCAAGAAGGGCAAGGGGTGCAAATGCAAAATTAATTCCTTGCCCCAAATTTCTCTGCAATGAAGGGACGAACATCATCCACATCAACCAGTTTCTCCAGAAAGGGGAGCAAAGAAATCAGAGCAGAGTCAGTAGGGTCGTCAAACCAACTTTTAATAGGAATCCCATTATTAACTTGAAGCTTGAACACCTATCATGAAAACAAATGAAGTTTCAGTATCATAAACCATTGAAAACAGACAGCCAAACAGACAAAATGTTTCTGGAAAGAGAAACGCTAACAGCACACTCTCTAAACTCTTTCAAATACACTCTCTATTATTAGCTGAAATTTTTTAAAATCACCAAAATTTTGTGGGTCTCACCACTTCTTATTTAATGGGCCCCACTCTTCCAACAAATTTTAACCAACAGTAGAAAGTGTTAGGGTGTGTGGTGTTGCCAGCACTCTTCTGGAAAATAATCCAGATACAATTCTATTAAGCCGAAGAAAGTATTTTCCAAAAGAAGAAGATAATCTATCAGGGCTTCATGAATATTGAAAAGAACATGAAAATTAATAATACAAATGAGGCTTTTTTTAAGAAAATTCCAAAGTGAAATGCTCACAATTACATTCTTTCCAACATGCTTTTTATTAATAGATGAATTTTATGTGGATCTTACTGAATAAAAATGAGACCACATTCTATGAGTAGGATCACAACACATGCTTTTTATTAGTAGGATCAACATAAATTTCACCCAAATAATAAGATTGCATGGAAAATATTGTATTAAAAAGGATGTTGTTTACAAGCAAATTTAGCATTACTATAATGCAGTACTTGCCATAACAACATAAATAGTGTTTCATGAAAGAAATAATGAACTGAAAACCTGTAACAGAAGACCAAGGAAATAATACCTCGGGAGTGTTGTCGATTATGAATACTTTTGCCAGGTCAATTCCAAGAACTGTCAAATCTTTGATGCAGCGGTGATCTTTCCAGGTGCATGATTCTCGGTATACTCGCCGAGAAAAAATCTTTTTATCAGGATCAAGAACATCTAGCAATTTTTCAGCGTACACGCGTTTACTAGCTGTGAAAATGATGATTTCAAACATCTCTGATACTTTCTCCAAAAATTCTTGGAGAAAGGGCCTCTTTCGTACATATACAGTGCACTCCTTGTCCATCAACATTTGAAATGTGAAGTCATGTGCACCATCGCATTGCTCCATGGTAGAATGGACCAGCGTTTCTGTAGAGATGTATATATTTTAGGACTAAGGCTCAGAGTCAAATAAATCACAAATCATAAAAGTTGTTCAGAAAACTAATTGGAGCAATAGCAAGGATTTCTCTTATTTATCCTATACCCAATTCCAATGTTGGATGACAAAATATATGCTACAAAGTAAACTGCAAGAAGTAACAGTGAAGATGCAAGAAAGTAGAGGTGGCTATTCCATTATATGTGCAGATAATGGCTACTCGCAAAATAATTTTTGAGTTGATTCACCTTTAATAAAAATGATACATATACTAATAAAATATATATAAAACATTGCCCCATAGGAAACAGCCATCTTTACATTTTTCTGATGGTGAAGCACATTGGTCATCATATAATCCCAGAAAAATTCCCCATTAAATAGATCAGAATCCATATGAGTCAGCAAAGATGAAAGAAAATTACCATCCAAATCAAGAACAAGGGTAACATTCTTCTTTTTGCTTGTTTCCTGGCTTACTAATGCGGGCAATGAGTTAGCTTCATCTGATAACTCTAAAAAATTTTTAACAAATGTCTCTTGATCAAAATAATCTACTCTGTCTGAACCAAGCTGACTGGAGTTGACATGAAGTTCTTCAGTGAATAGATTGGCCTGATGGCACATGAGATTAAACCATGAAGAATCAGACATGTGTTGAAACCCTTCATACGATCCTCCATAATGGTAATCTGCTGCTCCTATTGTCTCCGCGACAGAGGGAAATAACATATTTCCCTCAGTGCCAGAATTAATAAAATTTGTCCCAGCAAATACAAGATCAGAAAGGTAATCATGGCTGGGACTGTCATCATATACAGTTGTCCCATCACTAGGAAACCCAGTCTGACATTCTTCATATGCATAGGAGTCTAACACATAAGGCATTTGGAAATTGTTGAAGTAATTGTCATCCACTAGAGGTGCCCAAGTGATTTGTTCCCTATTAACTACAATGAGACCAAGGTAAATTAATATTAATAATAAAAATACAATTATAGTAAGTATCAGTATTCTTGAAATGAATACTGCTTGAAGCCACCTGAGGAAGGGGCAGCAAGGGACACACTAGAATTAAATTAATGTATCCGTTGAATATTTATATTGATCAGGTTCTAAGCACAATATAGCCTCATAAAACTAGGTCACAGCATTTTGAAAGTTCAGAAATCCTGAATACTCATAAGGACAATTATTAATCTAAAAAATTGTTGGTGGGAGCTAAAAATCTTTGCTTTGTCCTAATTATGGTGCTTTGGCTAATGGTTCTTTCCAAAGAGCTTGTTTGTTAGCAAAGGAAAGGATTGGATAACTTTATCAGAAGGATGTGTTTAACCTTTGTCAATTTATATCTTGTTATCTTTTGGTTTCACCAGGACGATGCTTCATCCTCAACTTCTGTATTGTCCATTAGTTCTTTAATCTAGCTTCTTTATTATCTCAAAAGAAAAAACAAAATTTTAACTAGTATGGTTTCAAGTGCGTACTTGCTTCAAATTGGTCACAATGGGCATAATTAGGCCCATTAAAATAAGGCAACATTGTTTCTGAACCTGAGGAAAGAGAAGATGGCAAAGAATCCTGCCATAAACAAACCATCATAGTAAGTAATGTCAACCAAAGAGAGTATTCATATTTTGAATATTTTTGTATATAAATGATACAAGAAGTAGGCAAATTATATTGCAAAGAACCAATATTCATTGAATGGAAAATTCTTAAGGCTCACAAATAAATAAAAAAGATTGTGGTTTATAATCACCAATTGGTAAAATAGAATCATAGATATCCATACACACACACAAATGATTGATGAAGTGGATAAAATAAGAAAACACTTCAATCCAGCTATCCCAACTGCAACTCCCAAACTAATATTACAAGACAAAAGTGAATGTGCAATAAATTTTTATTGCTTACACCTTGATAATTGTAAATCAAGGACATGATTTAATGTTTTGAGCAAAAGTAGTAATCGGATGCAACACTCAAACATAGACAAACACACATGCAGTACACAGAATCTTAGGTTGCTAAGGGTATTACAATCAAGAAAACT
Source organism: Spatholobus suberectus (assembly GCA_004329165.1). NCBI lineage: Eukaryota > Viridiplantae > Streptophyta > Magnoliopsida > Fabales > Fabaceae > Spatholobus > Spatholobus suberectus. The sequence continues at coordinate 48,386,273 of CM014736.1, forward strand.
AGATGTATAAGTAAATAAATAAATAAAAGAACAGATCAAAACATGCATCTGAAGGCACAGATGAAGTCAAGCCCAAATTTTCGGGGCCAATACTGTCAACCATTACCAATTTTCCTGTCTCTATTAACTACAAAATTTTTTCCTACATCATGCTACTGCATCCAGAAATAGTGAGGACAAAGTTGTCACTCAGATAAATCATAATTTGCACTCATCTTGTATGCATGTAAAAACATAAAGACATCTAATTCAATATGACAGTCGATTGCCACAAAGCATGGAATTGTGGACCAGGATCATATTTCATATAATATAGACAACGACATGAGATGAAATGTCTTACCCTTACTACTATTGAATCTGTACATCCATTGAATGAAAGACAGGTCTGCTCCGTATCTCCTTTATTGTCATGATCCTTGGAAGATTCTTTAATTTTGCAAATATCTACACCAAACATGTCCAATTAAATAATGAGACGCTTTGGTTCCACCGTATGTTCTAAATGAATGTCAAAAGATTCCATGGAAGAAACCGCAGCAATGCTATAATAGTTTGCATTTAATTCTTTTTTATCCTTTCTATCTGTTGAGGTATTAAGGCTTACCATTTTGAGATGTTTGGCATGAGATAGCTAAATTTTCCTTTTCATTAGTTACTCTGCCCATGGAGCATGGTAGTTTAGATATTTTATTTGATTTCTGAGACACAGGAGGATAATTCCCATCTTTTTTGAAGGTTGTAGTTGTCTTAGCCTTCATTTTAACAGCTGGCATTGAATCTGGACTTCTGAAGCATAGTCTAAAGTCAATTCAAGCAATTGAAAGGTCTTAGTTCCTTTTAACTCGAAGAAACAAAAACAAAATGCAGGTCATACAAAACAGATATGCATAAAATGAAATTCAAAATTGATCATATGCAAATACACTAATCTGCATCAGCATTCATGCTTTGATATCAATATACAGTACTAGGCAATAGGGATGTTAATAAATTAAAAACAAGAAAATATTTTGACCAAAATTACTTAGTATTTCAAAAGCTCATTTCATTGACAGAAGACACATTCCAGTCAAACAAGGAGATCTTCATCCCTGTTTACTTATAGGAAAATATTTGAAAGCAGCAAGAAATCTAAATTTGACACAAACTAGCTCTTGCGAAGATTTCCTACTTGACTGTTTCAAGCTTGTTCAGTAAGTTATGAATACCAAAAATGTTCAGACTCTCCATGCAATCATGTCTCTTAAAACCTAACAAAAGATATTAAAAAGTACAACTGGGAACTGTATTTTAAGCATTTAGCAATCCCACCAAACATGGAAGTCAACTAATCACAGTTGACACTAAGTTAACTTCCAAAAGCTATCAAATAAACCAAAATCTATGTAACCCTAATATATAATATACTTCTATAATTATAAAGATCTAATAGGTTGATCCAACTATATGACTCACAGAAAGGATTTAGAGGCCTAATCTAGTTTACAATGTCATGCACAGCAATTGTTCACACACCTCACCCCCTAATCCCCTTGCTAGCAACTCAGTAATTAGTTAGCAGGAGCTAATTAAGGACTTGCAGCAAGAGCACTACTTCAATTCCTATGGATGCTCTTCATCCCTATTTCCTCTCTCCCATCACCAAATGGGGTGCCCTCTGCTATGCCAACAGGGTCCTGTGGGACCTAGGCCTCACCTAAAAGAAATTGTCCACCCCATGGCCAGAAAAAATTTATACACCCACTAGTAAGTTTCCCGTGGGAAATTTTAAACTCGGGAAAAATTTTAAAATAAAATAAAATGTATAAGAAAAAATATTGCTATTTTTAAACAATAGTAAAATCACCTATGATAAGAAGAAGAAAGTACAGTAGATGTTTTTATTTTTAATAATAGGAATTTTTATTTTATTATATAGAAATTAATTAAAGAGAAAAGAGTTTTAAAACTAAAAAAATCATAAAAATAAATTATTTAAATCAAAATACATAGTCACTATAAAATAATAAAAGAGATACATTTATATTTTTTATATAAATTCTATTTATTTATATATATTATTTTAAAATAATTATTACCTTAGGAATTTGCTAACATACAACCACTTATTTTTTAAAAAAAGTATGTTAACAAGTTAAAACTACGGTTATCTTAAAATTCACCCAAGATATAGCTTGCTAACATCCTCCTTCTATAAAAAACAATATGTTAGCAAATTCTTGTAAGGTTTTGCTAACATACACTCGTTTATTTTTTTTCAGAAGCAATATGCTTCTAAAAACAAGTGAGAGTACTTTAGGGCCTGTTTATTTGTGTTTTTATTTCCTATTTTTATTTTCTGTTTTCACTTTTTAATTACAATATTGACACCTTGTTTTCAATCTGTTTTCTATTTTCAAAGATTTGTACAGAAAATAGAAAAAACAAAAAAAGAGTTATTTTCGGTGTTTTCCATACAAATCTTTAAAAACACAAAACAGATTCAAAACAAGTTGACAGATTTGTAATTAAAAAATGAAAACAAGAAATGAAAATAAAAAATAAAAACACAAGTAAACAGACCCTATAGCAAAACCCCAAATTTAAATATTTTAAATTAATTGTCATCCCAAAAATTAAAAGCACGTTGAATCAAACATCTCATGAAAATTCATTAGAAAACTGGAAAGAGAATCAAGAATACCCAGAAACAGGTACAGGCAACAACAGTGGTAAAACAAAACCAGGAACCCACACCCATACTAAAACAAAACATCCCCAAAAAATTCATTAGGAAAATAAAAAAACACAACCAAGAAATACCCGAAGAATGTCGAGACCGACAATGGCGAGGATGGTATCGGTGGCGTGGTGCCACAACCTACAAGCAAAGTTACGTGGCACGTAAGACCGCGCGTTAGGAGTTAGTTAGAGTTTCTTTGTTCTTTTTCTCTATCCCCACCGCTTGAACAAAACACGGCACAGCAAAACCCACCAATTCTACACCCCCGCAAAAGAAACAATCAATTCGATTCAACCCAGTATAAGACTTTCAAAAACCTACGAAACCCCTAAAAAATAAAAAAACCTTGATTTTCTCTATCTCAGTTACCTTAAACATCAGAAACACAAGTAAGAAAAGAGGAAGGACCAATTCAGAGACAAAAAAGAAAGAAAAGAAAAGAAAGCAAGCACCTCAATAAACAAACCATAATTCAAACAACTTCACAGAGAAAAAATAATAGTTAAAAAAAAAAATAACGCACCTATGATTTTCTCTCTCCTTTCCCTCTCTCTCTCTCTCTCTCTCTCTCTCTCTCTTACTTTCTCTTTCTAGCACAGAGAGAAGTGAGTCAGAGAAGCGAAAAGGGGTCAACGGGATATTGTTGCTTCTGTATGAGAATCTGTTTATATACTCGAGTTTGAAAAACAGAAGAGGAGGATCATGGTGGACGGTTAGGATTGGATGTGGTTTTACCGAGCCAACGGTGACGAGACTGACACGTGGGGGTGTGGAAAGAACACAGCTCTGAAAGTCATGCTGTAGCTGGAATGGCGGCGCCGAGTGTCATCCCGTGGTCCTGGAATGGGCCTTAACTCGTAGGCCCAATACACGCTGATTCAGTGCTTGTAATGTTTAAAAGTAAATTATATGGATATTTTCTGGAATTTGAGATTGTACATAATTTTGTTATTTTTTAATGTTTATAATAATTTTTATTATAAGAATATATAATGTGATATTTTTTAAATAATTAAAAGAATTAATATAATGTATATCAAACAATTAAGAAAAGTTAATGTAGGTATTAAAAAAGAAGAAGTATCAAGCGAAGTTTGACAAAACTTCAAAAAGTGTTAATGTAATTTACTCGATTTTTAAATATGACTAATCTCGTGTGTTGAATAATAATATATACAATTTCAACTACTCTCTTCACTCTCTCACTAAGGGTGAGCAAGGGATGGGTTGGAACGGATTTATCTTTGTCGTTACCCAACTGAATTTTTGATCGGATCATTTATTTGAATCCAAACCCAACTCGATCAAGACCCGAAATATATATATATATGGGACAGGACCAGGTTAACCCAACTTTTTAACATAATATATTAATCTTACTATTACATATAGCTAAATTGTAGAATAAAAAAGTATAAAACTTAAATTAAGATATATTTAAAATATATATTTTAAAATAAATAATATCACTATAAATATAATATTATGTTATACAAAATATTATCTATTAAATCAAAAAAAATTATTATTAATACACGATTCTTCAAAAAAATTATACTTTTAAGCGAACATACTGAGTTGGGACAACCTGAAACATAACCTGAAATCATCCTTAAAATGTACCAAGTCTAATTTCAAAATCTGAACTCGTCAAAATCACCCTTGGGACAGGTCGGGTCTTGCTCCCCCTATCTCAGATTATTAATACCTCTTTCTTTTCTTTTTTTGAATGTGTATTTCACATATTACTTTCATAAGTAGTCAAAAATCTCCCTCTCTATTATCTCAAATTATCATCTTTTTATCTTTACCCTTATACTTAATCTTGTTAACCATTTATCTCTTTCAATCTATCTTTTTCCTTTATCTCTATTTTTAAATTGAATTTTAATAATTTTTTTAAAAATAAGTTATCAATAGTTAAAAACTTATATCATAATTCAAAATTGTTTATTATAAATTCATAATATATTTTATATATTCAAAGATATTTAGTAATTATAAAATTTAATTATAGTATAATTTATATATTTAAAATATTAATTTATTATAAATTTTAATTATATAAAAACAAATATTTATTCTGTACAATGCACAAGCTAATATAATAATTAAAAATATAAAATATTATAAATTATAATATTTTAGAATAATTAGAAGAAGGTAATAAACTAAAATAAATTTAATAAAACATATAATGAAAATTTTAATTGTAAGATTATTATTGGTTATAACATATGGTAAATTAAATTTATAGTTATTAATTATTTTATATCATATTTTTACATAAAAATTTGTAATATGATATTATTTTAAAAAACGTAAAAAGTATGAATAATTAAAAGTGATTTTATTATATAAATACTATTGAAGCAAAAGTAATATATATATATACATGAATTTTTAAAAAAGAGAATCAAATCTTATTTAAAATATAAGTCACAAATAAATATTATTGAAATAAAATGGATTAGGGATGGCAATGGAGGTAAGGCGGGCATAGGTAGTAGCCTCTCGTCACCCACCCATATCTACATGAGTATTTATTAAGCGAGTATTCACGAATTTTATGAGTATCCATGGATATTTGTAGATATTTGTTAAAATATAAAATTTTAAAGAAGATGTAAAAAAATTAAATTAAACTAAAAATAAACAATTTTGAAACATATATTTACACAGAAAATAAATAATTTTGAAACACATATTTATGCTAAAAATAAATAATTTTAAAATATATGTTTATACTAAAAATAAATTAGAGTAACTTACTTTATTTAAGGGCATTTAAGTAATTTAAATTATAGATACCTATAGGTGTAGGTACCTTAGTATCTGCCCTTGTCTTATTAACAAGCAGGTACCCATTAAGCACTCCATTTTCAATCCATAATGAGTTTTACTTGTAGATATTTTTATCATCCATAAAATGAATTATTTCTATTGTATATTACTGAAAGAGGTAGAAATAGGTCAGGCTGCTTAATAGGGGCCTATAGCCTAGCCTACATCATGCTCAAGGCAAACTAGGCATTTTTTGAAAATAAATCAAGTCAAAGTTTTATTAAAGCCTATTTAGTTAAAAAGGTCGACCTCTAGGCCATTTAAACATAAATAAATATTTATGGCTAGTATTATTATTACCATATTAAATTTCTTATAATGTATTAAAATCATGCATTTATTTACCGTTTTAAATATTAAGCATGTTAAACTAATAAAGAGTCAAGCTTATAAGTTTATCAAAAGATAAATTTATATGCTATTTAGAGGTTTTATTGCAAAATATGTTTTTAAATAAGTTATCATAATATCATATTAGACCTTAAAAATATATTTATATCATATAAACAAATTAGACTCAATTCTTATAAAGCCTAACGTACTTATTTTCACCTTTACTTGGTGTTAAATTATCACAAAATAGGCCCTTGAACAGGCTTGTAAAGCAAACTAGATTTTTATGTAGTCATGTCAAACCTTTAAAAAATGCCTATGATAGGTAAACAGGTGAAGTTCAAGCTATGTGTTTTAAACTAAGGTTAGGCTCAAGCCTAGCCTATTTCCACTCCTAATTGTCGAGATACAATTTTTATATATACAAAATCTAGATCAATCCTTAAAGTTTAGGGATTATGATCAAACTATTTAAAGGAACTAAATAAAATAGGGAAACAAGAAAATAAGGAAATAGAATTAAGAGAAATAAGGAAACGTGAAAATAAAATTAGGATAATATCTCGACGTATTTTAACATTGCCCCTCAAGTTTGACCATATATGTCATGTGCATCTAGCTTGTTACATATGTGTTCTATCTTGGGTCCCTATAAAGACCAAACAAATATATTAAATTAAACCTTGGAACAAACAAATGAGGTCTTGAGGACTTTTCTATGATAAAATGACTATCAAGAAATTGTAGTCAAATCGATAAAATATAAATCCTTAATGGGGGAGTAACCAACAAGGCTAACTTAGGCAAAAAAAAAAAAAGAAACTTACCACACCAAGCAGAAACTACACTCGATGTTTAACCATCTAGCATAAGTAAATTGAACAAGACATAACCACATAAGCAAAAACCAACCACTTTACAGAAGTCATCGACATCATTAATTGAGGAAGAAATGCTTAACCACCACATAAGGTAGTGAAGAAGCAAGAAGAAGATTACTCTTGCCCCAAGGAAACTTAATATAGTTTTGATGATTTAGCCTCTTGATGAGTGCAAAGTTGTAATGTGTGTTTATGTATGTGTGTGTGTTTGTGGTCTTGCATGATTTATCTTTATCCTTGATGGTTTGATGGTAATGAGCTCAAGATTTAAGACTTAAAAGGTTAACAAAGTGGAAATATATTTTCTATAAGTCTAAAATTGAATTTGAAGAGAAACAATTTGATAAAACTTGTTTTTAAATTGATAGGAAGAAAGAACTACACACTAAAGCTGTAGAACTACTCAATCTTATATTAAAGAACTACTTAATTGGTTAAGTTAGCTTTGTAATCGATTAAGATCGTTTAATTTCATGTAAACAGTGAAAATATACACTGTTTTAACTAGTTAAATCAATATGTAATCAGTTACATGTTTTCTGTTTTAACTAGTTACAACATTATGTAATCAGTTATTTCAGCAGTAACCAATAACATAATTCTGTAACTAGTTACATAATATAAAGCTGTTTTGTCCTACATGAAAATAACTAGTTACAAATTTATGTAACCAGTTATTCCAGTAAAGGGAAATTCGAATGGGATCTGTTTTAACTAGTTATAAATGGAAATAACTAGTTAAACTCATTCAAACATCATTTTTCAGATTTCTAATAACAAAATAACTGATTACAAGACAATATAACTAGTTATTCCAGTGAGCTCTCTATATAAAGTGAACATTTGTGAGTCTTTCAATCATCACTTCTACAACTTCACTTTTCTAAATTTGAGAGAGAGCTTTTCTAGAGAGAATTCATACTATTCTTCTACTCCACTACAAGTTTTAGATCAAAGATCAAAGAGCTCATCATGGATCAATCTTGAGGATAAAGAAAAGTCTTTTCTTTGGTAAAGTTGATTGGTTCTTCATTGTTTCCCATCTATCACAAACCAAGGTGATATCTAACCTTCTTCTATATTGATTTTCGTTCTTGAGAGGGTGTCTCTCTTATCTTCCTTGTGGTAGGGTTCCACAAGAAAGATTTCAAGTTTTTCTTGATAGGGTTCAAGAAACTTGATTATGTAGTTTGTTTGGTAGTAATTCTTGTGTTTATGCATAGTGTTTGTAAACATTTGAATTACTTAGTGATAACACCAATCGGTTTGATTGGAAACTGGATGTAGATCACAATGGTAGTGATTGAACCAGTATAAATCTTGTTTCCTCTCTCTCTTTCCTCTACTCTCTCACTAGCATATTGTATCTTGATCACTTTGCATTTAAAATCATAAAGATCTTTGCATAAAAAAGTTCAAGATAAATTGATCCAATTCTATTTCATTTGTATAACCGAATCAATAAGATTCAAAGTTTTTGAAAAATCTAGTTATTCATAATTGAAAAGAAATTGGGGATTCTTGAAAATTTTGAAAGATCCAATTCACCCCCCCTCTTGGATCCAGCCCTTTTGTTTAACAGGTAGAAGCAAAACAAATTACTATAAAGGGAAATGTAAACAACACACTTTCTTACATACTTTTTATCATTGGCTAATTTTTTTTGAATATTACAAAATTCTATAAGTTTCACTTCTGGTTTGATTAGTCTCACTCATGATTTGTAGTTTATAATAAATATTAACCAATAGTAGAGAGAGTATTAAAGATAGCGTGTTAGAGAATGTATTACTAGCACTCCTCTAATATTAATACTTAATCACCTAAAGCAAAAGAAACCCACATCATCAATGTTTAATCACTAAGGCTAGAAACAAATAATGTCTAAACATAACCAAATCTTTAAGAACAATCATGATATGCAACGACAAGATAAATCTTGAACCCTAATCAACATTTGAGACGTTGACAACTTCAGAGAGACTTGACAAAACATACGAAAGAAATTTTAAAGACAATATGAAGACGATGGTCATACCTTGAAATAATAGATTTGTGGCATCAGAACAAAGCGAAGAACAAGCTTTTGATCTGCATGAGAGAAAAAGAACAAGAAACTGAGAAAGAAAAAAGGAAAGGGCAAGCTCTGACAGCCATGTGTAGCAGAAGAAAAGATATCTTTCCATGGCTGATGTCAATGCTCTAATTCCATGTTTTGAAATAGAAAGAATGAATTCTCTTTTATATTGCTGAGTGATTTGTACAATTATTTATATACACAAAAATAAAATCAACCCCTAAAGTTTAGGAATTATGATCAAAAGGACAAAACAAAATATGAAAACAAAAAAACAGGGAAATAAAATTCTCTTAATAAGTATTTTTATTCAAAATTTTATTTATTAAATTATTCATCTTAAAATAATGATTTGTTTGATTGATGATAAATAAAAATTAACAGATTTTCATAGTTTTATATTAATATTTATATTTGATCATCTATTATATTTCATGTGTTTAAATTCATTTGACATGTATGATTAAAAAGGTTGGCCACATCATAAAAATGAGATTATTTGAAAATAAAGCAAAAAATAAAGACAAAAAATACAAAGGTTAAGTATATTAAGATTGACAAAAAGATATCCTAAAAAAATGGCAAAAAAGATTTGTTAAAAAATTATTAGAACACCTATAATTTTAAATTACAAAAAAAAAAAAAAGAGACAAATGAAACCAGAATTTTCTATAACTATTGTTGCAAATGAAATAATGTCTTCAAACAAAAGAAATCAAATAAAAATTGAACGTGAAGTTGATTAAAAATGGAGCAAATATGTTTTTGGTTTTAAAAAATATTTAAAACATTTAATATAAGTTTTGAATATTTGAATAATATAATGTTATATTTTTACATTCACTATCAAATATAAAGTATAATATCATAACGTTATAAATATTATTTTCATGTGCATCATTTGAATATAACATTTTATATTTGAAAATTTAATGATTATTATAGTAAGAGTTAGATATGAGTAAGAAAGCATAAGAATATGATAAGCTCTTATACTATCTAACTAATATTTTAGTCCACGTAATGGACAAGATGAATGTTTATTTTTATATAACTAATAGAGTTTAATAACTATGCACTGTCAGTATAAAAGTTTTACACTATCAACCAATTAGAAATCACCATTAATATGACTTTTAATATAGTTATTGTAAAAGTCAACAAACTTATCATACATAGTGGTTTGTAATTGGATGACAGCATAAAACTACTTTACGCTATGAATGCATAGCCTATTTTCTCTAACTAATATTTATAATGAATAAATGTTTTTAAATATATAAATTATATTTTGAATTTGCAATAAATAATTTATATTATGATACAAAGTTATTTTTAACTATCCATAATTTTTTTTTAAAATTATTGAAATTCAATTTAAAAATAAAGATAAGAAAAGATAGATTGAAAGAGATAAAAAATTAAGAAAATCAAGTATACGACTAAAGATCAAATGGGAGTGGTTTGAGATGGTAAAAAAAAATGAGCAAGTTGTTAATCAAATTAAATTTAAAATTAAAATTAAGAAGTATGTTTGAAAAAAAAGAAAAAAAAATTAAATGATTAATGTGAGATTATGATAAGGCACATGACACAATGAGAGCAGTAACCTCCTAAAAATACTCTCACTTAAGGGTGGCAAACCAAAAATGGTGGGGTGGATTAGGTGACTCAACCCACCAGCCCACTCAACCAACCCTGCCCAACCTACCAACGCATTGGGCCATCAACAGACAGGAATATATTGTCTTGTTGGGCCATTATATATTTATTTTTAAAATATGTTAATATCATATATTAATCCTATCATAGACTCTTCAAAACAATTCATATATTTCTTATGTCTTGCATTCTCTCTTTTTTTTCATTATGAAAGACATGAAATCATGTTACTCAATATGTAAATATTGAATTTCAGTACTAGAAATGACCGAAATCAACGTAACATCAAAAAATGGCGTAAGCACCATTAGAATTAGGAAAAAAATTTAAGGGTCTATTTTCCTATCTTTGAGTTAGAAATTTAAGGGTTTATTTGTTATTTAAGAAGTTTGAATTTTTTTTCCTTTTTTTTTTTTTTCTGGTAAGTGAGAACTTTTAACCCACCCAAACCAAGTAGATTAGTTTGTCTTAGCCTGTTTTTGGTGAGCTGGTGGTAGGATGGGCCAAAATGAGGTGGACTAGCCTTCTTGGTCACCCCTATTCTCATTTAAGAAAGATTTTTATAAATGTTTTCGTTAAAGAATAATTTCTAAACTACTATTATTCAAGATAAGAATTTAGATTTATAATATAAGAGTTGATGTTGGATGTGCACCAAATAATATACATATATATATATATATATATATATATATATATATATATATTATGAATATATATTTATATTGTATATATTATTATATAGAGAGAGAGAGATTATCATATTACGTTGTTTTCTAACTCAACTCTTCTCTCAAGATAAAAATACACTTGACCAACAAGATAAGATAGATAATACCATAGGATTATCATATCTTATTTGTACACCAAACTCCTTATCACAATAGGATAAGATAATGAAGTTACACAAATACTTTATTAACAAATGACTATCTTTAGAGTACTTATTAATGTACACCCAAGAACAGTGTTATTAGAACCAGATCGGTCATTGACTCGATCAAGGTATTGGGTCAATGGGTTATTGGTCAAACTAGTGAGTCACTGGTTGAATCTCATGAATCGGTATATTATTTAATATTTAAATTTAAATGTATATATATATATATATATATATATATATATATATATATATATAATCCATTTTGAATATGAAATCGGTTGGGCAATGTGTACTTCTATTAGGTGCAAATCCAGAAACAATACAAAAAATATAAAATATAAAATATTAAGAGAACTCTTTCCCATTTGCTTGGGCAGTGTCCACAATTAATTTCTCTGTTGCTTGATCAGTGTACACCCCTGATTGAAGTCTTCAATCCTACTAATACTTGACATAAAGCACTACATGACTCAAGTCGCGCGCATTCAAAAGAGATAGAGCAAGCTATGCAAATGAACCTCAGGGCGGCACATTGTGAAGTTCCACCGTCACTCCTTCTTCTTCCCTTTTTTTTTTTCTTCTTCTTCTCTATGTATCAACTTTTCTTTACTGGGTCATGCTTCATTGTGGGTGGGACCTAGTCACCAGAAGACCTTATTTTACTGCTTACATTTTCCCCAGAATCGAAAAAAAAATGCTTATGTTTTAAAAAAATTAACAACCGAGTTCATAAATAACCCGTCAAGTTACCGATTCTGTTAATAATTGGGCAAGTAAAACTGGGCTACACTGGTTCAACTACATAACTGATCAAATAACAAGCTCAGATCGGTCAAGTGACCGGTTTTCGGTCAAACCAGCTGGTCTGAGCTAAGTTTGATGTCACTGCCCGAGAATTGTATACTAACATCCATCCAGCACACATTAACCACATGTGTAAATATAGTTAACTTTGTTTCACATATGTTTAAAAATAAATGAATGTGATTGTGTACAATTATCAATACATGGTTAATATTAACCACTTTTAAGGCATAATAACTACTATTAGATATTTCAATAATCACATGACACCATTAACTACTTATGAGATAGTTAATCATTATTAGACATTTTAATAATCTCATAACACTATTAACAACATATCAATAACTGTATATAATCACGTTCATTTATTCTTAATAACCTGAGATAGAGATAACTATATCTACACATTTTTTAACCACATGTGACAATCAATAATCTCATGATACTATTAACTATTTGTAAAATAAAGTTAATCACCATTAGACATTTCAATAACCTTATGACACTATTAATTATATATCTATAATTGCATACAATTATATTTATTTACCTTAACTACCTGTGAGACAAAGTTAACCATATTTATACATATATTTAACCACATGTGACAGTCAATAACCTTACATACATAGGGGACATATACTATGAGAAAAACCTTTTTATGTGAGCATGAGAATAGACAATCTCAATTATTAGATTAAAATAGAATGCTTAAATTAAAAGACCCACTTAAAACCGTAAACACATAAGTTGAGTTTGACCATTCTCATTCTCACACAAAAATGTCATTCATTCTCATTCTCACACAAAAATGTCATTCTAGAATGACATTTTTGTGTGAGAATGAGAATGGTTAAACTCGTGGTTTTTTAAGTGAGTCTTTAGCATTATATGTGTGTGTGTGTGTGTGTGTGTGTGTGTGTGTGTGTGTATATGAGATTTGTTAACATACATGCACTTGTTTTTTAATTGTAGTACGTTAGTAAGTTATAACTAGTAGCCCGGCCCGAAAAAAATATTAGATAGAAATGAGAAAAAGGAAAAGAAAATTTTATTTCAATACGACTTGCTCAACTTAACCTAATATGTATAGTAAAATAAAAGTGATTTATACTTCATTGGATCTCATGTCTCAATTAAGAGGAGTCGTGGAAAGAACAGGTTCCAAATCTCGATCAATTCCTTTTTCAAATCCTGCGGCAGCTACATCTTAAAATACACTAATTAGGGCTAGGCAAAAAACCGTTGACTGACCAAATCCGAATAGCCTGAGGTAAAAAAAATGAGTTATTGGTCGATTACAGTCGGATAATTGGGTTGGACGGGTTAAAATTTTTGGTTTTTTGGATTATATTGGTCGGATTCGATTTTGATAAAAGAATATCGCCGGTGATCGAACCAACCAACCAAAAATAACGAGCCCAAATTTTATATTTACTCATTAGTTTTCAAAAGTGTACACCAAAAAACTTTTTTAATTTCAGCTGTCTTATGTCTTTCAAATTCTGATACATTTTGAAGCTAGCAGTGGAGATATAAAATTTTACCATAAAAGAAAAAAAGGGAATATGAATTTCTAACGTAATCACGTGGTGATTCTGCTACAATCACATCTAACAGAGTCTCCTATATTGCTTGCGGGTAATACTTTAAAAATAATATTTATATGATGCATTATTATTTTTTCTTTTTTTAAATAATAAAATAAACACAATCTTCTTCAAATTTTCTAAAGGCCATTACGTAAACCATTTTGTTTGTAGAACATTCCAGATTCTAGATTTCCACCATCTTCCCTACTTTGCCTATAAAGCATCCCACCCTCTAAAGCATTCCATCTTCTCCCTCCACTTTGTCGATGCATTCAGCAAAAGAGTTTTTAGTTCTGCAAAGCTCTGGTACTTGTAAGAAGAGGCCTAAATGGAAGTTTCTTGTAGGAAGAGGCCAGAACAGAAGAGTGCATGAGTGTGAAGAAACCTCTAAAGCCTCACATAGAAGAAATGGTGAAGAAACCTCAGAAGCTTTGCCATCTCCAACGGTTTCTTGTAAGAAAAGATCGAGGCAGTGAAGAAATTTCTGTTTCACTTCCTTCTCCAATGACCTCGTAACACATGCCCTCCTATAGACGCTCCAAGTAATACACCCAAACCTTTTGCAATCCACCCGATCAACCCGTCATCCATCACACCCGAAAATCGACCAACTGAAAGTCTCCCATGGTTGGAGACGAGCTCTGAAACGAGGGTGTTCGATTTTGGTCGAATCGAGCATTTTAGGCTTGAATCTGACTAGTGCTTAGCCCTAACACTAATAATGCATCTTGCTAATGTACTCTAATTAAAAAACAAGTAAGTGTACACGTACACAATGCATTTGTTTTTTAGTTAGAATAAGTTAGCAAGTTATATTTGCAATGTATCTTAAAATACACTAGTAATGCAATTTGTTAACATACTCCAATTAAAAGACAAGTACACACACACACACACACACACACACACACACACACACATATATATATATATATGTATAATAACATCCATTCATTCACTCTCAATTAATTATAAAGCAATGTTAACAATATTTATACATATAATTAATCACGTATCTACATAAACACCGGTATATAGTTCCTTGGTGTAAGTTCCTTTTCTTTTTTTTTTCCCTATCCTTAAAGCATGACACTAATACATTAATGTAATATGGTCACCTTTAATTAGTGTTGGAATAACTTCCCAAAGAAGTTTTTTTTTTCAAGTGCCAAAGCATGATTTCAAATGACATTTTGGTCCACACGTCAAAGTCAAAGTTCAAATAACAAAGTTAAGATCCAAATGGCAAAGTTAGCAACACAACTCTTTTAAAATTGAAACCGGACAAAAAAATAGTTTCAATTTTACATAAAATCTGTAAAAAGTAAATCACTTTTTTTTTATAAATTTTTTAAATCACTTTTTTCAAAGACTAAATAAATTGACTTGTATAATCATCTTCAGAAAAATGAACATAAGAATATATCATTTCCTTGTACACGTTGCAAAACAAATATTTCTAAATATCATTAATTTTCAGGATAAGTGTTTAATTGGTCTAAAACAAATAAACTAAGAACAAAATGAAATAAGTATGCTAATCTAATTTGTTTTGAATTGATATTTGAGAACTGACCTATAACACTCCATATTTTTGTGTTTATTAATTATTTGTCATAATCACAAATAAGTGAAAACTTTAAGGGCTAAATTACTAATTTGATCCCTCAAAAGATAACTTTATTATATAAATTAGAATCTATTATCTACAATGTGAGGGTTTTACTCTTCCCACTTTCTTCATTAGACACTTTCAACATTATCTCCCATGATGGAGTTTGACAAAAAAAATTGGAGGAGTCAAAATAATTAAAATTATAATATATAAATTAAATATAATAGTTTTGATGATATCATTTTTATAGGTGATTTTAAGCATTTAAGCATTCAAATCTTAATTAATTGCCTTTTATGACATGAAAATATTTTTTCTACTTTATTAAAAACACTCTTCAAGTTTTTCTACGACTTTTTTACTCCCATCTACTACTGAATAAAAAATATAAGAGAATTTATATGTAAATTATTTTTGTGAAAAATTTGCAAAACATATTAAGATTTTTTATACAAAACAAAAAAAATGTACGAGAATACACAAAAAATATTAAATTTTTTATGGATTTTTCAAAGAATTTAAAGAAATAATCATTTTTTTTTCAAAAACCATAACAATTTTTGCATACAAATTGCAATAAAAATACAAAATTCAAAAAAAGTAATTGGATAATAAAACCCAAAAGAAAAATCTACATGCAAGAAAAATATACAAATTCAAGTCATATTGTATATGTTTTTCTATATAGAATGAGGATATAAAAAGCATAAAAGAGATGGGTTTGAAAAATGAAAAAATTAGTATTATATTATGAAAACACAAATAATTGATGAAATAGTTAATGGATGAAAAATATTATTAATTCTTAAAATTAGCAATAAGGGTTGGTGTTATCAAAAGAAAAAACTTAAAGTGTAATATTAACATAAAATTGTTATAATAATAATTATTATAATGATGATGATAAAATATTATTTTCAATTAAAGTGTTTCTATGTACTCATTCACTGACTTAAAATCATTAACAATTAAGGAATAAATAGCTTTAAAGAATATTTAAAAATAATATAGAAAATCTTATTCAAATGAAGAAAAACATAGATAATTTTTAATATATATATATATTAAAAAATTGTCAATTATTAAAAATAACTTTATATTACAATTTAAATTATTCATTATAAGTCTAAAGTCAAATTTATATAATCAAAGATATTTATTTATTATAAAATTTAATTTTAATATCATTTATATATTAAAATTATTTATTTATTTATTTTATTATCATGTGTAATGCACATACTAAAATACTAGTATTGAATATTTTATAATAAATCTTAATATTATTATAAAATGTATTAAATAATTGATATAATTTTTATCACAATATATTTATAAATTTTATTATCTTTATTATTATCCTTACAAATTTTAAAAATATTTGAACAATGTTTATTTAATTTTAAATATTTTAATTAATATTATATTTTAATTTTATATGTCCAAGTTTTTGTAAATGTATAAAAATAAAATGTTAAAAACAAATCTTATATTTTACATAAGATCTCTAAAAAGTAAATCTCTTTATAATCATTTTCAGAAAAGTCAACTTGGGAATATATCATCCCCTTACTAAGTACACATTTGGAAAATAAAAATCTAAATATAATTGATTTTCAAGATAAGTGTTTTATTGGGCTAAAACAAATAAACTAAGACCAAAATGAAATAAGTATGCTAATCTAATTTGTTTTGAATTAATGTCTGAGAACTGGACATGTAACACCCCTTTTTTTGTGTTTATTAATTACTTGTCTTAATCACAAATAATTGAAAACTCTAAGATAATCCTAAAATTTAATTTCATAAATCATTTGTTACTTGTAGCTCAATTTTGAGTTGATGATATAGTTGTAAATTGGACTCCATTCCTAACAGATAATCTATGTTGATACTACGCTGACCTTCATGAGTGAATGATCTCACTTAAGTGGGATTAATGATAATTAATTATACTTGGTCATGTGAGAGAAGTAGAAGTGAATTTGACTCTTTTTAATAAAATAATATTATTTTAGATTAAGAAGTAGTAAAGAGCCAGACCTGGAGGAGAGTCGAAACATCACATATTACCAAAATACTCCTAGTCTTCATGAGTCAAATATAAAAGACAAAAAAATTGCTTTGATTGGTACTTGAGAAGGAACTTTTACTAACATAGAACATTTTTTTTTTCTTTTACACATACTAAAAGGGCTTATTTATGGCCAATTTTTTACAATAAGTATTTTGATCTCGCTCTCTCCCCCTTCCCTCTCTTCCTCCCTCTCTCTCTCTCTCTCTCTCTCTCTCTCCATTTGGACATCCAAAATGCTGAACAAAGGGAAAACTAAGTGGTTTATTCATCTTCCTAATTACAAAAACCCTTCGTATGAAACCCTAGGATCAAAAAAACAACTCTAACCTTTCCATACTTCCATATTTCTCTCATTTGTATGCCTATTTGGTTTCATGTTGGATTTTCTGAAATCACATTGAAATGTCAACTAACGTAATTTTAGGTACATGTTCACATGTTTGGTTTCACATTAAGAAATTGATTATGGGTCTAGAATTGATTCTAAGTTGAAGTAACTTTAGCTAGCTTTTCATTAGATAAAAAAAATTATACTAGATTTTGCTACTAACTTATTTTTAGAATAAAAACATGCAAACATAAATCATATCATTTCAAAACTAATTTTAACCAAAATTAATTTTACAAAATTAATTTCATTCAAAATCAATTTTGTCAACACTCACCCAAACACACTATATCTCCCTCTCAAGTTTGCACACTCCATGAGCTCCTCACAACTCCCTTCCTCTTCATTTTTCAAGAGCAAAATCCACCTTACTTTTCTGAACCCGAAAGGATGTCTTTCACACATTAATTAGCAATATTAGAACTATATTATGTTTTTCCTTTATTTTTTTGGTAATAATAACATCATATCTTTGACAAACCCATAGCATGAATAGGAATATATTAATTAGAGAAATTAGGAATATATTATGCTTTATTTTTTCTTTTATAATAATTGCACCAAATTGTTGACATATCCATAGTATTTAATGATAGGATTTTATGTAGATCTAGATAATTATACCTTTGCCTATATATAGGGCAAACCTATGTACTCAAAAATCAAACATGAATTTCTTACAAGTTTTTAACATGTTACTTAGTGTTTTCTTGAGAATACACGACTTATCAAAGTTTCTTTATTTTGTGGCATCTTATCCCAATCGTTTGTGCAATACTGGTTGTGAGTACCATAGCGTAATTTCGAGCGAGTTTCTAAGATCCTAGAACAGGTCATTTATGAAGTCCATATCACATTGTATCAAAAGCACAGGTTTACTCGATTTCAAGTTTTATATTTTTCTTTGTGTCTTTCTTCCACGTCCCTTGTTCTTTCTTGTGTCTTTCTTATTCTTCTCCCCTTCCACCCATTTTTTGTTTTGTTTTCTTGTGACTTCAATTGTTCTTGAGTAGTAGCATAAAAAAATTAAAAAAAAAGTGCAAAAGAAAAAAATTATGGGCACACCCAAGATAATTTTTCTAACAACTTTATTTTAATAAATTACACTTTTCTTTATTTAGAGATGTGAGTATTACACTATCATCTTCTCTTCTTATGTTAAAATATATAATTTACTCCATTTAACTGAATATCGTTAAAGAAAATTACACTTCTCTCGTGAATAATACAAAATCAAATTTTAAAATGCTCTCCCTTCTTATGTTAAAATATATAATACAGTCCATTTAACTTAACACCATTAAAAAAATATTTTTTTTAAATATTTTAAAATATATTTTTGATTAAAATTAGAGTAAAATATTTTTAATTTACTAAGTTACTTTTCACTCACTTGATGCAAAATACATCAGTTCTACATTTTAATACAATAGTCTCACTGAAGAAAGCCAACCACACGGTTATCCAGTAAATAATAAATCAACTAACATTATTTTTAAATTATCCTTGTATAAGATGACATTTTGTAAAAGAAATCTACAAACCTTATCTCTAGTACAACATCAAAGTCACATCCCTCGGCTCAAATTTCACCACATAAGAAAAATAAGATTCTCAAACAAATTCACAAAATAAATGAAGACTAACCCCACTATTAGCGCTAGACCGCAGCTCTCATCAAGAAAGCGTAACACCGTTGACAGCAATAGGCATGCTGCTCACCCAATCGCATTGAAATTAGTTGAATTCAGCCAACCCAGTGACACCTACAAGCTCCGATAGTCTATCACGGTGACTTCGTCTTCTGGGGCATCCAGATCTTGATAACTGCACCACCATTTAGAAAATGAGTAAATGTTTCAGAGTTAGGGTCTCTTTGGATAAACTTTTCCATAAGTACTTATAGGAAAAGAAAATAACAAGAAAAAATAAAACAAGCTTCTCCAAAAACTAAAATTAGTTTATGCATAAGCTTATTTGTAAAAGTTCTCTCTTATTAGCTTCTTCCAAAGCTTATTTTCTTTTCCTATTAGTGTTTATAGAAACATTTATCCATATTTGTCAAGTGCAAATAAGAAAAATGAACATCTTGATTCATCCGTTGGAAGTCATAATCTTTTGTTACGTGGAAATCTTTCAGAATATTATTGCTATTCTAAAGAACTTTAATCAAATTTTCAGGGCATAAAAGCTAAGGAGAGAATAAAAGGAACTTTTTAAAAATGAACTTTCCTTTCGAAAGGAAAAAGAACTAAATAAAAAACTACACAAGGGATGAATAACTTGAGTACTGAAGATAGTGAAGCATTCTTAGACCAAGTAAAAAGGGCATAGAAAATTGGGTTGCAGATTGAAGTCTAAAGATCACACATATGAGAAGGGAAGAGATAGTAAGACTTGGGATCCCGCAAGGGAAAATATGTACAAAGACCCTGCAGAATAATTACCTTCGCATTCGTCGAGGATCAGGTCTAAAGGTCGGAGGGACAGCAATTATAGGCGCTGGTCCACCCATATGAGGACCAGATCGCATCTTCCTTCCCGAGGCATCATATGACGAAGGTCCTCCTTGCTCCCTTAACATCTGCATTGCAACTTCTGGTGGAGCAGGGACAAAAGGTCCCAAAGGCCTGTAGAGTTGCAAATTATATAAGCACCAACAAAACCTTAATTAAAGAAATAAGGTGGATGAGATTCAGAAGAAGAAGAATGGAAGAAGCAACTAACCCAGCACCAGGTACAGGCATCAAAACTGGTGGAGGAGGGGGCATATCTGAGGTAAATGGAGGTACACCAGGCCCTCCATATGCATCATACATTGCTTCATCATGGTTTCCCATCTGCCTTTCATGGGATGGGGAACTGTCAGGCCTATCTCCATTCATTCTGTCACTCCTGTCCTGGTCTTGACGGTTACCACGATCATCCTTCAATCGGCCATCCAAACCTAATCTTCTCTTTAGAGGCCTATCCTTCTACGAACAGAACAGAAAAGGACTGATCATTTGAAAATCAAACCATACTAACATTGTACAGAAATACATTGCTATGCTAAAGCCAGAGGGAAATGCAAAAAACTTTGCTGATTCCACAAGGCACAAGCAGTACAGACCCCATCTGCAATGCTGCTAAAATGCCATGTAACAGATAGACAACTACCAAAACCTGGACTCCAAAATGTTTCCAAAACATGCATGATGCAACGATAAAGATGATTTTATCAAGTCATGAATCATCATTAGTAATATTTTTACTTCTAGGTATATAAGTGCATGGTAAATAAAATAACTAGCCTACCTGAGGTTGCTGCATGACAGGCGTTCCACCAGGAGCATCAGGATCACTACAAGAAAAGTAAGGGCACTATAAGTGATATGTCCACCATCACTAGCAATATTAACCACTAAATAAAAGATGCCTTATTTAATACTTACTTCATGTAATTTTGAAAATAAAGATCCTCACGAAATTTTGATGTTAGTTCCATCACAAGCTCTGGGTGTTTTAGCTTCAAATGTTTGTGCACAAATTCAGCCGCATGAAAAAGCTTTGTGCAGCCCTTAGCTCCACAACCATACTTCCAACCATATTTTTCATCCCTAATTTTTCTTACATATGGATCCAACACATCAGCTGCTGCAGCATCTATCTTCTCCTTGGCAGTCATCACTTCCAATGGATCCTGACCATTCAACCTTCCCTGCCAAAATGAATCAAGTTTATTCTCCCATTCAGACCCTGATTTACTTGTTTCTTCATGCCCTGCTCCTTCTGGTCTCACATGCCTAAAACCCTTGGCCTCATTAGTTTCAGTCATTCCATAATAATCAATACCATGAATCCGCCAAAGATATGTAATAAGTGTGTCCAGTAGCTCAACACCCTCTAAGCCCTTAACAGATGTTAAGCCCCGGATAATTATTATGGGGCCCACAGATCCACTGTGAGCCTTATCATCATTTTTATTGTGGTCACTGGTGCATAAAATATTATCTTCAATACCCTTTTCCAAGTCAAGCTTACGAACAACAGCCTGAGCCTGTTGAATATCTGCTTGTATCCGTCTAGGTTCAGAACTGATGGGGTGAGCTTTCGGAGCAGCTGAGAAATCATTATCTTTATTAGGTCCCCTACCATGTCTTCTTCGTTTAATGCCAGCATCTGTTTCTTCCTCTGAATTAGGCTCACTGGCTTGCCCTGATTTACTGGATGAAGAAGAGTTCAAACCAGGATTTCTGCATTGATTGAAAATTCTCAGTACAAACAATAATGAGAGCATAAGGAGGAAGAGCAGGCAAACGTAGACAGTGTGACAGAGCGACAACATACAGGTCTAATGTACCACTTTGCAAATCAAGCAAAAAATCCTTTGCAAGCTGTCGAGCATTTTCATTCCTCCTAAAAGATGATGTGCCAAGGAGGATCAATTACAGTTATATATCTTAATCAAAATATTAATTTACCAGCCTATCTAGCAACGACCCAAGTAAAAATACTAGCATATGATCCATGAACATAAAGAGGATGCTCCACACAGTTCTTCATTAGACTGCAAGATCTGCAAAACTCACCTTTCAATTACTGTAAGTAAATTTGTTGGATGATATTTATCTTTTAACCTACATCAAAAAATAAATCAATAAAGGACAGATCAAAAGATTGCATGTACTTGAAACAAGATGATAACTCAAGAATCAAATAAAATTTTAGTAGTGGAAAAAGAAAATCCATACCACTCCTCATCCTTATGAGCATTAAAATAAGCTCTTTTTTGAGTAGAAATATACTCTGATTTGTACTCTTGATACCTAGAGAAATAAATTAAGCATATCATTTGTCAACGAGTATCCAATAAGTTATTCTGTATTTAGAGCTTAGGCACAATAAAAAGGATATTGTTTTCCAAAACTTACCTACGCTCAGCTTCAGCTGGCAGTACATCATCTTCAAGCTCCTGAATGAATTGTTTATAAGACATCAACCCCTCTCTGAAATAATTCACAAGCATATCAATGTTAATAAACTTTCCCCCCTAAAAATCATATTGTCAAATAGAGAAAAATAAAGGCAACACGCATCCCACGAATCAGCAACAACATAATCAACATTTTAAAGTGAACCTTCCAGAACTACCCATCAGGAGAATAAAAAGGAAGAATTTACATAAATAACAAATTTAATACATTACTTTTTTCTATTTACTGATAAAACTCAAAAGATACACTCAGGTATAGAAATTTCACAAAAGTTGAAGCATGCAGTACCAAGCACAAAACACAACCTTCCAAAGGGTTGGGATCAAAAGCATAGTAGGAAAGACAAAAGAATAATGAGCAGGGTGTCCCAAAAGATCTTCAGTAGCGGTCGGTACACGTTACAATGAGACAGTATAACATACAGATTCCATTCTATGATTTAGTACATTTCTAAAGTAGGACAAAACAGGACTCAAGGTTAAAAAGTAGTTCATTTGACTCCACAAAAAAGGGTGGAAACAAGGAGAACAAAAGAGAACAGCACATCCCATTCCATTCTATCCAAGTGCCAAACAATGCCTTTTAGTGGCGTGCTGAAATTTCTACTAGGAAAAGTAATCAGGACAGAATCAATAAATAGATGGCATGCTGAAATTTCTTCTATTGATTATAACAAAATATACCTTCCTTGTGTACCAAAATGGGTACCAACTCAATGACAACATGAGGACAGACAATAAAAGGAAAAAGAATCTAAAAAGCTCATTAAACAAACAATACAAGTTTGCACAAAGTTTCAATCCAAAGTCTGTCCAGAAAATTAGTTAATTCTTTAATTAAACGTTAACTGTCATTGTTTGCAGGCATAAGATAGGAAGCCATATGCAGCAGAACTTTTCTCTTGTAGAAATCCTTCAAAGTTGAAGTAAAGGACAAAATCTAAGTTTTTCTAACAACCTAATTTCCTCCAAAGAATGAGATGATGAGTTGCTAATGGACAACAAGTCCAAAGGAAAAAAAAAGAGCAAACCTGACTGAGAATTCTAACAAGATGGAGTAAAAAACAAAATCAACTGATCCAATGAGAGAACAATTTATGATGGTTTAGGCATGTCCTATCTAGGGACACAGATGCTCTAATATAGATAGGAGACTACTACAATCAATAAAATAGTATGAGTACTAATAAAACCAAAAATAATAATGGTGTGAAAAAGAATATGGTTGCAAAATCTTAAAAGAATATTGTTGTATATGAACTAATGCAAGAAACTGAAGAAGTAGAGCAAATGACAAAGATCAACAAACTAACATTTTGATGCAAAACTTGCTTGACAATCTGCCATAATTTTTTTAATGGTAAAGCTCTGGGTAGATTACTACAGGAAGAAGTACCACTGTACCATATATGGTGTACATCAGTAATTCAGTATTGTAAATTGTAAAGGTAGTATTCTAAAAGAGAACTTCCCATTAGAATTACCTTTCAAGATTTCATAAAGAAAGCTATAGGAATCAAATTACATTGCTATACGTTACATCAATTATTACACTATTCAATAACTTTTTATTGGATAATTTTATCTCAAAATTTACTGTGCAATCAAAAGTTCTTATCATATAAATCATATCTACAAAATCTTAAATTAATCCAAAATTATTTAATACTCCATTGATAGACATCAAAATTGAAGTAATATATACTTTTAAAACATATAAAAATAAAAACTCTTTGATTATATACTTATAGTTATTCAATTTTGACAAAATTTGACATAATCAAGGTAATATATAATTATAATTCAACAGTTAGAACCATAAAAAACACATTTTATATAAAGTTATTGATGGTGTAAGAGATAATGTAATTTATAGCAGTATAATTTGATCGACCCCTCTCTATATATATAAATTTGTATGTGTGATGAAAACTTCCAGAAAATATAATCAATGAAGGATTTTGTTTTCTTATGGCTTGGCTACTTTCTTTGACATGTTCACTCACAGTGATTTTCTTTTAATTAGTATCCTGTCTAGACTGATTGTTTGTCCAAATATAGTTTTGTTTATAAGTTCATAATGAAAATTGAAACAGCAGTCCTGCAGAAACCAATCTTCATCAAAGTACCCAAGCAATGTGATAAAGCCTCAACCATCAAAGAAGACTCAGGGCCTGTTTGAAAGAAGTGGAAAAGGGAGAAAAGGGAGGGAAAGCGTACTACTTATTGTAAGCTTTCCCCTCTTTACCACTTCTCCCAAAGAGACCCTTAGTGTTCTTAGACAACAATTCTCTCTGTTACTTTCCAGAAATTTACTTGTCATGACAGAATAGCTTCTTTCTAAAATTTCCTTCGGACAAAGGTATCTCATATTTGAATGCCATTTCTACTTGCAGGTGATTTTAATCCAGTACTTCAGTCTTTCCAGAGTGCATTTGAATCTGTATTTCAGATGCCTATTAATCGCTAAAGAAGAACTGAGGTGCATATAGTGAACATCCTTGTGACACACACATCAAATTCCTCTAATAATCACATCTCCCAAATTGCTCAACAAATCGTAGCAGAGATCTGGTGTTGGCCTTATACAATCAACGTAGCAAGGTGTACTTCAATTGAAGCTGCCCACTCAGGGTGCAAAGTAAACATTTCATCTCAGATGATATAAAAAATCCTCAACAGCATAAACCTATCAACCTCATGTTTCAATCCTGCAATGTTATAAGAGTATGTAGGCTCCTTTGCCATTATCCCCTTCTGAACTACCATCCCATTGACAGAATGTCTTGTAGATGTTGCACAAGAAATAGATGAAACAAGGCAGGTACATTTATTAATTTATGGTTTAAAATAAAGAAAAAAGTACAAAGCTGACCTTTGTACACCTCCACTTGGCAAATCTGCATAACCGCGACCTATATCCACATCTGCAAAATGAACCCACAGCATAGGAACATATTGACAGTAAGCTGACTTCATCTGGGGAAAAACAAAGGTATACACACATGATAGCATAAAAGAGTTGATCTACAACAAACCTTTTGAAAGAAAAATTGACCATAATATTAGATTTATACATAAACTAAAGATAAATATCATTTACACTACATAAGAAAAACAAATAGTGATTAACAATTATTAACATACCAGAAATCCCATTATGATATCCCCCAGCAGATCGATGTGCAAGCCTGCCATAAGACTTCTCATCTGCATAACCAGTCCTTCCACCCACTCCCCGTTCATAGCCACCGAAATAATCATAGCCAAATCTGCTTTAATCACATTCAAACAATGAAGTAAATTAATTAAAAAATTATCAGCATAGACTAGGGTGATAAGGATGTAATGCAGCAAATTTCAAATGCGAGAGAAGAAAATCCTTCTAATGTGTTTCCTATAAACAATTTAAATAATCACATGATAGCATGAATATAACATCACATCACTCTGTCAACATATAACAAGTCATCTTTGAGTAGTCATGCTACAATCGGTGGAATTGGTAAGAAATAAAAAAATAGACAAGTTTGAAAGAACACAGTTCCGTAAATACATGTACTTGAATAAAACTGTAGAAAAGTTACAAATTTGTCTTCGCAACTTCTATGAAATATTCTGAAGCATTCACAATCACAAAAAGTAAACAGAAAACAGAAAAAATCGGATATTCTTACAAGGCATTTTTATTTGTCCGAAACATGATAAATATAAGATTTATAGCTAAAACAGCATAGTTAAATATGCTGCAATTTGGTTGAAATTTGAAACTGATTACCAACATCAAAGGATTAGAACTTTCTCGAGTAAGAAGGTCACAACTCAATAAACTTTTGATAGAGATATCACTTACAACAAAAATAGAGTGAAATAGATATTAAAAAAAAAAATCTGATGGGGATAACATAACGGGAAAACCCCTAGCATAAGGCTAAGGGGAAGGGAAAAGAAAAAGCAACAACAAAACATAGGGAGTAATGTATATGTATGCAATGTTTTCCACCTAGACCCTAATAAATTAAAAACAAATATGACTGATCATGTCTAACCCCTTTTCCCTTGACAACAGGAGTTGATTCTTTTTTCCTTCTTTTCATAGCAATCCAATATAAAAACATTATGCCAATAGAAGATAAATTTCTACAAAGGCTTCCAAAATCCATGATGTCAGAACAGTCTAACATCCATCAAGACTTCCAAAATCCTTATTTTTTATTTCATTGGACAAACAGATATTTTGATAAAAGAAGTTCATAAAACGAAGAGAAAAAAGAAATCCAATGAAACAAAGCTGCTCAATCTCAATCACTCAACAAGTCTAACCCCATCAAAAAGTTCCCCTCGCGCCCTAGGCCCATTAAACACCAAATACCTAATCCTATCTCAAAACAATTGTTGTGCCAAAGGAACCTAAACCCCCCTAGGAAATCAGAGAGTTTACTTCCCGTCCAACCAAATGCAATTAAAGAAAACAGATACGCTCTCCCCAGCCATGAGAATTTTCACTTTTTCAGCAACACAATCAAAACAACTCAATCTACAATTTCCACCACAAAACGAAACACAACACTTTACCCCAAAATCCGAATTTAAAACTAACTGCACTAGCGCACACGACCTAATTACTAATTACAAACACAATTTCCATACATTTCAATCGCAAGTAACCAATCCTCAAAACTAGGGCAAAAGCTGGCATCACCTGTCGTCAGGTCCATAGCCGCGGGGGCTGACCCTGCGGGATCGCTTGTACGGCGGAGGCGAACGGCGCGACGGCGGCGGGGGAGAGTAGCGGCGGTCGCGGTAGCCTGGGCTAGGGCTGCGGCGACGCTTGAAGTCCCTGTCGCGGTCGTAGTAATCGCTCCCGCGGCTGCGGTTGGGGTGGCGGTCGAAATCGCGGTCGTCCCTGCGGTCCCGGCGCCGCGGCGGCGGAGGGAGAGGCGGCGGAGGAAGATCGTCGGCGGTGGGGGCGGAGGCCGGCGGCGGAGGAGGAGCGGTGGCGGAGGGAGACTGGTCGAGGGATTCGGGGGGCATGTTGATCACTTCGGCCATGGAAGAGAATTGGAAAAGGGTAAAATTGAAAAATGGATGCGGAAGAGGAAAAAAGAGAGCAAAACCCTAATCTAATAAAAGAGACAAGAGCACGAGAGTAATTTAGGTTTTTGGGTGTGTTCTTTGTTTTGCTGTTTGTGTTTCTGCGTGTTAATTTTTTGTTCAGAACGAGATTCTGATGACTGTGGGTTTTCACTTTTTACTTGTTGGGAGGATGGGACGATGCTGTCAATTAATCCCTCACAGACAAATCAAATGGCATTAATGTTTCCAGCGTGAGCGCGTTATATGATGTTATATTATGTACTGAGAAACTCAAATCTGTACGCAGTTACTAGGATAGGATAATTATCTTGCTTTAACACTAATAGATATGATTATTATCTTATTTTATTACTTATTATCTTAGTATTTACCTAATGCTATTGAATTAGTGTAATTTTTATTGGATTAGAAGAGTTGATCTAGGAAACATATATGTAGAGAGAGATTTATTAATATAATAATTTTTATGTATTAGTGAAAAGATAAACATTGATGTCCTTATCGGTTTGAATACTTTATTTTTTTAGATAAGACGTTAAATTTAATATATTGTAATAATATCCTTTATTATACATTAACATGTGTGTTTTTTTTAGTTTATTAATTTAATTTTTGTTGTCTGTTTGTCCACTTTTTTGGGTGTTATGGAGGACTATAGGGCCCGAAACAAAAGTACATCAAGATCCTACGGAGAGACGACAGCCCCATTCTATCCTTATCCTATAGGGAGAAACTGAAAAACATGCATGCCAAACTGTAACGAGGGAGCATAATTCACTAGCCGATCTGCTATTATGTTTGTCTATATTTTTTATTTTTTTGAAAAAGATGAGTGTCACAACCGAAGTTAGACGGCAAAAAAGAAATGATAAAAACAAAGAAATCGCTACCATACTTTATTAAGAAAAAATATATGAAAAAATTCAAAATAATAGTTTCGAACCAAAAAAATAAATTCGAGAGTTGATAATGTGTAGAAAAGGTGTTAACAATCTATAATGTCCATTATAAAAACAGTTACCCCTAAGTAAATTTGCAAAAATAGATAACTTTAAAAATATTTATTTTATCCCTAAAAGAAATGTTTTGGATATTTTTATTAATTATTTATTTATTTGTCAATGGAATTTAAAAAATTAAATTTTATTATTTTTGAGCTCGACAGGAGTGGTCCTTTGTTCCTACGTATCTTCCAGTGCAATGAAAAATCAGACTCACGTAATTCTTTTGTAAAAAACATCTTGTGAGTTGATTTTTTTAGTTTTTTAAAATTATTAAATTCGACATGACAAAACTGTTACAACTCAGATATGTCAAATTTAGTGAATGACCAAACAGGAAATACTTCTAAAATGATCATATTTAAATTTTACGATTATTTATTTTTATTTTTTTGAAAAGGTGTATTAATTTTGATTTAGAAATCACGCTCTCAGTAGACCTTACACGAGCCACAAGGTAAAAAACTTAAGAGATCCTAATTTATTTGCTCAAATTAATTTGACTATAAAAAAAAAATAAAAAAAATCAAATGTGCCTTTATTTTATTTTCCATTAATATTTTTGGGCTTAGCAATTTATTTTTTTATTAACGAGATTACTAGATTTGAGCATCTTTATACTTTTTTGGCCAAAAGGTATAGGTGTACAATAATAGTAACACCCACCAAAATGTTCGAATCTGCTATAGGAAAGAAACAACAGGCCGGCAGAATTTGGGCTGAGCTTAATATTATTCACCAGTAGCCCAACAAACAGTAAAAGAAAACAAAAGAATTGGGCTAAAGCCCATCTACTTATTCAGATCAAAGAGAACGATGGAACCTTAAACACTCATAAGCGAGACATAGTATTAGAAATAAAAGTCCGATATATATGCGAATAAGTAATTAAACAAAAAAAAAAGACCCCAGAACAAGCAATATACGCCACACACATTGCCAAGTATCAACCACAAAAGCAACATCTGGTACAAATAATAATGCAACAATAAATCCATGCATCCATCAGAAAAGTGAAATGGAACCAGAAATAAAAACAAATAGAAAGATGGATGAAGATGACATGATCATGAGAGACAACCAAGCATACAACCAAATAGCAGAACAACAAAAGAAAGAATTATTAAGAAAGAGAAATAATAAGAGGGAAAACAAACTGGACTTGGCTGGAAGCAAGGTTCGTTCCTAGTGCCACTCGCGAGAGAGTTTAGTACGCAGGTCCGTGAACCGATACACAACCTGGTGATGGGACCTGGTTTTGGGGTTGTACGAGAGAGCTTCAAGCTAGTTGTTGCGTTCTCTGTGTTGGTGTGTGAATGGGTGATATCGGTGCAGTTTTATCGTGATCCTTGATATTGCGGCAAATTACGAGAAAATACAGCTGATACAGTCACAATTGCGATTGCGGTGAGTCGAAAAATCTTTATGTTGCGGCTGCAATTACAGTTGCGGACAGCAATTTAGTGTTTGTGTGTGATAGTGGGAGAGAGGAGCGAAGCCTCTGTGCTTGATGGTGTGCGTGAATTAGTGTAGAAGGTGAAAAAGTGTGTGACGGTGAGGGTTGTGCTGTTGTGCGTGGGTTGAGTGAGAGAATGAAAATTTTATTTTTGTGAATTAATGTGCAGTGGGTCTGTAGATGATAGGTGAGTGCTACTGTGCGTGTGTGGGTGATTCGAGTGTTGGTGAGAAGAAATGGACGAGAGAAGGGAGTTCACGGTGGCTCAAAAGCTATTGTCATTTTTATTGAATAAGAGAGTATGAGAGAAAGTGAGGTTGAGGTGCTAGTGTGCAGTGTTGTGCCAAGAGTGTGTACAGGTGAGTATGGGAGAGAAGAATGAAGAGAGAGTTCTATGTGTGTAGATCAACGGCTGGGCAGTGTTTAAGGATGTTCATGGAGGTTCAAAATGAGGGGTCATTTTTCTAGTGAGAAAACGGGAGAAAAGAAAAGAAGAAGATGAGAGAGCTTCTTGTATTAATGCGGTGAGCTGGTGGTGTTATTCAGGGAGAATGAGGATTGTTTTACTAGGGTGTGTGTATGATGAGAGAGTGAGAGCGTGTATGTATAATCTATTATTTAGAGAAAGAGGATGAGTGTTGCTGGGGCGCGTGACGTGAATGTAGAGGGTGAAAGAAAATGTGTGTGCGGTGCTTTCTGTGTGTTGGGCCTGAGGTGAAGAGTGGAGAGTTTGTGAACGTGAGAAAAGTGATGTGAGGGAGAGGGAGAAAAAGTTAGAATGTTGAGGGTCCTCCCCCCTCCTTCATAGGAGTGTGATACCACTTATTTACAGCTGTGAGAATAGGCAGCGTAGCCTAACGGTTTTCCTTTCATTTCAAAGCTTTTTCAATTTTTTTCAAAACAAAATGCAAGAAGATAAGGTTGGTTGTACCCAAATGCGTCTAGAAGGATCTCTCGTTTTCCCCCACGTTTTTATCACATGACACTCTTCACCTCTTTTTTCTTTTTCTTTTTTTTTAAATTTTACTCATTTTTCTTTTGTTATGTTGTTGGGCCATGGGCTACTAGCCTATACTTCTTTATTTTCTTACCTTGCTCTCTTTTGTTTTTTTTTCTTTCTTTTTTAATAATTCTTATTTTTTTGTATTTTCAAATTTTTAAAAAAAATTTAATACTCAGATAAAATTGGATGTTCACAATGAGGAATAGAGGTAAAATAGAAATCAACACATAATAACATAAGGATTTTTGGTAGTGTATGACAAGAAAGCAAAAAGAAAAAGAAACAAGCTATTACAAACAGATATAAGTTATACCTATAGCATCAGCATGCAATGCCAAAGCTAGTCAGGGGGAGGAACTTCGAAGACAAGAGAGAATCATCTTGAGAAGAGCCCATCTTTGCAAGTATATCAACACAATTATTGCCTTCAAGCAACGTGTGGGACAAGGAAACGTTCCAATCTCGATCCCACAGATTCCTTATGGACTAACATAAAGGTGCGTAGAGATGAGTGTTGGGAAGACTTTGCTTGATCATATTAAGAGCATGCAATGAATCAAAATAAAAACAAACACTACGAATACCCCTTGCCCAAGTGATTTTGAATTATGTTATTCTGTCTCCGAATTCGAGCCCATGACCAATTGGTTTTGGGCTCGAATCTAAAAACAAAATAGCATAATTCAAAAGATATTGGAACACATGTAACAAAATATAGTCACAAAAGGAATTAATCAACATTTTGATGAATTAATCTCATATGCACACAAAGTCAAGTAGATACCAGATTATAACATGCTCTCATAGTAATACAAAGATAATTAGATAATAGAATTTATGTACCTAGTGTAAAGGATTGAACCACTTGTTCTTCAAGAGATCTGGTGTAAAGGAACGAATTTTTGTTTAAGGATTTAATTCGTCATTGTAAGACTTGTCTTTTCTAATATGTGAATAAGTGGTTGATAATCTAAAATGAAAAATTAAATTTAGTTTAAGTGTAAAATTAAAAGTAGTTGCTTCTTGTGTAAATTCCTGTAGAGTTTTCTACAAAAATTAGCCTATTTGGATTTTAGTAGTGCAAAGGTACATTATGAAGGCTGGCAGTGTAAAATCTACAACATGTTGATCCATAATTAAGTGATTGAATAATTAAGAAGAGAATTTAAATTTAATTTTCAATGAAAAAAAGATAATAAAATAAGTGTTTTTCTTATTTGAATTTCTATAGAGATTCTTGCGAGAATCTAGTTGTGATGATATCTATTAAGCAAGGATTTATTTGTATAGTTGATGAGTAGTACAGGATCATGGAATTAATTAATTATAATTAGATTCTACTTGGTTTGTTAACTTTCCTTATCAAAAGATTCAGACCATTGGATTTTATTCTTTTCTGCTCAGGATCAATTACTGAGAAACCAGGTAACTAAAGTAGAATTGACTGCCTGACTTGTACAAAGATAGTTCAACCCTCTCTAGAGAAATTCTAACGAGTCATAAATTCATGTAGATTTTAATGTCAATAAAATTATTTTAACTGATTCAAGTATTAAAAAACCCAAAACCTAACTTGACAAATTTTGGTATTTGACAGCATATTCTCTGTGAGTGTAAGAAATTAAAATTTCTACTACCTAAACCTATAAATACTTGTGCTAGTCCAACTAAACTAGATGAACAATTTATGTTTTCTAAGCAAACTAACAAGTTACATCCTAACTAAGTGTCTATTCCTAAACTACCTACACCAAATCAAAACCACCCATGGTTTCCTAAAGTAGTTGTCCAACTCTAGCTTATTAAGGAAGTTGGAATTTGTTTTCTTATTTCAATTAAAAACCCTACCATTTTGTCTATTACCTAACTACCCCTTACTTAAGTGGACCTAGCATAACACAAAAGCCCATTTCCCTTCCTTTAAATCCCTCTTAGCCGTGAGCTTTTGGCACTTTCCCATTCTTGTTCTAAAAAATTTCTAAGTGTTGGAAGCTAGGAGAAGTTTTAATTCTTGGTAAGTTCTTCATACCTCTTCATCCTTTCTCCTACTTTCCTTCTTCCATTTCCTTCTAAGACTTTTATTAAGCTATTGTATTCCTTGCTTCTTTAAAACACAAAACAAACCTAAGATGTTTTGGTGTCTTGGTTTGTCCATTGTTGAAGCTTGTTCAAGCCAAAGTCTAAAGAAAACCATTTATCTTACCCTTTTCTTCTCAAAGTCCCTGTTTTGTTGAATCCTTGGAGGTAAGGAAAGTTATCCTTTTTATGTGTTGTTGTTGTGATGCTACTATTCTTGGTGAAAAGAAATATTTTGTGAAGGTGTGCTTGATGTTCATGTTGTTGTTTTCATTTTTTGTTTTAACACCTCTCACTCTTTTTGCTGTAACTTGAGTTGTGATTAATATTTTTGAGTTCTTTTTGTTTTCTTGTAAACTAGACAAAATTTGATCTAGAATAGATTCAAGAAACGTATGAAAGTTAAGAAATGAAAAAGATATGTCTTTTAAAAGTTGTACTTGCTTCTAAAAATGCTGAACTAACAGCATGCACTAAAATCTAATTTTGGAATGTTCTGTTGGTTGTATGTTGAAACTCTTAAAACAACAAGAAACTAGATTCAATAAGCTTTCTGAGCATATATGGTTTGTCTATATTTATTATTGTTTACTATTTTTAATGATTTTTAGAAATTGATGGTTGTACTTTTTTTTTACTATAAGTGTTTTTGAAAACTGTGAACTTTTGAAAATCATAGTAAATCATATAGACCTTTGTTTTTAATGATCTTAGTCATTTTGGAAAGCTTTTTAAGTGCATTTTTAGAAAGTACATCACTTTGCTACTAAATGTTCTAATATGGATGTGAAAATGACAAAACACTTCAGTTGGTCCTCTAGTAGGATAATCTAACCTTACTATTTTGTTATTTTTTTATCTTTTTTGATAGATTTTTGCTTGAGGTGATCTTAGATGATTTAGAAAATAGACAAAATTTTATTTTTAGCAAGCTATGGATCATGTCTAGCAAAAATCATTTACTTATTCAAATTTAGTTTCAAAACCAAGGCTTGAATCTAGAATGCTTATAGATTTTGTTTTTGAACTAAAGTTTTAAAACTCTTTTTTTAGTTTTATAAATTCTTATGTTTTGACACTTAAAACTTAATTGTGAATTTTTTTATATAAAAGTTAAATATGATTTTCAAAGAAAAATATCTTTTTTGTTTTTTTTTTAATTTTAAAGGTATTTTAATTATTTAATTATAAATAATAGTTTTATAAGTTGTGAAATTAAGTTTTTGTGAAAACCTAAGACCTAAGTTTTAGAATGATGATTTCAAATTTAAAATCTTATCTAAATTTAATATTTTATATTTTAAGAAAAAATAATTTTTAAATTTTATATAAGATTTAATAAAAGTTATTAAATGGTGGATTATAAGAGTTTCATGATTTATTCTTGAGAAAGGCATGACAGGGTGAATATATGTGACTTGATGGCATGTTGAAATATTGTAAATGGGTGACTAAAACTTATCAGGGTGTGAATGATAAGTGGTCTTGATAAGAAATGTCATAATTGTCTATTTATGATGAATTAATTGTCATGCATGTATGTATTGTTGTGAGCAATTTGATACTAAAGGTAGTCAGTATCAAGGGAATAGTTGGGTTTCTGTCGAGTGCGAAAGCTTAAGGACTATGGATGGCACAATTTCACAAGAGACCGAGATTTTGTATGCCCTTATGTCGTGATTGCGATACCTCCATATGAAAATCTTGACTAGAGCGCTGGTTCTTATGATCAGTGGCCGATATTCCCCAAATGGTTTTTGGCACATGCCACTTTATTAACCCTTAGTGGGGACCTGTGTTGATTATACCATGATTAAGGAATATCTGAGCTGGTCGCTCAACTTAGATTTCCATGGAGAGTCTAGGATCATGGTTTGCATTTGCATAATTGGTCATAATATAATTAAAAATAACAAATGTGATTGGATCTTTGTATTATGCTTGCATATTGCGATTGAAAGTATGCTTAATTGTATGTTTAGTAGATTATATGTTCAATCTTACTATAATCATTTGTTTTTAGGCAGCTTATCCTTACTTATGTGTCATTGTGTATATGATTGTGATGATTGCGATGATTCGTCGTCGTGGGAGCAGATGAATGGAGTTTCGCCCAGACCCTTAGTTTTCTTCCGACTTTTAGGAGTTCATATCAATAGCGAGGGACAACGCCTAGTAGACCTTACCACGGTTGATGGACGCCAAGATGAAGGAATCATCTTCGTTTATATGTCAAACCTAGACACTCTCATGAAGCTTAGAGGAGTCACCTTTCAATCCTTTAGATGACCCTATAGCTTCTTTGGTTTGGCATCACCAGATGCCTCTAGAGGTAAGAGGCCTTCTTATATAGAGGTATTAGAGGCGACTCACACCATTCCTCTTACCATGTATTTGGAGCCTTAGTTATGGGAACAAAATTTGTAGTAGATCATTTTACTTTAGATATGTGAGTTAGTCCTTATGACCATCTGATTAGGGAGTGTCCTTATGTATATTCCCCTTCCTCTTCTTGAATTGTATTTGTAGGTTGGTCACATGTATTGACACACACACACACCTCATATTAGGGTGTTTTGATTCCTTGTATATGAGTCAACGTACAAAGTATCGCACCTTGTTTGTACATGTTGGTGTTGATGTTTCTATGATTATAAGACTTCTTTTATCACATGTTTATTGATGTAGACTTTATTTCTATTTGACATTGGCACTAGTAAATAGAGAAGTAGCAGAAGTTGCAAAAAATTCTCACTCATTTTCATAATAAATTAAGCTAAGAGTTTTCATAATCAAAAATAAAAATTGAATCCCGATTATGTTGGTCGAGTGTTCCTATGACGAAGTTGGGTCGTTACAGTCATAACATGTATTAATCGTTTAATGGGACAATGATTAAGTGACATATTGGATGAGGCTAGAGACCTCTTATTGGGCATCAATTGAATAGCCCAATCCATCACAAGCTATTCAAAATAAAAACACAATACAACATCCATCAATTAATTAGGTATTATAATAAAAATTATTGATCATAATTAATATATTATTAATTGAAGAATAATTTCTAATAATTTATTAATATTAATCCATAAAATAGATTAATTAAATAATTAATCTAACATTTTCTCACTTGAATAACATTACTCAATTACAAAGGTATAAGAACTTTAAGACTAGAATACTAATTATGGTCAAAGTACACACCAACCAAAAAGTCAAAGAAATATAAACCCTTAGCAATGCAAAAATACTTTCGATAAGAACATACATTATACATGTCAAGAAGCTTATACTTCATGTAAAAAAATATGATGAATAAGGAAAAACATAATATAATTAAATTAAGAAAAATATCCAATTTCAAAGAATGGTCTAAACATCTAAGAAAAATATGCAATTTTAAACCTTACTCTCCCTTATCTTTTTTTTTTTTTTGGTTGAATTTCTCCCTTATCTAGTAACATTAGTAAAAATCATACTATAATTTTAGATTAATTCTATTATAAAGGATTTTTTTTTTCCAAATAAGTAAGATTTTAAATATTATGATTAAAGACTAATATATTATTTTCTAACTAGTTTTTGATTATTCATTTATTCCATTTTTGTTTTTTCATTTATTATTAACAATTGACTACTTTAATATAAAATCAAATATTATAAATAATTGCATACCTTTTTTTTTGTAATTTTACTATTAAAAATGATTCTTTTAGACAATTCAACAAAATAAATTATCTCAAAATTACTTTTGATCTAACATATTTATGAGTGTGTTTGTTTAAACTTTTTTTTTTCTAAAAACATAACTTTTTTAAGAAAAAAAAATCACATATTGAAAATTTTAAAGTGTTTGAATAAACTTTTTAACAATCAAAATCAAAATCAAAATCAGAAAAAAAAATTGCTTTTTTTGATAAACAACTTGGAGCTGCTTTTCCAAAATAGTATCTGCAATAGAAGAGAGAAAATATTAAAAAAATATTTTTTATAATTATAACTAAACACAAATCAGCTTCTACTTATACATTTTTTTTAAATAAATCAATTTTATAGAAATTATTTTTTTAATTACAAACAAACAGGTCCTATATCTATAATTAATTATAAAAATAATCTCTAAAAATAATCTAATCCAAATACACCTTAAATGTTTA
Source organism: Spatholobus suberectus (assembly GCA_004329165.1). Classification (NCBI taxonomy): domain Eukaryota; kingdom Viridiplantae; phylum Streptophyta; class Magnoliopsida; order Fabales; family Fabaceae; genus Spatholobus; species Spatholobus suberectus. The sequence goes on from CM014736.1 coordinate 48,423,925, forward strand.
CACATGTAAAATGTCCAAACTATTTTTGTTTCCTAATTCCTAACTAAATGATGTTATGTTTGAATTTTAATATACTTCTACAATTTATTATCTACTTATTGATTGAATTTGTGCAACAATATATGTCGCATTAATTTATAGACATATTTTCCTGCAAATTTAGAATTTTTTTTGTCCATCAAACTTCTTTTTACCAATTCCTTAATTCCATCTCATAAAAGCATCGGCTTTTTTTTTTTTTTTTTCAATCGTATATAAGATGCTACCCCTCTCATGCGCCCAAGAAGCTCACTCGTTTTCTCTTTCTATGACCCACTTGCTTTAACGATGAAGTCTCGTTATTTCTTTTCATGCAAAATCAATTGAATCAAACCGAAAAATGTAGATAGGATGGAGAAGATAATTTCTTAGTAGAGTGGTATTTTTTCAGCTATATATCGTGGGGTAAAAGAGAATATTTTTTAGCTTCCATGTATGATTTATTCATTCTTGTGATTTTTTTAAAAAATTTTAGCTTTTCGGTATACTCAATTCATTTTAATTTTTTCTAATTTAAGAAACACTATATTTTCTTGACTTATGGTCTTTTGTGTTTTTGCAAAAGGGTATTATCTATTTTTTTCTTCAAACATACATAAGATACGATTCCTTTTTTTTTTTTTTTATCACCTACCAAATGAGCTTACTCGTTCTCCTTCTTAAACCTATCCAAGAAGGAAGGAAAAGCTTTAAAGTTGAAGCCTCATTCTATGTCCAAATGTTTTCTTATAAAAATCCAACTAAACCTAGCTCGAAAAGTGAAAAACATGGAGATGATAATTGCTTAACAGATATGGTTGTAAAGTGAGAAAATTTTCACCTCTATCTTTTTTTTATTTGTTTAGCTCTTCATTCTTCTTTCATTTAATATTTTCCTGACTATATATCGTGATGTATAAGAGAATTTTTCAACTTCATATATGATTCATTCATTTATGTTATTGTGCTCTTCAATTTTTGATTCCCTTACTAGTTTTTGGTTTTAAAAACTATTTTCTAAATCAATTTTGTTCTGGGGGATACTCTAGCCACCAAGTTCTTAAGTCGGCTTGCCTAAGAGATTGACCTAAGAGCTCACATTATCAGCTTACAGTAGTATCAATGACCAAGGTTACCTCGATCGATCAAGGCTATCCCCGATAAGCGAGTCAATTAATGAATTTAACAGGTTTGCACCCTAACACACGTTGTCACGTGGCATCCTAACTACTTTAACGATCTTTCCCGCCAAGGCACTTTATATAAAAGACTTTATACATTAGGTACGCATTGGAGTCTTTACAGGTGCCACCATTGGAAGTGCTCAACCACCATCGTGAGAACTCATCGGAGACCTGGTTCTTCCTTCCTTGTGCCTTACAACATTGGCGTCGTCTGTATGAAACGATTTTTGATTCCTTCGTTTTCTATGGAGATTCTGTATTTTCATAATGGTTAGCATGAGAAACTAAAAATCTACTATGGCATTGTCACCGCTGTGGCTTCTGCCAGCTACCACCAGTAGATGGTGTAGAAGTTTCTATTACTCCCAAAGAAGGACCTGCTACTAATGGTGTTCCTACACCATCTGTTACCATGGCAGACTTGGCTGTGTTGTTGCAGCAACAGGGGAAGCTATGAAGGAGCAAGAGAAGCTCATTGCAGAGCTTCGTGTTGAGATGAAAAATAAGCGAAATATGGAGAACAATCACGACTATACTAAAAGGTTGGCTGTGGTGCTGCAACCTAATCGTGTGGTGCAAGAAGTGCATGATGCTCACATTGCTGCTGTTGGAATGAGCGAGGAGGATGAGGTGATTTTGTTCAATCTTTCGTTCTCCACACAGATTTTGAACTTGCAGGTCCTAAAACATTTAGAACAACTCATTCCTTAGGAATTGTATGCCGAATCCACTAATCCGAATGATCATTTGTTGGTATTTGAATCTGCCATGTCGTACAAGGGAGCTTCTGCCTTGCTTATGTGTTAAGCATTCCCACTCTCGCTAAGGCGTTCGGCCTTGAAATGGCTCTAGTCATTGGAAATGTGATCTATTGATTCATAAATCATGCTAAGGGGAAGTTTAGAATTGCCTTTGCAACTAGGCAAGGCCAAACCAAAGACCAAAGCTAATCTAAGGAGAATCGTCAAGGAGCTGATGAGTTATTGAGAGAGTATATCAGCAGATTCAAACAAGAGGCTAGGGTGGCTGATAATTTATAGGTTGGAGTTGTTTTGATGTTGTCCAAAGATGGGGTAAAAGAAGGTTCCTTTTCTTTACTTTGATTGCGAAGACTCCTTTGACTTTGATGGAGGAATTTTTGAAGAAAGCAGAGAAATACATTAACTACAAGAATGTGTTAAAGGCTGAGAAGTTGAAGGCCACTGAGATTGGAGTGCAAAAGAAAAATCCAACACAAAAGGTTGATAAACTGCCACGTCACGAGGACAAGTGCTTGTATAGAGGAGGACCATGGTTTGAGGAGTATACACTGTTGAAAACCTCGAGGGGGAGGATCTTGAACGAGGTATTCAATGTGAAGTTTGCAAAAGAAAGAATAAAAGCTCCCAAACCTTTGAAGAATAAGAGTGTAGGTGACCATTCTAAGTACTACAGGGATCATAAGGCGTCAAGGCATGGAATGTTACTCCTCCTTTTTTTCTTACATTAGTATTTAACTCGTGTTATGCACAAGACATATCCTTTGTTAAAAATTTACATATATTTATTACTTTATTTAAAATATTTATAAAATTATATGAGAAATTTAAATTTAAATTTTTTTAAAAAAATTATGTTAAATTTAAGTGGATTTAGTAATTTTGAAAGGTAAAATGATAAAATGATTTAATTATTTTATAAAATAAAAATAAATTTTATTAATTTTTTAATTTTTAAAATTCACCTATCTAAAAATATATCAAGAGGATGGAAATTATAGTTGCCTATAATTTTAAAAAGGTTTTTTCACTCAATAAATAATTTTAAAAAGATATTACAATTTAATATATTTTATATTTTAAAGTCATTTTTAATTTAATTTTATCGTACAAGGTGATAATGAAAAGGAAAGACGACAAGGACATGAATTTTCTACTCATTTTATGCAGAAAGGATCCATTTATTTTAGATTTTAATAACTAATTTTGATAAATTAAATCTAAGAAATTAATGTACTTGAATACGATAATTTTACAGTGTCTTGAGAAGAATTATTTTGTTAGATTGATTAAATAAAATTACTTTTGAAATGTAAATAAAATATAATTTATAAATCCCACATTAGATCTTAACAAAAAAGGTTAAAATTTTTCACTTATCACAAAATCAATTCTACCTAAAACACCATGGGTATCATACAAAATTCATTTTACACACTATGACCTTCCCTTATTACTTAAAGTAGTTGGCTCAACCAAAACCTCATCAAGCACCAAATTTCACAATCTTAACAGTGCATTTGAATAAGAAATCTTGATTTTTTTTATAACCACGGCTATGGTGGACCATTATTACATGTGGTTTATAGTTGTCCACCTTTATTTATCGTTAGATAAATCTACTCTAACACGGTCCTAATTACATCCTTTCACACCAGATCAGTCCATCCTTCTGTTGAAGCTAGCAACCCTCCACCGTAAGACGTCGCCGAAGGCGATTTATGGCGTTAACGCTGCCATCTCCTCCCCCCCCCCCCCCCCCCCCCCCCCCCGCCCCTTCTTTTTCGCTTCTACTCTTTCCCTCTTCTTCTTCTCCACTACTTCTTTGGGTCTAGTTTGTGATTTGCAGGGGTGTGGATGAGCGAATTTGGTGCGAAGATACCCATGGGGAAAGGGACAAAAAAGGGCAACAATCTTACTTGTTGTTGTAATGTGGCGTAATTGGTGTCATCGTGAAACTTTGATTCTAGCTTCGACAATTTCGCAAAAAATTGTAAACAAAAGAGAGAGATGTCTTTGTAGCAAAGGAAAACCAATGGTACGGGGAATATGAATAGAAGCAAGGAGAGAACAAGACATTTGCTCTATTTGTTACTTGTTTGTCTTCAACACGGGTGTGAAATTCGTTTCAAAATGTACATCGCTAGAAGCAACGTGCTTGACACCACGCGATGGTGTCACCATTGACAAATGATGGCAAATATGAGAGAATAAGGAAGAGGGGGACGCGGTGGCACCGATGACAACTGACAACAGCTTTGTGAGGATGTTTAGAAGGGGCACGCAATGGCACTGCAACAGTGGTGTCGTCAAAAATTGCCTCCGACGACAACTCAACGACTAGTGAAGCAGATCTAGGGAGGGAGGAAGAATCTGGTGTGAAGATGTAAGATAAAAATGGTGAGATTAGATAAATCTAATAGTAAACAAGAGCGGTGCACCATAAACCACTTATCAATGTGATGCACCCTAGAACTCGTCTTTTTTTATACCATTTTAATTTAAATTGTTGACGAGTGAAGAAAATTCATGAGTTGCATTTTAGGGTGTTTTATATACATTTCATGGGTTGTGACCCATAAAAATATTTGTTAACACTAGAGCTTCTGAACCTATCCATTCATAGTCAAATGATTATATGCTTGAATGTGAATTGCAGTCAGGAATATTTTAGTAAATGTGCAGGCAAAGAATCACTCTGCTTCAAGGGCAGCAATTTCATATCTAACTTCTTCTAAATGTTCATTTATGGCCATGACAGCATCCTGGACACCTCTAATAGCTTCCTTTAGAGCATTGTCATACTCAGCATCTGCTTCTGCTTCTTCAGTCCCAGAAGCTTCAGTTATCTCTTGAACATGAACACACTCATGCTCTGTTGGCTTCGTATATTTGCAATTCTCATGGCTCACCAAACGTTCAGATGGGCGACTGGCTTTCTTTAACACCTGAATGGTGGCAGTCTTCAAAGTATAGTAATTGTCAGCAAAGACTACACATTGGAATGAATGAATGACAATTGTTTGGGTTGCAAGAAACATAATAGTGCAATCTAAAAGAATAAGGAGTTCTAGCCATGAAGGCAATTAAGAGCAAGCAAACTAACTAATTAATAAAATATCTGTCATCATACAATCTGAGCAGAATTTTCAAGGTTAATAAACAACTGCAAGTAACACCACTGAGGAAAAGAGGGCAAAGTAAATAAAATCATTTCATTCAACAAAATTATTATATTTTACCTGTAGCACATAAACACTTATTAGATGGAATTGGAGTATGAGCAACTATTAGAAACTTTAAGTCATTCTTATAAATAATATTGACTAGTCCTTTCAGGTTTTAAACTCTTTCTTTTTATATTAATTTGGTTTTTGGTAAAAACTAGTAGATTTTTAAATATACATGATGCAGTAGCACGTTGCTGGTGGCCACACTAAAATGGGCTTAAAGAGGTGTTGCCTGAATTTGTACCGTGACAGATTTAAGTTATTAAGTTGGAGAAAGTAACCTAGTCCAGCCAAACAAGAGAGTTACTGGGTGCATAAAGCCATAAACATTGCATTTTTTCTGAAACACGTAGTTTGAAGGTTACATTTAGTACGTCCCAAAAAGGAAAGGAAAAAAATCTTACATTTAGGTGTATACCTGGATGAACTATTCATTTAAGTTACTGAAGAGAGCCCCAACAGGTTGAGCAATCTTGGGGTTAAAGGCACACACCACATCCTTGGGGGCATGAAACTACAATACAATGGTTGAGCATCCCAACAAGATCAATTTATTATGTCACTCTCTACTTATAGTGGATTTAAACAGGATTTTTGCACTTACAGCCTTAATGAAACACTTCAACAAATTAAAACAACAGAAGAACAGCTGGATATACAATGGACAAAGTATTCTCACTTGATATCCAGATAACACACACAGAACAAATTCAAAACAAATTTGGTAGCATGTTTTAGTCTGATAATCAATGCCACCAAGAGAGAAGATATTAAAAGCACAGTACAATAAGATAGATTCATAAAAACAATAAAAGGAATATAAGTTTCATGCATCACCACAAACACTGAAATCTGTTTCACTAGAAGAACTATTCTATTCATAAACTAAAACAGATACATACCAGATGCAGTTTCTGCTTTTCCTGATCTTGAACAGCTCTAAGGAGCTGTGCTAGATCAACTCGGCAGTAATCAGGGCTCCTAAACAGTGACTCCATTTCAAGGACCTATACTAAACCATAAAAAGGAAAAACAAAAAAAGTTAAACAAATGCAGTAAAATTAAACAAAACCCCATTTTTTTATTTAAAAAAAAAAAACAATAAGATTGGGATCATGTGTCAAACTTTTTTTGAGCAATCATTAAACTCTACTGTAATTTCACTGCAAAGCTGCTTATAAGCCAATTCCCCTCCAGAAGCCACGTAGTCAGAAAACCCCCTGCCAAGTTACATATCGAATCAAAGTGTCAAACTCCAATGTAATTAATGTTAGGAAACACTATAATGACAAATTCCAATGTATTAAATGATTCATGGAATAGTAACATTGACACCCTGAGGTTTGAATTTTCATGATAGAAAAGGGCTCAAATGTAGCATCACTCCTTTTAATATATGCATCTCAAAACTAAAATATAATTAGTTTCCAGAATTTAATTTTCATGTCATGTCAGTAGAAATCAGTCCAGATATGACTTTTAAAATAAGGCTTAAATATGCTTTTGGTTCCTATAATATACTGTTTTTTTGATTTTGGTCCTTATAAAAATATTTTTTTTAAAATGATTCTTGTAAAATTCTTTTTTTTGATTTTGGTCCTTATTATTTTGTTTAGTCCTTGTAATATATTTATTTTTTTGGTTTTTGTCTTTATAATATGTAAATAATTTGCTTTTAGTCCTTACCAAATTTTTTTCAAAGGGATTAATTCAAAATAAACAAAATATTATAGGGACTAAAACAAAAAAATAGATATATTAAAGGGATTAGAAGAAATAAAAGGACCAAAATCAAAAAAATAAATTTTACAAGGACCATTTTAAAAAAAATAATTTTACAAGGACTAAAAACAAAAAAGTGATATTTTATAGGAACCAAAAATATATTTAAACCTTAAAATAATTATCACAAAAGCCAACAATCTTATCATTCATGCCGATTTATAATTGGATGACTGTTTGTACATTCTAATTAAATTTTGAGAAAAAAGGATATGTACTAATTATAAAATTTGTTGACTTTGATAATAATCATCCTAAAAGTTACACCAAAGCTGATTTTTAATTGATTGACAGTGTAGACTTGTTACATTAACAGTGTATATCTGTTAAACTCTTAAATTTTTAGTTTTCATATGGGAAAAAAAAATTAAAAAAATGAATAACTAAGATTTGGGAATTTTACTTATATTTCTGGACTTCAATTACAAATTATGGAATCCTTTTCTAGTAGCAAACAAACAAATAAATAAAATATAGCAAAAACTATTCTTTCGGTCCATTTCCCTGGATCAATCTCAATTAAACAATTTTTTTTTTCTCTCAAGCTCAAATATGAACCCTAAAGTATCGCTATCACTAACATTGATGGATTCAATATACAGTCGCAGAAAAGAGACACGATCAAAAAGAAAAAAAAAATGATTTTACATTTATTTTGGCGGAAGCCAAACGAAGCCTTATGCCTCTAACCAACTAACCTTTTGAGCTTGGAATATGCTTCGGCCCTGCGTTGCTGAATTGCGAGGAAACCGCGAAGCAAAAGAACGACTTTGGTAGGATCGACCTCCATCGTCTCCTTTATCGAAACCTTCTTCTCGAACTCAAAATCTTCTTCCATCGCTCGCTGCGTCTTTTCACGTTTCTTCACTCGTCTCATTTTCTTCCTTATAGAGACAGTTTTATACGACCCGCTACCGTCGTTTCTCTCTTATAAAAAACGACTTCGTTTTTTTAAGAGAATTTTTGAAAAATAAATAATTATTTTAAAAAACAATCCCTTATCAAATATTCACTAAATATGTCAAAAACATTTTCTTTTCTAAACCTTAGTTTTATATTTTTTTTGAATTCAAATTTCATCAAATTTTGTTAAAATTTTTATTTTTAAAATGAGTTTAATTGCTATACATTGTCGGTGTAAAAAATTTTATACTGTTAAGTCAATTAATCGAAAATCGACTTTAGTGTGACTTTTAGAGTGATTATTCTCAAAGTCAACAAATTTATCATATATGGTGAGTTGTAATTGAATAACAGTATAAAACTGCTTTACACGGTCAGCACATAGTCTATTGTTTCTTTTAAAACTTTAAAATTATTTTATATTTCAAATTCATCGTAAATATTTAGATAAAAATAATTAATCAAGAGTTTTAGATAAATAAGATTAAACTTAGTTTTAAAAATAAAAAATATTAACAAAAAAATGTGAAAACCTAAAATTACCCATGTCCTAAACCATAATAGGATACAATTAAAAAAAATCATTTTTATCCCTTTTTTATTATTTTTCTTTACTAGTAGATCAATTAATCTAGTCATATATATATATATATATATATATATGAGATTTGCTAATGTACACACACTTGTTTTTTAGTTAGAATACGTTAACAAGCTATATCATGGTATATTTTTAGGATACAATTAAAAAAATCATTTTTCTCCCTTTATATATATATATATATGAGATTTACTAACGTACACATACTTGTTTTTTAGTTATAATACGTTAGCAAGCTATATCATGGTGTATTTTTAGGATACAATTAAAAAAATCATTTCTTCTCCTTTTTTTTTTGTTATTCTTTTACTAGTAAATTACAATAAATCAATTAATCTTGTCAATATATATATATATATATAAAAGCAAGGCTTAATTTTTTTTTGGTAACTTAAATTTGGGCTAAATTTGCATTTAGTCTCTCAAATTTTTTTTAAAAAATAGTTCTCTAATTTGGAAATAACCTACTTTTTGTTTTTATTAAGAACTAAAAAGATTATAAAATAGAGATAAAAAATGGGCTATTTTCAAATTACGAGACTAAAAAAATTATTTTTAAATTTGAGAGATTAAAAGCAAACTCAACATAAATTTGATGAACCAAAAAGATATTTAAGCCCAAAAGAAATGTATAAAATGAGAACTTTTCTTATTATAAGAAATGAGAAATATAAAATAGACCATTAAATCATATTTGAATGACTAAGATTAAAATATACATGACTTTTTTTTAAGCAGTCATGAGATCACTGACCAACTTGTGATCTTGACCATTAATGAATATATATGGCCCAAATTTATATCATTTCTCGCAATAAAAAAAAAATCTCATTTTTAATCTTCACCATTGAGAAATACAAGTTACAATGTAAATGAGGTTCAGGTTAATTCAGGCACACATCTCAATCATATCCAATGACTAAAAATTAATTTCATAATGAAGTTCGGGTTAATTTAGGCACACATCTCAATCATATCCAATGATTAAAAATTAATTTCATCAAAATCAACTCTATCAAACTCTGAACTAAATGGACACTTCATCAAATTTAAATATCAAATACGTATCCAACAAGAAATTTTTTACTGATACAGAAGACACTTCCCATAAAATATTAATGTTACTAGCAACCGAAGGAGAAGAATATAAGCAACTCAATTATCTCATGATTACAGAAGAACAGAAACATGTAACAGTGGCTTCTCAACTATATATCCTATTCGCTGCTGTTGCTGTGATGGTTAATATCTAGCATACCCCGGATAACTGAACTACCATACACGTTGGATCCTGTCCAGTAGGAGCATACCTTTTCATAACCTTGAGCATACCTATAATATCCATCAGTGCCCCTTCTTTACAGCTCCTGATGTTTGAAAAACCAAGGCATAATCACTTAATCAGAGTGCTGCCTAGACTAGAAAATCATTTCAAACAAGTTAAATATCTAATATACAAGAAAATTGCCTGCTGGAATCTCCACCAACTAATTCTCCACACGGGCTGAAAACTTGCTTCAGGTGATCATTACTGACATTAGGATCCAAATTTCCAACTAAAATCTGCAACAAAAATTCAAGTTAAAAACAAGTAGGAAAGAGAGCAGTTTCTACATTGTGAAGAAGTACACGGAGTTGTATTATTTGTATCATTTTTGTTCTATGTGCCTTGAGAATTTTGATGTGAAGCCTCATGTTCATAACAGAAAGTGAAGTAAAAAGATGAATTATGTAAACATGGAAGGGAGTAATTCATGAATAAGAAACCATGCAAAAAGCTTTAAAAAGGAGAAAATATATACCAACTAATTTTATAATAAATTAAGGTCCAACTTTTTTTTTCTTTTGATAAATAACGACCAAAAAGCTTCAATGTAGGTGCAAGTGCAACTTATAGCATGCAAATATTTAGAGAATGATCTCAGAAGCAACAAAATGGTTAGTGCCTTACATTTACAAGCACTGCAGACCTTCAAATAAGAAAAGATTACACAATATTCAATAATAGAAATAAGTCATAAGTACAGAATAAATAAATAAACAAACAAACAAACACATCAGTTAACAAGCGCACATATAGATAATAAGATAAAGAACAAGCTGGGAAGCAACAAATAAGAAACTAAAGATGCATTCAGATAATAAAATTTAGCAGAGATAGTTGTCACACAATGACAATGGCAGAATATTTGGTACCATTACAAGTAATATAAATATACTTGTCATAGTATGCAGCAAACATCTCTTTTAAAATGACAAGCAAAAAGTAAGAAAGGAGGGACAATAGTACAGGAGAAGCATAAAAAAATACATTTCACATATTATACATAGACAAAGCCTATGGACGCATCCTTGAACTTGATCATCTCCACCCTCCTATACCTTAAATTTCCCAGCTCTTAAGAAAATATACAAACAAGACTTTGAAAGATAAGGCTAACTGAATAGAATGAGCAATATAAAGTATACTACAACTTTAATTGCATAGCACTTTTCTTAGAAATTGCAAAGGACAGAGTGGGAACAGAACCCAATCATCATGAAAATGCAAAACCACATGATAGCTGTATAGCAAAAACATAACCAGCGTGCAAAGTTTAGTTTGTGGAAAATCAAGCAATGAACACTGACACTCCACAAAATTTTTCTCAGGACTGGAGATTGGAAACCAAAACTAATAGGCTATTTGATAGACGAACGGATGAAATTATCATAAGCAAATATGATCTGCTTTAGCACAAGGGAATGCTACAAAAGAAATTCAAAGATGTAGTTCTAATGGTAAACTAATGGGAGTAAACTAAAGGAGCCAAAATTAAGAACGAACGATTGACTAAACAGAGATAAGTAATCAGAGAAGTTTCAAATGTAATTTGAGTAGATCTATAGCATCAAATGAAATGAAGTAACATTTTCACATTGGAGGCGAAAAAGAAAATGCCAGAAATTTACTGAGCTAAGCAATGAAATGCACTAAAATGGTAAGCATTTCTGCTGAAAACATTTCCAGGCTTCAAGCTGACAGAGCCTCTTGACACACTGCTTTGAAACAAGAGGAATTATATATGATTTTATTATTATATTAATTTATTTAGCCCAAACTTTTAAAGGAAATTACCAGAACAAATAGTTTGGACTGCAAATCTTCAAGGGTGTAATTGAAAAGAATGATAACAATAACACCATAAAAGATAATTTGAGACAAGCATTTCCGACACATATTTTACCTGTGATTGAAAGGCATGCTTGTATGTCCCAATTTCTCTCGAGGCTTCTTGAATTTGTACTGGGCCTAACTCAACCCCAAAAGGGAGTTCATGAGGTGAGGATTGGCCAAGCCTTCATAAGCTTCACTTTGGCCATGTCTATAGTCGATGAGAGATCTTAACACCCCCTCCCACCTGGGATTAGACATATGGAGCGTGAAGATTGTAGAACTGATTTTTTTTTTTTTTTATGTTGCACTAGGAGAGTCGCAGGGTCAAGTAAATTGCACTCAAAAAGCCATGGGACCAGGTAGATTTTTGGACAGTTGAGGGTAACCCAACATTAGATTTATGATAGGCTCTAATACCATCTTGAATTTGGATTAGACCTAACTCAACCTGAAAATTTAAGTCAGAAATAAGGATCACCCAAGCCTTTATAAACTCTACTTTGGCTATATCTGTAGTCGACTTGGGATCTCCATAATTTGGTCTTAACAGGGCCTGAAGTGCAGGTAGAAGCTCAATCAGAAATTATTTCAATATTGTTTAGACTTCATAATAAAAGATAACGTACAGACTTAAAATCAAATTGTGAAGCCAGATTGTCCAAAGTACAGTCCCATTAAATTATAGAAAAAAATTGCAAGCAAATAATCTCAATGAGAACTGAAATTGTTCTAATGAATGAGTAACATAGTATTAGAAGTCATAATTTTTTATGATTGACAGTTTATCTGGGGCAATAAAAAATGGAAATGTTGAGAAAGACAATGAGGATACAGTAATATCGATTACCAGGAGGAATTGAGAACGTTTCACCAACCAATAATAATAAACTACCAATAGTAACAACTTCCACTCTACACACACTTTCACACACATACACAACTCTAAAATATTTCCATGCCATTACTCATTTCTATCATTGCCATCCCATGAAACACCTTGCCCTCAAGGTGTAGAAACTAGAAAACACAAACTGTGGTAAATTAAAAAAAAAAATAAAAAAATTCTCCAGGCATATGAAAAAAAAACTTGTGTCCTTATTTATTGGTATATTATCAAACCAGCTGTACTATTACTGATATAATCACAAAAATAAATCTTTTTGATTTACTGAGTTGGCTTAAAGAAAATTTCTTCTACAGACAGTTGGCCCAGAACCAATTAATTATTTTAACTTTTTAGCAGGAATTCTTATTACAGAAGGTCCTGGCTGATTACAAAAATAAAGGATGGAACTATATAATTTCAATTTTCAACATGATGAATACTGTAGAGAGCCATGTCAAAATGCAACAGATATAATCAATTGAGTCCTAAGTTTCATAAAATTGATCACCAAGTAATTGACACTATCACACTGATATAAGTATTAAATCAGTACTCAAATTAGACTATCATATACTTAATCACATGAGGTGAAGAATTCTTGTTCCTCAACCAGTAATCAATTTGCAAGTTATCAAAATAAAGAAAAGTACATGAATGAAGAATTCAAGCATTACATAGAATGAAGAATATAAAATACAAGAATGTAAAAATTCATTCATATTATGATATTGTCAAGCATCAAACTGTTCATTCTAGAACCAAACCTGCCATCACTTTGTACGAGGAAATACTTTGGCAAAATTAAACAACTATTTTATAAGAATATAAGCACATGCATACGTTAAGAATTTCAAGTAGAACTGAAACGATCACAAAAGGAAGTCTCACATATCATTCTAGAGCAACACTAGTAACATATATTAATGGCAACAAAGGGCTCTTTTAGCTAAGGTATTTTTTGTTTCTTTCCTTAGTGGAAGACAACAAGAATGAATGCTTATGAACATTAGTTGTTTCCAGGAACCAAAAAAAAAAAAAAAGCATAGAAAAAAAATATATTAAGCTGATAAATTTTTGGAACATTACTCTTATGCTGAGCCCTCCTGGCCATAATTAGGAGAACTGGGTCTAATGCTCTACAAACCCATGACCACAGTATCATCATCATGTAGCAGATTTGCTACTCCCAAAATCATTAGTCAATAACTAAGTGTAGCTAATTTGATATGGTATTTTGCAAATCATCTGAGCTAGTGGATGAGACAGTTCCCCTTGGTCGAATATGGGTTCTTCCAGCAATATTGATCCAGCTACAAGCAGGACTTTTAACCAAACCTAAGTCCCTCATTTTTTCTCTAACAGTTGACAAGCTATCGACCATACCAAGAGATTGATAGATACAACACAAAGCTATGTAGTTGCTAGCATTATTTGGTTCTAATTGGAATAGCTGATGAGCTGCAATTTCTCCAACTTCAACATTCTTGTGCATTACACAACCAGCAAGAAGGGCACCCCACATGCTTCCTGTCACTGATGATTTCACGCTTTCCAACAACTGAAGTGCTTCCACAAGATACCCACAGCGGCTCAGAAGATCCACCATACAAGCATAATGCTCAACAGTAGGCTCAAATCCGTAGTCTGAATGAATTGAGCTGAAAATGTGCTTGCCTTGATCTATCAGACCTGAGCGGCTACAACTGGCCAAGATTGCCGTGAGTGTGACAGGGTTCGGCCTAAACCCTTCATCTACCATCTTCTTAAACAGCAAAAGAGATTCCTCTCCCTTTCCATGTGCCCCATAACAAGATATCATGGTAGTCCACGTGACTAGATTCACACAGGTGCAAGGTCCTGAAAACCTTTTCCGAATCATTCAAGCATCCACACTTGCCATACATATCAATCACTGCATTCCCAATGGCAGCATCTGCGTCAAAACCAAAGCTTCTCACTACATACCCATGAACTTCCCTCACTTTCAACAAGTCTCCTTCCTTTCCACAAGCATTCAAAACGCTAGGAAGAGTCATGAAATCCATCCTCATCATCGCATTCAAACTTACCATCTCCCTAAAACAATGCATAGCATCCGAATACAAGCCAGCCCTTCCAAACCCCGAGATCATCAAATTCCACGCCACGGAATCCCTACAAAACATGTTGGAAAACACACAAGAAGCCAGAGGCATAGCCCCATACTTAACATAAAACTCAAGCACAGAATTTGCCACAACAACATATCCTTCATACCCAAGCCTTATAACCAAACCATGACACATGCTTCCAATGCAAGCATCATCTACTCCCACAGAAGCCTTGAACAACGGGGGCAGAGTATAATGATCAGGCCTAAGGCCACAGCGCTTGAACTCGCGAAAAACCATTAAGGCATCGGAATACATGCAATTCTGGGCATAGGAGGCAATCATGATGTTCCACGAATACATGTTTTTTCTGTCGAGCATTTTATCGAACACTTTGCGAGCTTCATGGAGAAGGCCCAGTTTAGAGTACACTAACAAGAGGTCAGTTTCGAGAATGGTGTTGGGAAGCAAACCTTGGACGAAGGTTTGGGCGTGGCATTGCAAAGCTGCGGAATGTGTTATGCAACTTCGAAGCAGGAAGGACAACGTTTTCCTTGTTTCCGATGAGGTGCAATTCATGATTTAAATTATTCGGTTATAGAAATTGTACCAAAATACAAATACAGTGATGGGGACATTACATAATTATAACTACAGTTGCCAACATAACACCTCTCAAACTGTAATATTATCAAGACAACAATACGATCTTCTTGTAACTGGTGTCACGATATAGTCATAGGTACTTCTCGAATTGTAATATTACAGTTTGGACTATTTGTTTAGTCTTAACGGCAATTTGAAAGTTTGAAACTCAGAATAAAATGAGCCAATTTATTTCAGTTTCTTTCATGAAAAAAAGAAAATCACTTTTATTTTAAAAGAAAGCACTTGTAAAAAATTTATGCTCGTACTCAATGGTCAGATTGGATGGCCATTTCAACCAAAAAAAAAAAAAAAAGGAGAGAGAAGAAAGAAAGATGGCGGCAAAGTATCACTCAATCGATTAATAGTTTTTTTTTAATATCTATCTTCTTATAACATCACATTTCCAATTATATTTACATTTTTTCTCTCTTCTTTCTCTTTTCCTATGTGGATGTTAAATAACATTTGATATCTATTGATTATTTTCCATTTAAAAAAAAAAAGAGGAAAGAATCATGAAAAATCATGTCAGGTCAAGAATAAAAGAATATTGATACTAAAAGCTTTGGAATCATTTATTATTATTATTATTATTATTATTATTACTACTACTACCAATAATAATAATAATAATAATAATATAATAAAAGAGCTTAATTTTCTTCTAGTATAAATTTTGATTAATTAAAATTATCTTAAATGTGACTTTTAAAACAATTATTATAAAAAGTCAACTATCTTATTATACATGATCATTTATAATTATAAAACATTTATACTTATTTAGGATTGAGTTTGAAGCTCAATTCGTGTAGTGGCTTAGCCCAAAGCATTGGATCAACCCAAATCATAAGTGTTGACCAAGATCAACACTACTTAAGTGTAGGATTCCTAAAATATACTATGAACAGTGAATCATACATTAGCCTAAAGTAAAGTTACTACGTTGCTACACCAAAACATGATAACATTACCTCTGAGAGACCTTAGGTCCTCATGCTAGGGAATCCAGCTCATATCAAAGAGTCCTATAAATACAACCAACGTCACTATAGTAGGTAAGCATTTATTACACACTGTCACTTTAGTAAAATTGTTACTAACTTGAGTATCACAGTAACTTTTGTTACTATTCCCCTTGTCTATGGTGTTTTAGTTGTGTTAGAGAGTTGAACTACCTTCAGGAGATCTTGGACCTTGGTCCACATGGAGTGCACTTTGGTTTACATATCCCAAAGTTTGATCAAAGTCAGTTGTCCTATATCGGATGCAACAATATATATAGTTTGTTTAATGTACTTGTACTTAAAAGGGAATGGGTTGATTTGTATTGGAATTTCAACAAATTAAATATAGTTTTGTTACATAATGTTGGGTTAGATGGGATATCTTTTCTAAACTTTTGCAACCATTTATAGTTATGGGAAAATTGTACTTTTCCATCAATATATGTATATATGTGTGTGTGAATACACACACACAGATATATATATATATATATATATATATATATTATATATATGTATGTATGTATGTCTGTGTGTATGTATGTATGTGTGTGTGTGTATGTATGTGTGTGTGTGTATGTGTGTGTGTGTGTATGTACATATGTCTATATATATATATGTACATATATATACATATGTATGTGTATACATATGTAAGTATACATACAATGTATACATACATACATATGTATATATATATATATATATATATATATATATGTAGTAAGTATATATGTATGTATATGTATGTATATGTATGTATTGTAAGTTATATGTATGTAATGTATGTATGTATGTATGTGTATATGTATGTATGTGTATATGTATGTATGTATGTATGTATAGTGTTTATATATATGTATGTATGTATATTATATGTGTGTGTGTGTGTATGTACATATGTTTATATATATATATGTATATATATGCATATGTATATGTATATACATATGTACGTATACATACAATGTATACGTACATATGTATATACACATACATATACATATGTACATACGTATGTATACACACACACACACATATTTTACTTTCTTATAATTGAGTTGACATGCAATTGAAACCCTAGTCACCATTATTCTCAATTCTTCTATTCTCAATTCCCTTAGCAGTGAAAATGTTTCAAATGGTTGACAATAATGTTTCTTCTAGATCTCTTGAAGAAATTCAAAATCCCATCCTAGATGTGAATGCACCTTTTGAAAATGATTTGACTTTAGAACAAAATCCACAAGAGTCTTGTCCTCTTGAAAAAAGACATAAATTTTGGGAATTAAATCAAACCTATTAGGTAGTTCAAGGATGTAGGAGACACCAATTTGCTAGAGGGCCCTATTGAACCCCTAACTAAGGTCAAACAAGAGCCACATAACCTTCTTAACCAATATGAATGGGTCAATTATGAAATCAACTTAGAGGAAATGTGTAATGAAGTTTGTACCCTTCTTCCTAATAACTATGTTGAAGAAAATAAGAACAAGTTTAAATTTAACTACTCAAAGAATTTGCTAAGGTGGGCTCTGCAACCTCTTAGTTATTTTAAAAGTTGGCATGTTGGTGCTTGTGTCAAGAGTTTTATGAAGTTAGTTGCCTTCATAACATGTATTCTTAGTAGAATCCTAGTTAACAATGAGATTGTTAACATGGTCATGAGTAATTTTCTGTGTGTTCATAAGAAGCTTAGATAAAAAAGGCTTGCTCAAGTCATGATAAAAAAGATGACTAAAAGGGTGATTTTGGAGAATATGTGGCAACGAATATATTGTAAGAGTGGTTCTTCCTACTCCAATAGCAAGTTGCAAATATTGACACACGTTTTTGGTTTCTCTTGACGTGGTGCAAGCATGATAATGAACACAACAATAAGACTTTACAAGCTATTAGAGTCAATAGTCACCCTAGGGTTCAAAAAGATGGAAATCCATAATGTTCCTATAGTGGCTAGGCTGTTGAGGAATCACTTGAGTCAATTTGTTATTGCTCCTATTTTGATGAAAATGATGTTGGGCATCAACTTTTCCCAAAGGAGAATGTTGTTAATAGTTATTTGGTTGAAAGTATTGAAATTCATGAGATTACTAACTTTTGCAGTTTTTACACACGTCGACATACTATCCTTGGCAACCAAAATTATTTAGTTTTGAAAACAACTTAATCCTTTTATAATGTGTCAACAAAGACCCCTTGCCTCAGTTGATGAATGATGGACTTATGGCAAAAATAAATGGTGTGGCACTCGTGCACATTGAACATGACTCATATTTATTTAATTTTAAGTTGATAAAATTACGAGAAAATTTTTTGCATTTCATTTTACTTGCGATCGTCTTACAAAACTCATTAAAGTAGATAAATTGTAAGTAAAACAGAATTTGGAAATGGGAGTAAAAGATAAATAAAATAAAGCATATCACATAGTCATAATCAGAACCAAACACATAGGTTTCTGAAGTACATATGAAGTTGAATACATCCAAACTGAAATACAACTAGAATCATAAAATATAGGGAAATAAAAAAATTCGTCAAAAGACACTGGCCATCCCCAACTATATACATAAAGAAATATCCTAATCAGAGCAATGTTTATAAATCTACTTCCCAAAAATACGACCCCTGTATCAACGTAATCATCATGCATGTTGAGTAGGATGGGAAACGTTGCCATCTTCAAGTACCGACCACGAACAATCATGCATAAAGAAAATAAATAGAGGAGTGAGGCGATTTTGTTCTTAAAATCACTTTCACATAGATGGTAGAACATTCACCATCACTCACGATAAAACACAATTGACAATAAATAAAAAGGGAACTTAAGGTTGTCTAAGTTATAATAACTACCTTTAACTCTGTATGGATCCATACTTCCCACCAAATCGAAAAGTGGTTGGGAAAACATATACCTCTCTCAAAATTTTTCTCATGGTACAGTCCTTGTCTTCATAGAGAGACAGAGTATCAGCTCAGGACATTCACAGTCCATCTAGAGGTATACTTCTCACACCAAACCTTGAAATGTTGAGCAGTTGTCGAGGTTGTCAAGCTTGGTCGGGCGAATATCCCAACTCAAAAGCGCTATCTTAATTGTTGGGACTTTCACCACTCGACACCTTACCCCCAAGACCTCTGCAAGTGGGTCCCTGCCTTTCATTTTTCAGTGTACCAACTGTAACTTTCCATGCAGGGTATCATGCTACTACATGTCCCTTGCATCACATTACTCTATGTTCTAATTACTGTCCTTGCTTGACACTCATAATTTGGATAGAGGTTTCCCTGGTCTAAGTATACTTGAGCACCAACACAATCTTTCCATAACATCTCTGTCTCTTAGTACAAAGGTCGAGTTTTTCTATCACAATATAATAATTTGGAGTCACAAAATTAGATATACATGTAAGCAATAAAAAGAACTCAATATTTCGTCCATCTAATTTAATTTAATCTAATTACTTTTAAGTACCAAATTTAATAATTAAATTTACTAAGGGAATCTTAATTTAGAAACTAATTATTTATCAATTAGGACTTGAGTATTAAAATATTTTAAGTATGTGCTTAGGTACTTACTAAAGTTTTTAACTTGTTTTAATCAAGGTTAAGTATATAATTGATTTTTCATATTAATGACTGAATTACTTAGAGGTTCTTTATACCATGATTAATTCATTTTATCAAAGCTAAAGTTTGGTTAATTAGTCATGATTCAAAAAAAATTATGTAAACTAAGTTACTTGCGAATTGTATCAAAACTAGGTCTTTATAATCAAAATATAAGAAATCCTTTACAACTGTTAAAAAATAGAAAAGTTATATTTATTAAGAAAATTTATGTTTAACCTTCATTAAAAGGGTTTGCATTTAAGTTCTAAGTGTTAAGAAAATGGTATTTTACAAACTAGAAAAAATATCATATATTTTTGCTCAAAACAAACTCTAGAGGCAGCAAATTCATGCCTCGGTTTTGAATTTCAATTTGGATGGGTAAATTATTTTTGTTTGATATGATTTATAGTTTGTTGAAAATATATTTCTGTCTAGTTTCTAAATCATCAGGGATCATCTCAATCAAAAATCTATAAAAATAGATACAAAAATAACAAAATAGAGGGGTCAATAGACCCTACTGGAGGACCAGCAACTCTCTTTTGTTATTTTCATAACCCACTTCAATTTTTCAGCAACCAAGTCAATTATTTTCAAAAAATTAAATTGAAAAATCTTTCCAAAAAGTCAAAGATCTTTGTAAACCAAGGTCTATCCAATTTATGGTGATTTTTCAAAGTTTGCAGTTGTCTGTAGGTGTTCCCTGTCAGAAAAGTGTATGGTTTTCAAATTCTAAAAATCATTAAAAATAGTAAATGGAAATGAACATAGACAAACTATATATGCTGGAAAGCCTATTAAGTGTAGTTTCTGGTCGCTCAAGGGATTTTGGGCAACACACAATAGATCTTTCTAAAATCTTCTTTTTGTACCAACTGCCAGTTAATGTTTTTAGAAAAGCAGCTCTAACTTTGAAAAAGTTTAACTTTGTCAATTCTTAACTTTTTAAACTATTTTTGAGCCTATTTCGAAGAAAATTTTGTCTACTTTTCAACAAAAAACAAGAACTGAAAACTATTAAGTATAGCTTGCTAGACATCAAGTTCTTCTTTCTAAAAAGCTTTTCTTTCATCAAGTTATTAACTCTAAATGAGCAAAACGAAATTTAGGAGTTCTTAAGAAAGTGATCATCTATTAAGTCCTTATTGGAAGGTCTTAGCCATAAGGTTCAAGGAGGGTCCATAGTTCAAATATTTTTCTTTTTCAGCTTCTTGTTATATTAAGGAAAGTTTGCAAGCTTTTCATTCTTGTTTATGGATTTAGTGGTTTATAACCAAACCTTTAACATTTTATGATAAGTTATCAACACAAACCAACATTTAAACGTTAATAACAACATTAAACTAGCATTCAAAGCCATAAAACAAAACAGGGCAGCAAGAAAAGAAAAGAACAACAACATAAGTAAAATGCAACAACAACAACAACAAAGAAAATAAAAGAAGTAATGGAAAAATAAAAAGCTAAGGGTTTTGGGGGTAAAATACACTCCAAAACTATCTACATAAAGCAATTAAAACTTAAGGGTTTTGGGGAAAATCCACTCCAAAACCATCTATATAAAAGTAATTAAAGCTACGGGTTTTGGGGCTAAAATTCACTCCAAAACCATCTACTTAAAGTAATTAAATGAAAAGTAAAAGCTAAAGGTTTAGGGGAAAAACCCACTCCAAAACCATCTACATGAAAGTATTTTAAATAAGAACAGTCCCACTCCCCACCATACCTTAGGTGAAGCTTTAAAGAAGAGGAGGAAAAGTGGAGACTTGAAGCTCCTAGGTGATGGTCTTTAATGGAGGTTGAAGGAGGAGGATAATGGAGGCTTTGGTGACTTGAAAATTTTTGAAATGGAGGGGGGGGGGGGGGGGAGGGGGAGGTTCAGCCAAAGTTGAAAGAGAAAGAAGTGAAAAAAGAAAATGACCCAAGTAGCTTTTTTATAGAAGAAGAAAGGGTAACATAGTCAAAAATGGTAGGCATAAAGTAACTTGTAAGAATTTTTTTTTAACTTTATTTTACCACATGTGAAAAAAATAAGCGAGTGGGTTTGCATAGCAAAGGCTGAATGTGCCAAGTCTCTGCTCTCCCAAGTCTTTGCGTTTGGTTTTCTCTGCAAATGAATCGACCGGTGTTGATATAAGCGACTTGAACTTTAATAATTTGATTTTTATAGCAAATGAATGAATTTTTCATTGAAAATTTGTGAGCACTTTAATTATTGACTAAAAATAATTTCCAGAATTTAAAATTAATTTTATATAATTCATTTCGAATTTTGAAGTATTTATTGGGTATTTTTAAATTAAAAATTCATAGAAATTTCATTTTAACTCAGAAAATTCCAAAATTTTAATAGAAATTATAAAATTGAATATCTAACCCAAAAATAAAATAATAATGTTCATTTTGTATCTTCCATATGTCAAACCTATACTAGTTATAGTTTTAGCAAAGAATGGAGGATAATTTGGTCATTTTCTACGAGAATTTCAGAAAATTTTCAAAAAATTCTCAAAATTATATTTTAATATATATGACATGTTTTTAAGCTCAAAATGACAAATTTATAGTCATTTAGTCCTTTTTCACATGTTAGCCCTCGGTATAGAGGAATTGAGATTAATTGTTATTTTCTTAATTCCTCGGTTTATCATAAACAATTTCACATATATTAAGAAATAAATTATGATACTAAAATGAGGGTGTTACAAATGGATTATGATGTTTTCAATGCATTGGATGTCATGCTGAATCAATCTTTCTTAAAGGAACTTAAGAGGCGTTTGGTAGAAGGAAAAATTTTTCATGCCTAGGAATCATGATTCTTAGAAATGACTAAAATTTGTTTAGGTAGTCCAAAAAATACTCAGGAATATTTATACATGTTTCTTGGGAATCAAAGAAATTATTTATCACATTTATTAAGAAACTATTTCAAAACTTTATATAATTGTATTAAATGAGCTAATAAGGGTAATGTGACATTTTTACAACATTAAAACTATTTTCTTAACTTGGAAAAGTTAGATTCCCACCTCCCCCATGAGAATAATTTTGTGGGAAACATAAGTAAAAAAAAAAAATTCCAGAAAAATAGTATTTCCTGGAAATGTTATTTTTTAAATAATGAACCAAACATGGAAAACAAACATTCCCAACTTCCCCTTATAGTGTTTGAGGTGCAGAAGGTTTCTTGCCAAACCCTAGTATAGCTTTAATCGAAGTATGTCCTTTGTTGATCGAGTTCCAAAATGTAGGGATAGTGGCTCTCCTCTTTGACGCAGATGAGATGCCATAGATAGGGGTTAAGTACCTATAAGAAGCACTCAACACTCAAGTTAGTAGCAATTTACCAGAGTGACAGTGTGTAATAGATGTGTACCTAACATTGTTGACATTTATTGTATTCATAAGGGTTTGAGATGGGTTAAACTTTTTGGCATAGGGCCTAAGGCCTGTAAAGGACAATGTTATCCTATGTTAGAGTAAAACATTATCACTTTACTTTAGACGAGGTATACTTCCTTATACTTAAGCGTATGATAGCATTCTTATATTTATGTGGTGATGTTGACTTCAATCAACACTTGACGAATTGAGTTGCTTCTTCCTTTTAAATCAAGGTGTCCTGTTAGATAAATTGAGCCTTGAGTCTAGTCTACAACAAAACTAAGGTTTATACCAACGAATAAAAAACTTCACTATTATCTTTACAACTATATCGAATAAGACAAGCACTAAAACCATCACATCTTGTGCTTGTGCTATTGCAATCCAAATTTTGGAATTTGATTATGGTATGAATGGATCAGGAAATCATAACGGTTTTGTTGGAAGATTTTGTATGGTTTCATGCATATATAGTATGTGGCAGGGATCCACAATTATACCTTATATATTATGCTTTACCTTTTCAACAAATAAATTTTGCAAACTTCTAGTAGGCAATGCTTGAGGGTCAATGATGACAGTAGGTATAACCAAAGAAATATTAATTCCTGTTTGTATTTTTTTCTTTCCGTATTGATGAATAGTGCATCTTTTTCAACTTACATGCTTCTCTTTTAACATTCCTTTCAAATTTGAATAAATCATATCAACATGTGCTCTTGAACTTCAATATCAGTTGCTATATTAGTGAATAATGGCCATGTGTATTAGAAAGTTCAACATAAAATGTGAATGCTTAGGAAAATGTCAATAGAACTTGGTGAAGTTGCCATTCCACATGCCTTTCTAACATTATTTTACACTAGATACAAACTTGCGACTTAAATTGAATTAGATTATTTTAAATTTTATTTCATTAGAATGTAAACTTGATTTGTATATATTATACATTGTCAAAAATAAAATGATTAATTTTATGTATAATTTTTTGTTAAGGTAATTGTATGTACATTAGAAGTATAAATGATTTGGTAATTTTTTTCCAATAAAATATATGATTAATTTTTACATTTGCAATAGATGAACTACTTATAATTAACTTAAAATTAATACTTTTATTATGTTTTACTTACTTATCACCTTTGATATGTTTTAATACTCTTTTAATACTTTTGTAGTAGAAGTGAAAATTATTACACCAAACACATGTAACTTAACAATGAAAAGGTTAAGTTAGAAAATGTCATAATAATGTCATTGCCCTTATTTTTAGTAACTCTTATTATTTTGTTAACTATTGAAAGAGTTTTCAAAATTGGTTTTCTTTGATTATTTAGTTAAGGTTTTTCTTGAGATTTTAGCATCTTCTGTGAAATTCCACCTTAACTAGTTTTTTTTTATTTCATATTTATAACTTTTAATAATAACGTTTTAATTCAAAGGTACTTTAAAATGTAATTTGTAAAGTTTGATTATTTAGGTAAAAATATCACAAGAGCCACTAGTCTAATTTACACAGTTGCACTTACATCATAGTTGACCCTCTTCATAATGTTTACATGAAGGTAATGTCTAGCGTGAACCCCACTTTCATGTGGTTCATCAATGAGTAACAAATTCAAAACCATTGGATATATTATAAAATATTGGACAATTGTAGATCATGTTTTAGTAACCTTTTGAACCTGTTGTTACAAAGTTTATTAAAATTTCAATTTAGTCCTTGTTAACCCTAGACCCTATCCTAAATCACCTTCTTTTTCCAAAGCACATTCTTGTTGCTGCCTTGCTTCCAACCATGTTGCCATTTCTTACTCTCACTCTCACTCTTTTTGTCTGCTTACTTTATCTTAAAGGCAAAGAGAAAATTGTTCCCTCTTTGAGACTACGAATTCGATACTTCAATTTTGTCATTGGTTTTTGAATTTCTCTTAAGATGGACGAGAAAATGGAGAAAAACAAAAGGAAAAAAGGAAGAAAGGAGATGGGGTGATGTGCGGTGGTTGTCCTTGGTCACAAAAAGGGAAAGAGAGGGAAAGAAAAAAGAGAAAAAAGGAAGGGAAAGTTAAAATGAAAAAAAAAAAGAATAAAGGATGATGCTGCTATGCATGGAGACAATGGACCATCGGCATGGCAGTCATTGTTATTACTGCTTTTTTTTTTATCATGTTTGTTCTTCTTTTTTTGCTATGATCTCTTTTTGGATGTAATGCATAGCATTTTATACTATAATTTGCTCTTTAATCCATGTAGGTTTGCACGCATTTTAGCTTATTAAGAATAGTTTTAGCTTTAATTTCCTTAATTCCTTTTGGCTATTTGCTTGGAACTTTTTAGGCATGTTTTTGTGTTTTGTTTGTGGATTTTAGGGAAGTTTAGCATGAATAGATTTAATTTTGGAGACTTAGAGTGATTTAAAAGCAAGAAGAAGCATTTAGGAGTGTGCTTAAACTTTATGCAAGTAAGGAAGGGATCACAAGCATCCATACTTGGAGAAAATAATGAAGAAAAATGTGAATTCTCTAACCAGATAGCACCATAAGCTGATTGTGGCAATTGCCATAGGTGTGGTAGATTTCAGTAAAAAGCACCAGAAAGCGCCATGAGCTGCCCATGGCAAATACCACGCCGGTGGTAAATTCCAGGAAAATACCACAAAAGCTGACAAAATGCACCACGGGCTGCCTGTGGCAAACACCACACCCGTGGCACGCTACTGACATGAATTATCTTTATTTTTCTATTTCCTTTTACTTTCGACTTGGATCCTTTTGTAATTTGAGACTTATATAGGCTTCTTAGGCTTAAGAAAAGGGGTTCGAACCTTGCATTCTTGACGGCTTAGAGCGAGAGCTTTATGATTACAATCTTCCTCTTTTTCTCTTTGGGTTTGAATGTTTTACTTTTCTTATTGTTCGATTTATATGGCTATGTGTGAGTAGTCGTCTTTGTTCTAGGATTGGGTGTAGCCCTATGAACGTTTAATGAATTGATTTCTTTTATCCTTGTGTGATACTTATTCCATTCTTGAATTCTTCTCTATTGATTTTCTTTATGCGAAATGGCTCAGCCACGTTTTACATAACGTTAGGGATTTGGAAAAGTATTGAAAGGTGAACATGAATATTGAAACTATATGGAAAAAACCTAGGTCTAAACCATAAAAGTAAGTGAAACCTTTGGGGATTAATTGAATTAACAAAGAGCTCATTGAGTTTAATTAAACACAACCACCATGAAAGTAGGGGCTAATTTGATCAGACACTCCTCTATATACTAAAAGGAAACGGAAGATACCTTAGGTTAATTCACCCTCAAGAAGAATAAGTAGGAGTAAGGGATAAGGGAATTGATTTAGTAAGCATTATAGGGTGAACATCGGTCCTAGAAGTTTTCTTTTATTGAATTATTATCAATTTTATTTGCTTGCTTAATTGAATTCCTAATTTGTAATTCTTTTACTTTGAAAACCTAAAATTCCCAATTCAATTCTCTTTGTTTAATTTATATTAAATTGTAATAATTACGAAACCAAACACATAGTCCCTATGGAAAGAACGATATTTATTACAAAGACGATATCGTACACTTGTGCTAGCGTATCAAGATGATTGGCTTCAATTTTTGGCCGGTAAAGGTTTTGGGCTAGTTGGCTTAGCAGGTTTGGTTGCGGGTTTTGTGCCTTTCAGTAAGTGCGGTGGTGGTTGGTTTGGTGGTCCCTAGTAGAGGGTGTTGAAGAGATAGGGTGTTGGCCTCCTTCTTGATTTGAGTTTTCTATATTAGATTCATCGCCGAAAATATCCAATTTTTTTTATAAAAAAAGAACACTACTCTGTAGTAAGAAAATTGTTGTTGTCTTCTATCACCTTGGCAATGGGCTTGTGGACCTCGTTTGAGGGAGAATCGACAAAAGGTTCATCCCTAGTGATAGGGAATCATTCTTAGAGTCAGAAGCACCACTATCCGATTTATGGTCAATGTTGAGAGGAAGATTTTGGTTATACCTATTGGCAAAGGGAAATATTGTTCATGTGTAAAATGATTCTAGTTTTTGTGCACACATATAAACATAGAAGTCAGATTTATATCCATTGGTTTGGCAAGGAGGATAACAAAACAAAAGAACTTATAAGAAACTATTTTGCCAATTGCTTTACTAATCGCTTGTTGATCTCAAAGTCATGCAATGGTAAAAACACTTCTTGAAGAGATACCATAATCATTCCAAGAAGGATGGACAACTACTAAAATTGACATCAACACACTAAAGTTTGAGCTTAAGAATGTAAAAACCAAGTACATGGAGCTTCAAAATGATATGGCTAATTTGCAGAAACAATTTGATAAGATGCTATAGCAGAAGTAAACTTCTACGTAAAGCAATGGGTGAAAGAAACTAAACAAGCTTAAAATGAGCAAACTTAAAAGGATGACAAAATTTAATAGAAAATGTTGAAAAAACTTATGCTTTCATTTGTAATATTAAATGTTTGCTTTGTAGGGGTTTATTTGTAATTTTTAAAATTAAAAAAGAATTAATTTACCTGTTAAAAATGCCTCTTACCTTTTATATTTGGTGTATTTTTTTAGACCACCAATGGACTATTTAGTGCACTTCTTCACCCTAGAAGCCCCCTTACATGAATCTATTAGCTTTTTCAGGTAAAAATCAATGGTTACAAACAAATATACCAAAGACTCGAGAATATCAAGGAGAAATAAAACAAAGTCGTAGAAACAAGGTGAATTCTAAGGCTATGTCCATGGAGAGGATTTTAGGACCATTAGATCAAGAGTGATAATTTCAATGGTGGGGATTTTAATATGGAAATCAGTTAGGGAAGGTTTTTTTAGACCTATTATTTTTTTAAAAAATGCCATATTGATGCCAAAGAATTGAGGTGTACTTTATTGCTTCGTAGTTGTTTCCTGAAGCTATAATGTGGATCTTTTCATGGTTGATTTCCATCGGAGGAATGAAGGATCTTTGTACCCTCTGCCTTGCAGATCTCTTCCATCGGAAGCTAGCACCCATTAAGTCCCCTTCATCCCTCGATGAAATCAAAAGCCAACACTCGACATGTCCTCTTCTCCCATTAATGAGATTGAATAATGCATTACACCCTATACAATCCCTTGTCCCTTTCACCCAACACCACCCCTTTACTGGCTCTTTCTATATCGCGTGGGAACTTTCTGCTGAAGGACCGTCATATTCGCAGTGAGTGTCTTAACTTTTACCCATTGAAAAAGTAAGTTGAAGTTTTCTGTTTTAGGGTTTGTGGGAGTGAAACTCCAGAATAAACCAAAATACTTGAGGTTGTGTTTTGTATGGCTGCTTGGTTGAAGGTCGTGGTCGTTGATGTTTTTCCTTGAATGTTGTCAGGTTTAGGGATGTCATTATTTGAGGGATGGGTAAGAAGGCTGTTTGCATTGAACGATTTTTATTGTAATTTTTGTTGAGGGAAATTATGGAGTGATAAAATCTCGAAATTGGCAACAGTTGATTTTAGTATACGTTACTTCCTTTAATTGATGTTTCATGAAAAGTTTTTGACAATTGTTGCCTTTTGTTTTGATAGGTGGTAAGGTAAAATTGGTGGTATGAACTAATGTGATCGTGCATCCAGTTGATGTTGGTTGTAGATTTATGACCCAAGCGAGATAATTATTTTAGATTGGCAAACATGTGCTATCATGGTAAGTGTGGAAGTTGGAAACTGCAACATGTGAAATTATATAGGAACTAAATGGATTTAACCTATGGTGAAAACATATACTCTAAATATGATGTGTAGTCATGTAGGTTTTGGGGATCATACTGCATATAAATGTTTTAGTTTAGTGTACCGATATAGTGTATTAAGGTTAAAGTTATTTTTAGTGATTGATTTTGTCTATTTAAATTTTTTTTTGAAGTCTTGCATATAAATTAAGGAAAGCATTGTCGTATGAGGCAAAGATTTTGGACTATCAGAAATAGTTGTGATTGCTCCCAAAGCAATTGGGCAGTTGTTATGTATTTTCATTTGCATTGTAAGATGGGTAGATGATTGTATTGTGCTTGACACAGTTGATAGGATCTATTATGTTGATGTCATGACAATGTTTGTTTTGTAAATTCTAGCTTAAAGGATTGAATAAGAATATGTTTGAGGACAGGTGAAAGGTTTATGCCATTGCTTGTAACTTGTAACAAAAAATTGTTGATGGACTTCTCACATGTGGAAAAAATATACAAGGGTATTGATTTAGAAGACACAAAATCCTTTGACTAGTCTAAGAGGTCAATTTTATGATCGTCTTCTTGACCAAACAGCAGGTTTCTATGGCTGTCAATGCATTGTAGAGAAAATTCATGTACAGCTTAATATGGCTACATATTTTATATAGGTAAGCATCTAAATTACTACTTTTATGAGTTAGGAATGAAAATAGAAATATCATTTAATTAACAATGCAACAGTCTTTTCTGGCTTTATAAATTGAAGGGATTACAAGAGTACCACAATTTCCTCTGTAAATTATATGATGGTCCAAGTGATGAATAGTTTCTTAAAGGTTTTTTTTATCATTTTATATTTCTTCTTAAAATTATTTGTTAATACTACATCAGAAGAATTGTCTAATGTAGTTATGGAAGTTTCAATGTGGGACCGTGAAGGCACATGTCCACACTACAAAGTTCATGAAAATCTTATTGAACCACAAAAAAAAGTAACACCTATTGTTCAAATAAAGTATCCAAAGTCAAAAAATAGGTGTTGTTTTCCTTCTTCATTTTTTTGTTTATGCTTCAATTAGGGACCATGAGGAGGGGGAAGACACAAGGCGCATCTTTCCATAATAAATAAATAAATTGAAGCATTGTAGTGTGTAGTGTAGACTGTGCACATTTCTGAGTCTTTGCATATAATGCTCCTAACATCACAATAAGTGAAAAACATGACGTTTGTACTCAAGTAAGAAAGGTTGTAAAGAAATTAGTTTCAATCAGTAGCTTGAATGTGAATTTTAGTTAGTTATTGTATGTTTTTTTTTTCTTTTCAGTAATTAACATTGGCATGCTTTTTCTCAATAGTACTCATCTTATTTTTTGCAAAGATAGTCTTTCAGCATATGCAAGAAATCATCCTGCCCAACTCATCCTTGGTTGTTCCACCTACTTCTTCATGTAGACTTTTATGATTCTAGGAACAATTTTCATGTCTTTGCTAGCTGGAGCTCCTTTTTGAGTTGTTGGAGGAATTTTATTAGTTGTTTTCAATGCTAGCACTGGAGCATCATCATCTTCATATATCAATTTTGACATGTCTTGTGGCAAGAAGCAATAATATTTAAAATAAGATAATCGATCTTTGACCTCACTTCTTGTTTGAGTGGGCAATAAATCATATTGAAGGAGACCGGCACAAATTAGTTGAGGTAAAGTGTATAGAAGACAATTTTATTTATTTATTTTTTATCCTTCTTTTGTAAGTGGAAAATGTCATCTAAGAATTATTAATAGTGGTGCAAGAATTAAAATGATTTACTTCAAAGTCCTTGATGGGTCATTCCAAGAATTGTTAATTGTAGACCAACAAAAATAAGACAATATTCGTATTAACTAGTTAAATCAAATAGTATGAAATATTGACACGTGAAAAATATTGATAAAATTCAAGTGAACTAAATTCTTTATCACATAACTTTAATAATTGATTTTTACAAGCTAGTGATGGAAAAATAAAGAGAAAATATTTCAACATAAATAAGAATACCACGTTAATATTTACTTACTTTAAAAAGTAATTTGCTTAAACAATTTGTTTGTAACATACATCCAAAATTTCAACAACAAATGTGATAAAAAAAACAAAATATGCAAGAGTAGGAGTAGGGAATACTACTCTTTTATAAATAACATTGTTGATAAAATCAATCATTACAATATGACAATTAAAATATCAATAAAATGTGCAAATTCTCAAATGATATTAACAAACCAATTCATAACATAACTTATATTTTGTTATACATAATTAATAATTATATGTGGCCTTGTCAATTAGAGTGATATCGTTAAGAGAGTTGAGAATCTAATTATTTAGTAGGAGGAGAAATATATAAAATATGTAATATATTTAGAGTAAATAGTCAATGTATTGACATTGTAAAATATTTTTACACTATCATTCAATCATAAATTGTCATATATGGTAAATTTGTTGAGTTTTACAATAACTACTTAAAGTCATATCAATAATAACTTTTTATTAGTTGACAATATAAAATTTTTACACTAACACCACATAAAAGTTAAATTCATATATTTATTTTTAACCATAACTTCACTAAAAAAAGTTGACAATTTATACTGTTAATTTTAATGGAATATACACATAATATATTATAAATATTGTTTAGAACGAAATATTATAATAAATTATAAACTAATAAAAAATTAATTTACTAATAATTTTTTTAAACATTTTTAACAATATTTATTTAATTTTATATTTGCATAATTCAGGGCAACACACGGGCATATAAGATTATATAGTAGACAATAAATAGTATTATTTATTCTATTTATTAAATATAATATATAATTAACTTTAATAATATTATCAAATATAATATTTATGAAACACAATTTATTCATTAAAATGTGTATCTAATGCTATTAATGTAGCATTTATGTAAACATTAAATAGCATTATTTATTATATTTAATAGATATAATATATAATTAACTTTAATAATATTATGAAATATACTATTTATGAAATATAATACATAATAATCTGTAATAATATTATTAAATATAATATTTATTAATGTATGTATTGTATTCTTTTTTTGTAGAAGTTATATTTGTTAATGTATGTCTTGTATTTAATTTTATTAATATTGTATCTGTATAAACAATAAGTAGTATTACTTATTGTGTTTACTAAATATAATATATAATTAAAAATATAATCTATTTATTAATGTATGTATTTAATGTTATTAATTTATTATTTATTTTATTTATTAAAAGTAATCAATAATTATTATTTTTTTGGTTACAATCAATAATTAAATTTAAAAATATTAATATATATAATATTTACTACGAAATATAATTTATTCATTATTATGTGTGTTTAATGTTATAATGTAGCATTTATATAAACATTAAATAGAACTGTATTTATTAAATATAATATATAATTAACTTTAATTAATAATATTGTTAAACCTAATATTTATGAAATTAATTTATTCATTAATATGTGTATTTAATGTTATTAATGTAGTATTTATAGAAACATTAAATAATATAATTTATCGCATTTATTTAATATAATATAAATAAAATTTAATAATATTATTAAATATAATATTTATTAATGTATGTATTTAAAGTTATTAATATAGTATATATATAAACATTAAATAGCATTATTTATTGTATTTATTAATATAATACACAATTAACTTTAATAACATTATTAAATATAATATTTATGAAATATAATTATTATTATTGTTATTAATGTAGCAATTATATAAACATTAAATAGTATTATTATATTTATTAATACAATATATAATTACCTTCAATAATATTATTAAATATAATATATTTATTTTATTTAATAAATTTAACATATGCTTATTGAATATATGACTATTCATATGGATCATAAAATATATTTTATAGTAAAAAATTAAAAAGTATATTAATATAATTTTGAAATTATTTATTTTTTATATGTTAATAATTAATTTAATCTGATCAGTTTTTACTTATAACAATATATAGAACTATAAAAATGAAAAGAAACTAATTTACAAATATTACTATTTTT
The DNA here is from genome assembly GCA_004329165.1 of Spatholobus suberectus. Lineage (NCBI taxonomy): Eukaryota > Viridiplantae > Streptophyta > Magnoliopsida > Fabales > Fabaceae > Spatholobus > Spatholobus suberectus. Next base: position 48,457,042 of record CM014736.1, read on the forward strand.
TAAAAATATAATCAATACAAAATTTAAATGTTATAATATTTCAAATTACTTGTAATCATGTGTTGAATAAAGATTGTTATAATTCAAATGTTATAATTAAATAAATATTTTTCATCTTTTGTTTAACTTATTTTGATATTTTATAGACATTTGAAAAGTGATTATTTTTAAAATTTTTTTAGCTCTTTCAGCTTTTTCTCCTAAAAAATTACTTCTATTTTGAATAAAATAATGTTTAAAAATTTTTAGTATATTTTTTTAATCTTTTAAAAATAGAATATAAAAATATCATATTTATTATTTTAAAAAATATTTTGACTAATTAAAAAGAGTAATTATAACTACTTTAAGTTTAAAATAAAAAGTAATTTTTATAATTGTAATGAAATAAAAAATACCTTTTACTTTATATGTTATATGTGTATTAATAATACTTATAAAGAAATTCAAAAATATTGTTGATGATAAGTGTATTAGTACCTCTATTTTACTAAATACATGTGATTATATATTGTATTATCAAGAGTAACATGAACAAAAGAGTTGGGAATTTTTATTGTTAAATAATATGAAAAATATGTTCATTACATTTAGAGAAACACTAAATAGTAAGAAATGAAAGTATACGAAGTTATATATGAACTGTCCACCGTGATTTCTATAAAAGACTTGATTTGTTTTTCAACTTTTAACGTATTATTATTCAATCAGATGTTAGTATGTTACCACGTTTTTATTCGTGATTTTCGCGCAAATAGAAATAAAATTGAATGCACATTAATATTAAATATTTTATTTATTAAATGTAATATATAATTAATTTAATATTATTATTAAATGTTATATTCTATAATTATAATATATTTATTAGATGTATGACTTTTCTGTAATAAAATTCATTAAAGTATGCTATTACTAAAAAAAATGTAATTATTATAATTTTAATATCTAAAAATATATACTAAAAAGTCTATTATTTATATTAAATAAAGTTTTTAAGCATATTCTAAAATAACAAAAATCAAGTTCATATTAATATAACATTGATATATTAATAAATATATGTACTAATTTGTTTCAAAACTTCTAAGTTTAATTATTATTTTAAATAAAATTTATGAGTCATTTCTTATTTTTAATTATTATTATTATTCAGTAAAGCATCAAATCCATATTGATATAATTTTATAATTGTTTAAAATTTTTATATACGTTAATAGTGTATTATAAACAACCGTTATTCATTTAGTTATAGTAAATTAAATTTATTTACTGCAAATAATTAAATAAAAAATTAAAACCATTCATATTATGTAAGTTATAGAGTATTTTATATATTAAATAAATTAAGTCAAATTGTTTTATATATAATAAATAAATAGTAAGAATAAAAAATTTCAATTTACAAATCTTAAGTGTATTATTAAAAATATAATAAATACAAAATTGAAATGTTGTTATGTTATTAATTTATTTTTAATTTCATTTGTGAATGAAAAATATTAAACTAAAATTGAAAAAAGTATATTTTTACAATTTTATTATTTAAAATTGAACAACATATACATGTTTTCACTTTATATCTATTGTCTCCTATATATTTTAGTTTATAACTATATTTTTTGTATCACTACTACTACTACTACTAGGTGGTAAAAAGGCTTATAATAGATTCCAAGGAAAATTAGATACTTTTTTTTTTTAAAGATAACACATGCTCAAACAAGCATGTGTTTAGAATTTGACTCCTTTAAAGTGGGGATATCCTTAAAGTGCATCCATAATCATTTATTAGAAAATCAATGGTTGAAAATTGTGATAAAATCAATTACATATGCAACAAAATCTAAAGTTAATTATAATTTTAACCGTTAATTTTCTAATTAATAGTTATTATTGCACTTTATCTTCTAAAGTGAATTATGAGTCAAATCTTTGTTTTTAGTTTAACTAATTTTGATAAGTAATTATCATATTTTTGTCAACATTTTGACTAAACTTTTTTTTTTTTTTAAATTTAAGCTAAAACAAACATGTGTTAAACTTACTCAATTTATAAAGAGATTAACTTTGAAGTCATTGATTGGTGATTCAAAGAATTAATGGTTCCAAAGCTAAAAATAACAAGAATAAAATAATTGTATTGGTTATAGGTATCTAATAAAATGGTAATAAAAACTAACTATTGATACTAAATCTTAAGGTGAAATATGGATTCTACAATCAAGAATACTAACAATACTAACAAAAATAAAACAATATGGTTCGTGATGAAAAATACTAACAATCAAGAAGGAGCAAGGTGGTCACACTCCTAGCTAGTAAGGCTAGTGGTGAAGGTAGTGGTCCTATTGGGTTTGAGTAGGTCAGCGGTGCTGTTAGTTAATGTTTCTCTTGTCAGTTTGTTGGGTTAAGGTTGACTAGTTCCTTGGATGACTGTGCTTATACATTTTGGATATGTACTAATTTATTTTTGTAAACCTAATATTTTATTACTGTATTACCTCATGTATGGAACCTTTCTTTTAAATGCATGCAAGATTTTTGCACAATTCCTCTCCCAAAATCCCATATTCAATTGCTATCAGGTACTAACAAACAACAACTTTATGATTTTAAAGTATTTACCTTACATTTAAATAATTGAGTTTCATACCTATCTATATGATTGGGTTGATTTATAATTGTATATATATATACTATCTATTAGGCACCTACAAACACAACCACTATACGTGATCAATCTTTTGTGTTTTTCCTTGACATGAATGTATTGTGAACCGCTCTTCTTTCAACAGGTTCTATATTTTGCAAAACAAGAACTTAGGTTTACACCAAATGAGAAAAAATTATCCATGTTTGTATCAACTTAATGTAATTAAAGTTTTATTTCCCTAATTCCAAATGAATATTAGCTAAGTTATAATCCCAACAAGCTAGAGCCTTACAAAATTTGCCCCCCAATTTACAAAATTTTGCAAATTTTGCCCTCACGTAGAAATTTGGGGTGGTTTAAAGAAAAAAATGCCACAATGCGTGGGGAAAATTTGCAATATTTTGTAATTTGGGGGCAAAATTTGTAAAAAAAAGAAATATTTGGAGGCAAAATTTACTGAGATTGTAAAACCTTGGGGTAAAAAGTACTATTAAGCCTTCAATTATTTTGATTTGTTTTTTGATCATCTAATTGATTTTGGTTTTAAAATCATATCTAATATAGTCCAATCCAATCTATTTGGTTTAAATTGGATTGATTTTTGATTTTTGAGAAAGAGTTTACAAATGATAAAATACACAAATTAATCCAACATCAAACATCACATCTCATATAGAATTCATGACATAATTTAAAATATTCATTCAAATTGTAAGTTAATTTTTTTTTTACATTCTCTCAAAGAAAATACATAGTAAATATTCCTAGTTCATACAAGTTCTTGAATATATGATCATGTAATTAATTATTGAATAATCCTTAATACACAAGTTTTTGGAAAATTTTTTTACTTATGTTTTCCACAAAATTGTTTCTATGGGAAGAGGTGAGAATCTTACTTTTCCTAGTTGGGAGAAAATTTTTATTGTGGTAATGTTACCTTTTTTAACTCATTTATGTGATAAATAATTAAAGTTTCTAGAAAAGTTCTTTAAAACTAAACATAAAAATCTTTAATTCTCAAGTAACAAGTATAAATATTCCTAAGAATATTTATACCCGACCAAATAGATTTTAGTCATTCCTAGGAATCATGATTCCTAGGCATGAAAAAAATTCTCTTTTACCAAACACACCCTAAGGATTTAAAACTACACTTATTTCACAATTTTCAGATTAAGGTTTTAGGCCTCTTCATTATTTCCTTAGGATTGAGCTAGCCCAATCTAAGTCAGATATTGCTATTTCTTAAAGGAGGTATACCTTTGACATGTTGGAGGAAACACACCTTATAGATTACAGATCAATTGACACATGTATAGATCCTAATGTAAAGCTTCTACCCAACTAAGGGGGGCCTTATTTTGATATAGGAAGATACCAAAGATTGGTGGAAAAATTAAATCATTTTACCATCACTAGACCTAATATATCTTTAGTGTTATAAGTAAATGTTGTTATTTTTGTGTATTTCAAAAGGTTTCTAGTTACTATTTATAACTTTGAAATAATTTACATTTTGAATACATTAATGTCATATTCTGGAAATATGAGATTTCCTAGTTACCAATTTTAACTTGAATAATTTCTGTTTTAATCAGCCATATTACCCATTTTAAACTAGCTTTATTAACTCTTTTAAACATATTACTCATTGTTTTTGGTTAATTAACTTTATTACATTGATTTTATTATACATTACCAAAAATAATGTGACTGTTTTCCAACTACAAAAAAGGTGCTCTCTTTCCTCCTTTGAGACACCAAAAAATCTCTTTCTCTCTTCTCTTCTTGGGTTTCTCTAATTTTTTACCTGCTAGTTCTAATACCTTGATTAATTTGGGGACAAGTCTATTAAATCTTGGGGGACTTATGTATCACGCAAATAAGTCCTTGAGGACAGTGTGACTATCACACGTCTTAGGATATTTTTCTTTATCTATGATTGAGCTCTACAAGTTAGAGAATAGGTTGAGATTTGTGATCATACAAGTTTGTGTGTTTATGCTGATTGTGGTTTGTGATTTGACCTACCTAGACCAATAGTAAATTCCTTAAGTCTCCTTGTGAAAGTCATTGACAAGTAGTTGTTCGAATCCTTCAATACATTAAGGGGTCACCTTGAAAGGGGCTTATTTACATTGACAAATGATATACTAACATTGTTGGGGGTACTTAAATGCAAATTAGGCAGGTGATACAAGTCATAAGAGGTTTAACTTAGGATATTGTGTTTTCATGTGTGACAATCTTGTCTCATGGATGGGTAAAAGCAGAGTGTTGTTGCCAAATTGGATATGGAAGCTGAGTATCAAGTCACAGCTTATGCCACATGTGAGCTCTTGTCGTTAAAACATTTATTACAAGAATTGCAATTTTGCATAGTTGGACCTATGGAGCTAATGTGTAAGCATCGGTTAATCTTGTATCTCTCCTTTAATTGAATTTTTCATGAAAATACAAAACATATAGAAATCAATTGTCATTTTATTACAGAAAAGATCCTACTTGGCATCATCAAAACCTCATCTATTTGTTCCAAGAATTAACTTGCAGACATCTTCACTAAGTCTTGACGAGGATCTAGGATAGTATACATATGTAACAAACTGGATGCATGTGATATATATGCTTCATCTTGAGGGGTAGTGTTAAAATATGTTGAGATATTATCCTAATATCATCTTAATTCTATTTCCCTATTTTCTTGTTTTCGCTTATTCTATTTCCTTATGTTATAGTTTTCCTATTTTATATATTTAGTTTCCTAAGATAGCTTGATCATATTATTTAGTTTTTTAGATAACTTGATCATAATCCTAGTTTCCTTAGATAGCTTGATCATATTTCCTAAACTTTAGGAATTGATTCATATTTTGTATATATAAATAAGTGTACAAATCGTTCAACAATATATAAAAAAAAATCATTTCTTCCATCTCAATAAATTGCACTTAAATATAAAATTTTACTTAATTTCTATTTTCCTTCCCATCTTTCCTTCTCTCCTTTGCAAAACCTATTATAAATCTCTTTTTGAAAAAAAATTATTAAAGAAAATGGACCATCACTTGACTTAATAAATTTATAAGGTGGATTTTAGAAGGTGGATTAATTGACGCGGGTTATTACAGCTTAACCATTGGTCTCGAGTTCGAATTCTGAGTATGCAAATGAGTTAAATACTCGGAAGGAGAGTTTTGTCGTCCATAATGGTCTCACCTAGCTCTAGCAAGATTGTCTCTAGTAGATGATACTTGTGGTCTATATCAAAATAATAAATTTATAACGTATTTTATTTAAAATGTTAAATTGTTGTTCAAATTAAAACTATAAAATATTTTTTTACAATCATAGTTAAGCACATTTTAAATAAAAAATCTACCATCCTCTCAAATTAATTAAGCAATAAAACATAATTTTTGAGTGCATAGATTTCTGTAATAATGCATTCAATTTCTTTCATATTTCTTTGTTTCCTCCTTTATTTTTTTCGTATAAAGCCTATTATAATCTTTTTTTAAAAAAAATAAAAATATAAAAATTAATGCATGATCCACATGAATAAATACGACATAAATCATCCAATTTAAATTTACTGTAATCCAAAAATACACAATTAATGCAGTCGAATGCAACAGTACCGATATTTTTTACATTTGTATTCAGAAAATAAGATATGTACTTTTAGGTTTAATTATTCATTTGGTCTCTATACATGTATCATCTTTACCTTTTGATATCTATGCTTAGAAATTATTCATTTTAGTCCCTGCACGTACACTTTTGATATCGTTTTAGTTTATGATGTCAAGTGTGTCTTAATTCCATAAAGTAAAACTGTCAGAAAATAAAAATTAGCAATGTAAAACTGTTACAATTTTTTTGGTGGTCATTACATTACCACAAATTTTATGTGTTTTTTTTATTTTTTGAGACAAATTTTTGCAGTTTAAAAACCACCAAAAAATTTGTGATAGTTTTATATTGCCAATTTTTATTTGTGACAGTTTTATTTTATGAATTTAAGACACACTTTATGAAATAAATCAAAATGATAATAAAAGTACATGTGTAGGAATTAAAACAAATAGTTTCTAAATATAAGGATCAAAAGATAAAAATAACGTAAGTATAAAGATCAAATGAATAATTAAACAAATCTTTTTTATATTGTGATCAATCACAAACTACCATATATGATTTATTTGTTGATTTTAATAATAACTATCTTAACAACTATATTAAAAATAATTTTTAATTAGTTTACAATATAAAACTTTTACGTATAAATTAGACGCAATTCATATGAGTCATTGCATGAACATCAAATGACACAACCTTTAACTGCGCCAACTAATACGATGTTTGTCGACTACAGTGAATCCAGATTAATAATCAGACCAAATAGTAATTAGAAAGGGACTTGCGTTTGAGCAGCCCTGCTGTTGTCGTTTCTCAAACCATAAGCGAAGGTATATAAAATTGCAAATCTATATATAATAAATCCAAATTCATTAAAAATAACAAACGAATCTAAATTGACAAAGAAACTGTACGCAAAGGCTGCTGCCAATAAAAAAGAATTATTATTATGATTGTTGTTGACAGAATAACTAAAAATACTTGATATATCTAAATATTGATGAAATGCCCTATTAATGGATAATAAAAATAATTTTATTATTAACTTAATTTAAATAAGCCGTGTAGATTAAACTTGGAAAAACATCTCGCCTCTCTAAATTTACACAAAATTTAGCATTATGTTCTTAGTACAGTTGTTTATAATTGTTTTGTTTTGTTTTATAAGCACGAAGTTGATTATATTTATACATGAAACATGATTGGAATTCTATATGGATACAATTCTACTCAAATATAAAATCTTAAGTCAAATGATTATAATTCCATTTCTTAAAGGCTCTTCCCTGTCAAATTCTGACGCCCCAAAAATGAATAATAAATCCTCTCAGCAGGCTTTCTAGAACATCTTCCCAAACAAGATTTATTTTTGCCGAGATTAAATATTTAAATTGGTTAGTGGCCCATACATACGCATCTCTCCATTATTCTCTCTCAAGAAAGACTTTTCTTCCCAATTCCACAGATAAACAGAACAGAATAGTATTATTATCAAACAAGTCAAGACCCCAACAAAACGGTTTATTATCTTCATTTTTTCCTCTCTCACTTTAAAAAAAATAGTTTTATTCATCTATTATTTTAAATTTAAATTTACATCAATTATTATTCTTTTTTTTTTTACAAACATTAAGTATTTTTCTTACTCATACTCTTATAAAAATAAAAAAATAATACTACATATGAAATATTAAAATAATATATGATAGAAATTCAAAATATAATTAATTTTTATATGAATTTAATGTGTATAAACAATATAAATTTTCTTACACTGTAAATCAATTAAAATATATATTAAAACTTGTGATTAGATCAGAGTGCAAACAGTGAATAGCCTGTAAATTCTTTCTATATATGCAAAGAAATTAATTATTTTCTTAATCAACTTTAAATTACATATAAAAGTAGAGTTTAATGGTCATGCACTATTAGTGTAAAAAGTTTTATATTGTCATCTAATCAGAAATAAACATTAATATGACTTTTAAATATTTCTTATAAAAGTCAACAAACTTATAATAAATGATAATTTGTGATTAAATGACAGTGTAAAATTATTTTATACTGTGATGATCATTAAACTAATAAAAGTATATCATTAAGTTATTTTATTATTGTGTTTCTAGACACCCATGCTGTCGCCACCCATTACGACTTATTCTTCACAAATCTTCTTCCTTGCAATAACCGGCGTAGACTCATCCTTCTTCTCCCCGTCTACAACGTCTTTGACTTTAAACCTCTCTGGCCAACACGCTTCTTCTTCTTCTCGTTCAACAATCTAACACCCTTAATTTTCTTATATACCCTTTCCTCTCTTTTCAGCTACCCTTCTCAAAGTGTTCATAAACTGCTACATGCACATAACAACATACATATATTCGTTGCACACAACCACAACAACAGTTAATTAGTTAGTTCCTTTGTCCCACGTCGTCGTTTTGTTTCTTCAAGCCTTCACATGTTTTATTCATTGTCAAACTGGTTGATGAATCATGGGTTCTAAGAGGCAACTTTTGATGACACCATCAACAACTCCTCCTCCTAATAATAACTACCAGCAAGACCTTCGCACCACCATAATTCCTGAGCTTCCAAAATCAAAGTCAGGTTCGAGCAACGCTTTCAACCCATTTGAGAACTCTCTCAACTCATCATCACGCAAAAGTTCCATGTCCATTCACTCTTCTGGGAGCAAGAGCAACAACTCTATCCACGAGGTGAGTTTGAGCCGTTCAGGATCCAAACCTGTGAGGTATGGCTCAAAGGGTGCTGATTCTGAAGGACTCAGCACGTCACAGAAGGAGCTCAGAGACGAGGACGCAAGGTTGGTGTACATAAACGACCCTTTGAAGACCAATGAGGCTTTTGAGTTTGCAGGAAACTCTATCCGCTCAGCAAAGTACTCCCTCCTAACTTTCATCCCCAGGAACCTGTTTGAACAGTTCCACAGAGTTGCTTACGTGTACTTTCTCATAATTGCCATTCTCAACCAGCTTCCTCAGCTTGCAGTATTTGGAAGAGGTGTTTCCATCTTGCCACTGGCCTTTGTGCTGTTTGTCACGGCTGTGAAGGATGCGTATGAGGATTGGAGGCGGCACAAGAGTGATAGAGTTGAGAACAACAGGTTGGCGTCAGTTTTGGTGGACGGAAAGTTTGTGGAGAAGAAGTGGAGGGATGTTAGAGTTGGTGAGGTGATGAGGATCAAGGCAAATGAAACCATTCCTTGTGATATTGTGTTGCTCTCAACTAGTGATCCAACTGGGGTTGCATATGTGCAGACTATTAATCTAGATGGGGAGTCCAATTTGAAGACTAGATATGCAAAACAAGAGACACATGGCAAGGAGGCGTTTGGTGGGGTGATTAAGTGTGAGAAACCTAATAGGAACATATATGGATTTCTGGCTAACATGGAGGTTGATGGCAAGAAATTGTCACTTGGATCCTCCAACATTGTGCTTCGTGGATGTGAACTCAAGAATACTAGTTGGGCTGTTGGGGTTGCTGTGTATTGTGGGAGTGAGACCAAGGCTATGCTGAATAGCTCAGGAGCCCCATCTAAGAGGAGCAGGTTGGAGACACGCATGAATTTTGAGATCATTTTGCTCTCTTTCTTCCTTGTGGCATTGTGTACAGTCACCTCAGTTTGTGCAGCTGTGTGGCTGAAGCGCCACAAGGATGAGTTGGGTCTGTTGCCTTATTATAGGAAACTGGACTTTTCAGAACCGGGGGAAGTGGATAGCTATGAGTACTATGGATGGGGGTTGGAAGTTTTCTTCACATTCCTCATGTCAGTTATAGTGTTCCAGGTCATGATTCCTATTGCCCTGTACATTTCCATGGAGCTTGTGAGGGTTGGTCAGGCCTACTTCATGAGCCAAGACAACAGAATGTATGATGAGGCAACAAAGTCAAGGTTTCAGTGCAGGGCCTTGAACATTAATGAAGATTTGGGGCAGGTTAAGTATGTTTTCTCTGACAAAACTGGCACACTCACTCAGAACAAGATGGAGTTTCAATGTGCAAGCATCTGGGGGGTTGATTACAATTTTACAAAGGACAGCATGGAGGGTGAGCAAGTTGAACATTCTGTGGAAGGTGGGATTTATTTTATATTTTTATTCCTCAAATATGTTAATTTAGTCCATTCTAATACACACTTTGTTAGCATTACCTTTAATGCAACGTGATCTTGTTTATTAGTGAAATAATATAACATGTTTCTTTTCTGTCTTTATGTGCTCAGTGGATGGAAGGGTCTTCAGACCAAAGATGAAGGTGAAAGTAAATCCAGAGCTTTTGCAACTATCAAGAAGTGGATTTCAAAATGTGGAGGGAAAACAGGATTCGTGATTTCTTTCTAGCTCTGGCAACCTGCAACACTATTGTGCCTCTTGTTGTTGACACACCTGACCCTGATGTCAAGCTCATAGATTACCAAGGAGAATCACCAGATGAACAAGCATTAGCTTATGCTGCTGCTGCCTATGGTTTTATGCTCATAGAACGAACCTCGGGCCATATAGTCATTGATATTCACGGAGAAAGACAAAAGTAAGTTGAATTTTGCTTTTAATAGTTCTTTTCTTTTTCTTTCCCCACAAATGATTACTGTCAAACTTCACATTTTCTACAATAAAAATGATGAAACAATTTGTTGTTAATAGTCTAATAGTAGTGTTGTTTAAGCAGATAGGTAGTCGTGTCTGAAAATATTTTTGTTGGATTTTCATGTGTATTTTATTATTAACTATATGATTACTAGTAGCGGTGAAGTAATGCCCTGTTTAGAAAAACTTCTCCATACACACTTATAGGAGAAGAAAATAAAAGGTAAAATGAATTAAACTTCTCTATGTCTTGAATTAAACTTATAGGAGAAATGTGTCTGAAAATATTCTTATTGGACTTTCATGTGTACTAATAAAATTAACCTATGCAATTACTAGTAGTGGTCTGGTCATTATTGTCATTGAAGCAACTCTTGATTCTAGAATATGCTGTGTGCAATTTTTGTCTTCCTTCTTCCCTGGCTCTGTAGTTATGATATAGAAGGGCACATAGTAAGTTTACTCATCTTGGTGGTTATCTAATAAACATGAGACGAAACCCTCTTTAATGTGGTACAACGGTTATTACCCTTCTTCTAATGAATCTTCCCATTATGAGCATTGCAGGTTCAATGTCTTAGGTTTGCATGAATTTGACAGTGACAGGAAGAGGATGTCAGTTATATTGGGTTACCCTGACAATTCTGTGAAAGTCTTTGTCAAAGGAGCAGACACATCCATGCTTAGTGTGATAGACAAGTCATTTAACAGGGACTTTGTACGAGCCACTGAAGCACATCTTCACTCTTATTCTTCCATGGGTTTGAGGACACTTGTTATTGGCATGAGAGACTTGAATGCTTCAGAATTTGAGCAATGGCATACATCCTTTGAGGCAGCCAGCACTGCTGTGTTTGGCAGGGCTGCTATGCTCCGCAAGGTTTCTAGCACTGTAGAGAACAATCTCAGCATATTGGGAGCATCTGCCATTGAAGATAAACTGCAACAAGGTGTGCCTGAGTCCATTGAGTCTCTAAGAATTGCAGGCATTAAAGTATGGGTTCTGACTGGGGACAAACAAGAAACTGCCATATCCATTGGCTACTCCTCAAAGCTCCTAACAAGCAACATGACTCAGATTATAATCAATGGCAAAAACATAGAAGCATGCAAAAAAAGTTTGCAAGATGCCCTTGTCATGTCTAAAAAGCTCATATCCGCATCTGGGGTTGCCAACAATGCTGGAGGAAGTTCAGATGCAACTCCAGTAGCCTTAATTATTGATGGTACCAGCCTTGTGCATATTCTTGACAGTGAACTTGAAGAACAGGTTAGTTTAGTTCCATTAAATCTTGGATGGTGTTTACAATGTGTTTTTTTCTTGCTGATTTTGGCTACTTCTGTTGATTCAGCTATTTGAACTTGCAAGTAGATGTTCTGTTGTTCTATGTTGCCGAGTTGCTCCACTGCAAAAGGCTGGGATTGTTGCCCTTGTGAAGAATAGGACGTCTGACATGACATTAGCCATTGGAGATGGTAATTGATTTGTTAGGACTTGTCATTTCCCTTCAAAAATTTGATAGCAATAGAAAATATTGAGAAGTTTTTTATTGGTTTGATTTTTATTTTGTGTGGGGTAATAATTAATAAATTCATTATGCATGTGTTAACAGGTGCTAATGATGTCTCAATGATCCAAATGGCTGATGTTGGGGTTGGCATCAGTGGACAAGAGGGTCGGCAAGCTGTAATGGCATCAGATTTTGCAATGGGGCAGTTTAGGTTTTTGGTTCCTCTCTTATTGATACATGGGCACTGGAATTACCAACGGCTGGGTTACATGATACTGTACAATTTTTACAGAAATGCTGTCCTTGTTCTTGTCCTATTTTGGTAAGTTATGATCCAACAAATGTTTATATATATATGTAGCTACTTTGGTCATGCTGCTTTCAAATTATGCCACAACTTACTTTCAAAAGTTTTTGTTATTGCGGTGATGTTCTTTAGAGCCTGTATTTTGATTCAACCAACCCTGTGATTGAAAAAAAAAATGGATTTTATGGTTCTTTTTTGGTGGCTTTTGACTTGTTCAATTTTCTCCTAAAGTATGATAATAATTGTATCTTTCTCTTTTTGGCTGTTAGATGTATTCCTTCAGATTTTAACATGGTAGTACTTTGTTATGTGCATGTGTTTTCTAGGTATGTCCTCTTCACTGCCTTCACTTTGACAACTGCTATAAATGAATGGAGCACTACGTTATATTCAATAGTCTACAGTTCATTGCCAACTATAATTGTTGGTATTCTAGACAAGGATCTTGGTAAAAGGACTCTCCTAAAGTATCCTCAACTTTATGGGGCTGGACAGAGACATGAGGCCTACAACAAGAAATTGTTTGTGTTGACAATGTTAGATACTTTGTGGCAAAGCATGGTTATCTTCTGGGCTCCCCTCTTTGCATATTGGAGTAGCACAGTTGATGTGGCAAGCATTGGAGACCTTTGGACTTTTGGAGTTGTTATTTTGGTTAATTTACACTTGGCCATGGATGTCATAAGGTGGTATTGGGTAACTCATGTTGTCATTTGGGGGTCTATTGTTGCAACTTTCATTAGTGTCATGATCATTGATGCTGTCCCCAATCTTCCTGGCTACTGGTATGCCTTATCCTTTTCCCCATTATTTTGCTTTTTTTTTCTTAATTTTTATACCATAAATCTAATGTCCTAGCATTCATGTAAAGGTTATCCATATTTTCTGTTTTGGACACTTTAGATGCAACTATTATGCTTGTTCTGCAATTTTGCTGAATACACTATTGATTGTTGTGGTGCATGCTAGATTTGCCTCTATACTTTCCAATGGAATATACATATATTTAGTTATTTACCACCAACATCTAATGTTAAACCTAATAAAATACATCTTGCATTGCAATTTTTAGTCTTCTGCGTGAAAACAATAATTCATGCTTATAAATCATTTACACAACAGATTTCTGTATTTGTATTCCTGACTGAACATGTTACTTATTTTACTTTTTAAACCTCAGAAGCAGAACAAGACTAAAGAAAGCTTTATGAGAACCATTTAAAAAATATCTTGATCTAAATGGTTCGTACTTGGTTTTAAATGTCACAGTTTGATCCATGTGACCAACCTCAACTAATGGCATAAGACTTGTCTGTTGTTGTTGTGTACTACTAATAATGGCAAAAACCATGTCCAATTCATAAGATATTCTCTGTTGACACTGTGTGCATAATAGATTTGAAAACCTTTGTATTCCTACATTGCTTCTGCTTCTGTATGTAAAGACTAACCTTTGCATCTCCACAACTTTGCAGGGCCTTCTATCATGCTGCTGGAACTAGATTGTTCTGGTTATTGTTGCTTGGAATCGTGATAGCAGCATTGCTTCCTCGTTTGGTTGTAAAATTTGTTTATCAATATTATTTTCCTAATGATATTCAGATTTGTAGAGAAGCTGAAAAGATTGGGTATGAGAGAGTTGTTGAAAGTGGACAGATAGAGATGCTTCCTATCTCAAATAATCCACCAAGATAAGAGAAGTGATCTGTCTTTTTTTTTTTTTTTTTTTTGCTTTTGTAAAGTTGCATATTCTTTAGGCTACTTCAGAGTATTTCTGTTTATTGCCGGATTTCATTGGTTGCTATCCGAAGGATAGAGGTTTTGTTATCACTGCAGAGGTTTGTTGAATCTTCATTCTTTTTGTATCATAAATTTAGCATGTTGTAAATTAACCTTGATTAAAGCAGAAAAGGAAATAGTTGATTACATGTTACATATTAAATTTTTTACATGAAGGGATTCCTTGCATCCTTGATGATGTTGAATTTATCCCCTGCTGAGTTCATTTCTTGTTTGGTTCAATTCTGGTTTTTATTTTTTAGTTTGCATTAGCTGTGGAATATTGTTGGCCAGCCAACACATTTTGTAATAAGTTGTAGGATGCTTTTTATATTATGCTAGCCTAAGCCTTATATATTGAGGCAAGAGTAGAAACAAAAAGGTTGGTTCAGTTGGTAAGAATGAAAGAACTTTCTTGAAAGGCTTAATTTGGATTCATGCTACTAGCATAACATTGTAATTGTAGGTGATTTACTCTAGGGTATACTCTCCACCAATCCTGGTGAGACTCAACAGTCGTCAGAGTTATCAAGCTAGTTAAGTGATTGTCCCAGCTCTAGGATGCTACCCTAACCATTAAGACGTTCACCACTCAAGACCATACCCTTTAGATCACCAAAGGTGGTCTTGCATTTCTCCCGCAATATACCAAATTGTGACTTCCTTCAACCAAGGACTCATGCCTATTGCATGATCCTCTATAACCTCATTAGCATACCACAAACCTTAATATACTTAAGGACTTATCTGAGTTTCTCATAACTTAGTAAAGGTTTATCTGCACTTCATCTCTTAACATATATCTTTGCATCCAAGTGCAAAGACTATGTTCTCATACTCATCCATCAACTTTATCACTAAAAATTTTATATAATTATAAAAATACTTTATTTTCTCCATTAAAAATTAATTCTTTCTCAAAAGAAATATTTATAACTTGTGTGAGTAATTTCTTATTTTTCATAATGCTTATAAAAATACAATTTTCTTATTTTTCTTTTATGACAACCGAATTTGTGTATATGTATCAAGATACTAAAAATATTTTCCAAATAAAGAAATAAGTTAAAATATAATTTAAAATATATAAAAGTAATATTAGTAACAATTGCTAACTAAATTGTAAATTTTTTTCTCTTAATTTCTTAAAATAGCCAAATATATATACATACATATATAACAGCCAAATTTTTATTTCCTTATCTATTTAAATAATTTATGATTACACAATGTAAATAAAATTAAATTTTTGATAAATTAAAACACTATGGCCGAGAGCCCTCTTGTTATTGTTTTACAAAATTTTTATTTTTTCCATCTATGTAAAAATCTAACTTTTGTATATATACAAAAAGTAGCCTAACTTTTATATTAATCTCATAAATACTCCTTTTCATCATGAAAATGCTTTTTATCTTGCTAAACAAAGTTATAGCTTTAGAAGTGTAACATCTCGCAAAAATAGACCTAATAAATGTAGGCTATTTTAAATAATTAGGGAAGAATTAATTAATAACTTATTAGTGGGCTTTAGTTAAGAAAAGAATGGGCTTTTAATTTAAAAATGGGCCTTAATTAAAAGGGAGAGGGGTTATTCATAGAGATGGACCTATATGGCTCAACAAGGGAATTAGGGTTTATAAAACCTAAGCCACACTTACACATCATGTAACACCCTCTATAATGATAATACAAGTACATGATTAATTAGTAAAAGAATAATCATGCTTAACTTGTTACCGCACTATATATATATATAGTTATTTTTATTTTTTTTTCAACTACGGAATATACAATAGAGACATCAGATAGAGAACTTGTGAAGTAAACATCATCATATGTATATGTGCATCAAGCCTTTGTATAAGGTCAGATATCAATACATATGTCAAAAGCACATAAAAGAAATACATCAAAAGAAGCCTAAATACCCGCCCATAGCTATACAACAACAATCTATGTCAGAGTAGTGTGGACCTATGCTAAGCTACCCATCCATACAAAAGGTCGCAACAAGATCGTCGTCATAGCGAGTCCTCGGAATCCATCATGTCAGTATCATCTGAGTCCATCATGTCGGCGTCCTCATCGTCAGAAGGTATATGGCCATTGGGTAACTGCCCAAGGCCATCATAGCTACCAAGGCTGCTGATCTCGGAGGAGGAAGATACCCATCCATAGTTTTCACCTGGATGATAAGAGGGACCGGATGAAGACTCGGTGGTGTCGGGATATGGAGGAATCTCGACTAGCGGCTCATAGGACTGAAGATATGGGGCTGGGATCGCCATGATACCGATATTAGGAGCAGCATCCATCGGTGGAAAGGAGCGTCGTCCATCTCCTTGTTCGCCGATGATGGTGGAGGAGCTTGTGGTCCTCTAACATAGCCGTCGGGAGCGATGGTAGAAAGAGTCATCGGTAGTGTCAGCTGCTGCATAGACAGGAAGATGTCAGGGATGGGAGACATAAAGGTAAAAGTCACCCTCCCCTAGTACGTCGAGTACTGAGTGACCGGATCATAGACCCAGTGACCCAGCAGGCAGTATGCTATATGGATGTTCGCCATCCCGTGAAACAGATCCGTCTACTCGTATCACGATCATATATGAAAGAAACAAGGAAAGGAGTGAGGTTTTTATAAAAGCCTCATTCGTTTCTTAATAGGCTACAAACAACAATTTAAACAAGCAATCAGGGGAAATCGTAAGGTCTGACCTACGTTATTACGACTCAATCTCAACCTTTACCAGACGTATGGATCCATACCCATCTTTAATGTTTTACTTTAACCATCAGGAATCATTGGGAAGCGATTGGGAGTTCGTATAATCCCTCACAAGGTACAGACATCCATGTCGTAATCATCATCCTCAAGGAAAGGGCCACACGCCCATTAGGGATAAACACTACACCAATCATGGTGATGCTGTGCAGGCGTCAGGGTTGCCAAGTCTGTTTACGTGATTTACCTCGGCTCATGGTGCTAACTTGACCATTGGGATGTTCACAACCTAGCACCTTTACCCTTAAGACCCGAACAGTGGTCCCTGCCTTTCATCCCGTAGTGTACCAAACTGTGACTTCCCAGTCACAGGCACTCATGCTTCTCAACATGGTCCTAACTCAATCGGGGTTTTCTTATGACTTTGCTTTCTAAGTTTCAAGACATACTCTCTGGATAATCCAGCAGAGTTCCAGAGTTACTCATTACAAAGATGTCATTCATCCATCACATTTTCATAGAACTTAGAAACAATTCAATATGAACATCATAGGGAAGGAAATATCAAAGACCAAAGCGTCATGCATATTCATTCTCACACGTTTATACATTTATTGCGATTCTTATTTTAATTATTTTGATTTGTCCTTATCCTTTTCTATCTTTTCAAATCAGACTATTTCAAAGAGAAAAACTTTCGTCTACAATTATGACTAGGATGTAAAATTTTAAGAGAAGTTCTTTTCTGATGTGGAAGGTCAGACTATGTTGCAACCACCGAGCATACTTAGAGTTTCTCTTCAGTTATTTCCTTTTTACTAAAATTTGAATTATTCATCTTATAAGAACCAACACTTCTAATTTCAAGAAGACGCGCAATTTTATTAAAACCTTTGTTGATGTTATTTATTTATTTTCACACTACCCATAATTTGTTCAAAATAGTAGTTTAATGATAACAATTTAAAATTGTCTAATAGGGTCTTTATCCCAAAAACTTTTCCAAATTTGGGCCTAAAGTCTAAATTCTATTTCTAAAAACTTAGTAGAACTTGCTTTTTCAAGAAAACATTCTCTTTAACTTTCCTTAGGATATATTCTTACCAATTTTTATCAATTCAAGTATTTATCAAAAATGCTAAATCTAAATGAAAGATTCATCTTCTTCATTGATTTATTTCTTTAATGGGCTGAATGCCCTTTGTAGAAAAAGCCTAAATTATTGTTTTTCTTTTTTAGAAATTGAGTTCATTTTCTATGTGGTCAAAAATTGATTTTTTACTTATTTATTATTTTTCAACCACCTAACCCATTCTAATAAGTTAATTGACACAAAAAAGATATTATTTCTTTCCCTTTTCTTTGAATATGGCCGAGAGCCTTGTGAGGAGAAAATAGACTCCAATTTTTTTTTTCTCTAAGTGATCTTGAAGCTTAAATTTGGGTTTTTTTTAGAAAATAGCTATTTTTGCACGAAAATAAGCCCATAATAGCTATTCATAATAGGATATTTAAGTTATAATATAATGCCAAATAGTAATGAAAGTAACATCAAAATAAATGACAATAATTAAAATAACAATAAAGTGAAACTTAAGTAAATAACAATAGAATAGCAATAATAATTTTAACAATAAAATAAATGGCAATAATTTAAATGGGCAAAAATTTAAATGACAATAAGTAAAGCAAGAAATTTAAAGAGCAAGTACTTAAACAATAAAGTAAATGACATAATGTAAATGGGCAAAAATATAAATAAAGCATAAAATAAAAATAAATGGCAACATAATGGAAATAATAATAAGACAAGAAAATAAATGACATTAAAGTAAATGACATAATAATAAAGCAATAATTTAAATGACAAGAATATAAATAATTATATAGTAGTAGTAATAGGATTAATATACTAATTGGGTTTAAGGGAAAACCCACACACTCACACACCCATTAAGAAACAATGTTTAGAGGCTAAAACCCCACTCCCCCTTACCTCTAAACAAGGCTTGTTGGTAGAAGATTAGGAGAGGAGGGTTGGTTTGGAGGTTTAGGGACTTAAACTTTGTGGAAGCCTTTTAATGGTGAGAAAAAAAATGCAAGAGTTTGGGGAGAAGAGGGAGCTCTACGTATTCAGCAGCTGGGTGGGCAGAGAGAGTTTCTGAAAATCTGAAGGAAAGAGTGTGTAATGGTAGAGTGGGTGATGGGGTTATTTATAGGTCAAAAAGTAGGCATTTTGGATTTAATTTTTGACTCAAAAATCATATAATATCCATTTCCATTGTACTTTCCACATGTGGTCAAAAGGGAAACGTCCCAGACCAGTCAAGACTTCTGGAATTTGAAAAAAATTATTTTATATAATTATTAGATATTAAAAATAATTAAATATTAATTTAATGCAACAAAATTAGATAAAAATTTTGCATAGGTTTTTGAAAAATCCGACCACACCATATTTTCAAGTATATTTTATTAAGCTTTAAGAAAATTTTTCAGATTTTTCTCATGTATATATTATTTATAATAAATTTTTTCATTAAAAAGACATTTCTTAAGCCAATAAATCCAATTTTTGCCAAATAAATATATTTTTTGAATTTTCAATATTTTTAAATTAAAATAATATTGGTATAATTAAAAAATACTCAATGTAAATTTTTCAAAATTTTTTGAGGTTAAAAAGTCTCCTACTGGCTTTCACAGTCGGCTAAGGGTATACCGGTCATTTCCCAAAAACTGTCTCAAAAAAATTCCGAAAAATTTATAAAATTATTATTAATTATTTTGAATATAAATATGATTTAAAAATAATTTTTAAACCACTCTAGATAATTTTTGCTATTTTATCCTATTATGCAAGTTTTCAGGGATAAATTAGTTGTTTTATCACTCCCGGGTCCTAATCCAAATAAATTATTAAAATATAAACTAGATAGAACTTGCTAACATGAATATATTCATGAAAATCATACCCTTGAGGTTCTTATTTTATTTTTCACAATTAATCATAGAATAATTAGAAAAACAAACAAGTAAGTTAAAATGGGGGTGTTACACATCACATAATGCACTTGAGTTGGAAAAGAAAGAGAGAGAAGAAATAATTAGAGAAGGGAGAAGAGGAGAAGAAGGGAGAACTTAGGCACCCTCTTAGAGACATGTTGACCCTCTCTAAGTGAGTGCAACCCCTTGCATGATCTTCCTTCCCCATAATTGGATTGATTGCTCTATATGTTATCCCTTTGCATGTATTCCTATTCCCCTATGTGTTGCTTAATTGCCTTGTTCTTGACATTTTGTATGACTATGCCATGTTTGGGACTAAATGTGGGGGGTTTTTATATTGCCATGTTAGGGTTTAGAAAGGGACTATTACACCAATTGATGTTTATTGTATAAATGTTTGATTGTTGGGTTTAAAGGGGGTATTTTGATGTTAGAAGTGATTAAGGTTTTGTGAGAGTACACGACAAACGTATGATTGGTGAGTTAAAGGAAGGAGTTTTGTTGCTTATGAGTCATATTGTTTATGTGTTTAGTGATTTGGGGGTTTAAGAAGCTATGGATTTCCCCCTAAAGGTGGAAGTTTGAAATTTTACATCTATCACAAGTCACGGGCATGGGTCACTGGTCATTGGTGTGATCAGCTCTGTTTTGAGATTCGGAGTGCATGTTTGTCACGAGTCATGGGTGTGACCAACTCTATTTGAGGTTCGAAGTCCATGTCTGTCACGAGTCATAGGCGTGACTCACCGGTCACGGACGTGTTCAATTCTATTAGATTTGAAATTTCTTGAATTGCATGTGCTAAATTGTCCTAACTCTTATATGACCTCTCCATCCTAATATATGATTAAAATGTGATGTATTGTATCTATTGAGGGATCTTTATGACCAAAGGTTAATTGTTTAAAAGAAAGGACAATAAACTTAACATCATCTTTGACAAGGGAAGGATATCCGTCTCCTTCAGTCCTCAAAGAGTGGTATTAACCTTCAACAAGGGAAGGTTGTTTGGCATATACCAGGGGAACGCTCCTTGAGATTTTGAGCTCAAATTTGCCAGAGGGGTGGAAAAGAAAAGGAAGGGTTTAATTGAAAGAAATGCATTATATTATTAACTATCATCCTCTATTGTGTTATAAGTTCTATATCATGATGTATAAGGTTAATTGTTAAGTATGTTATGCCTGCTATTTATGCATATGTGATGTTGTTATATGTCCCTAGGGCACTCATAAAGACTTTTGTCTCGTTGGTTTATTCTAACACGTTTCAGAGCAATCAGAGTAAAGGATAAGTGAAGGAAGGACGGGTAATGGTGCCTTTAGTTTAGGATATCTTTTTATTTATTGTTTGGATTTCATTGAATAACCTCCTGTGTGAGGATAATTTCTTTATGTTTTATTTTAAAATGTTGTAGAGCACACCCCTTGAGGTACTTTGCATTTTATCTAATATTTATAAGGTTTTATTAAAAGGTTTAAGTTTCGCATAGTTACGTATGAATGTAGGGTAATGCCTCTGAGGGTGTTACAAGAAGCCTATAACTTTTTATCACAAAAAAATCTTATATTTTCTTCATTTAAACTCATATATTTAATTTATACCATAAAATATTTTTACAAAATGACAAAATAACCAAATAAATAGATAATTATTAAATATAAATTTTTAAATCATCTTCTTCAAGAGAAGATGCAAAGCCAAATTATTTTCTCCAAGAGAAGATACAAAACCAAATTTGAGAAAGAACAAAACCATAAGGTTTTGTTTCTTCTATGAACTATGCTAACATGACCACATCATATAATATCAACAAAGCAAAGTAAAGATGCAATGGTCATAAAAGAGATATTCAAGTAAACAATAACATATCATCAATAATATATGTAAACAAGATAAGAATATAACATAAGAATCCATGAAACTAATCAAAACAAAAGTTTAATACAAAAGGATCTAGGAGAGATTTGGGGACCAAATCTCTTCCTACACCCTTTCATGGAATCAAGGAATGAAAACAACATCCCCTCCCTCCATACCTCAAATAGACAAGGTGGAGAAGAGGTTTGTTCTCTTCAAAAGTGGTTCCTCCTTAGTCTCTGCCTCCTAAGACAGTGCTTTTCCTCTTCGATAGGTGATCTGGTCTCTCGTGGGGTGGTGGGGGTACTTGCAAAGACACTTCGACGCTTAAGTCAGGGGAGGCCCTAGGATTAGCAGGGGTTTTTCTTTAGTATTGGATTTAGATTAGGATTAGAAAGTGTGCCCCTGTCCTCTTTTTAATGTCAGATGTCCGTTACCTATGTCACGGAGGATCTTCGCCTTCATTCCTGGATTTATCTCCTGGTTTCCGTTATTAAGTTGGTTTCCTACTTTCCTGATTTATGATTCCCAGAGGGGGTTCGGTCAACTGCTTTTAGGACGAGTGCCAAGATGGCCGATTGATTAGACCGATTGACCATCCTTAGCTTGTTCGGCCAGATAGGTGATCGGTTAGGTTGATTGTCTGTCTTTGGTTATTCGGACGGATCGGGGTAGCACACCACCCCTCCTTGAGCTTGGACACACGTGGAGAAGTTGACCACGTGAGACTTAGTTCGGATGGACCTTTAAGGCTAGTTTGCTGTCGAGGTGGTTTTTTGGTCTACTCAGGCCTCTGTCTAGTCATTTTACCTGGCAGGGGATCGAAGCGTTGAGAACTCGAGAGGTCACGTCTCCCCTTGGGAATCGTTGCGCGTGCTTTCGCGCACATTTAATGCTTGGCTGCTAACAAGACTTCATGCTAATGATGACCTAAAAACCCCAACTATCACTTCATCTAAGCCATTGGCTCGTCGAGGATGGTACAAGATTTGATGGCGAGAAATCGCAGGGCTTTGGGCCGTATATCACCTTTTGACCCTATAAAAGGGAGTGGGAGACGCTTATTCCTGTGCTTTCTTCCTTCTTTAACATTTGTCTCTTCCCATTGTGCCTCTCTTTCCTTCTGCTTTTGCCGTGCCAGAGTGTTCTCTGTGGTTGTTGCAGTTATCTCTTTTTCTTTCTTCTTTGGAAACCTAGTAGGTACGCCCCCTTACTTCTAGCTTTCTTCTCCCTCAATGGCTTCAAGTGACGAATCTGGGGGTTCTCCCAACTCTGAGCCTGGAGTAATGCTCTCGCCAGAAATCGAGCCTATTAGCGATGACTCTCAAATGTCTGGCCAATCCATGCATTCCTCCTATTTGGACAGGTTTGACAGTGATCCCCACCTCCCACGAGTACTCGCAAGCAACGTAGTTCATCCGGATGTTTCCATAGCCGAACGTCCTGTGGCGCCCCCGGCGGCGGACAACTCACTCGAGGGGACACCCGAGAAGCCACTGGTGATGCGGCATAAGAGGGGGGTAAATGAGGTTTTTCCTTTCGTCACTCGTCCTGGGTATGAGTGGGTTTCTGGTGAGGTTGGTGTTTACCATTCGAAGTTTTAGTCAGCTTTTGCCATCGCCGATCTGATGAAGGCCATCACTTTTTGTGACCCTGACCACGAGGGCGAAGTTATAGCAGAGCCGTGTGGTTCCGATGAGCACGTGTACCTTTCGGCTACGGTGGGACGACCGATCTTTACGTACGTATACGAAACGTTCTTCTGGAACCTTGGGGTCTCCATGCCTTTCGATGGATTCGAGGTCGAAGTCCTGAAGACTTTGAATGTGGCACCCATTTAACTCCATCCCAACGGTTGGGCGACGATGATCGCTTTCTGAGTCCTCTGCAACTTGCTGTTCATGGTGCCGACCGCTCCAAAATTC
The DNA here is from genome assembly GCA_004329165.1 of Spatholobus suberectus. Taxonomy (NCBI): domain Eukaryota; kingdom Viridiplantae; phylum Streptophyta; class Magnoliopsida; order Fabales; family Fabaceae; genus Spatholobus; species Spatholobus suberectus. Next base: position 48,481,075 of record CM014736.1, read on the forward strand.
CTTCATCACTATGCGGCAAAGGAGAGGAAGAGGGGTGGTTACCTCCTCGTCCAAGGATTTCAAAGGAGGGTTCTTTCGGGCCAAACAAAGTTCGGCCGGAAGGAGCAACTTCTTCGATGGCCGTGGTTGCCCGAGGTTCCTCTTCTACTAAACAAGGGAACTGGACAAGTACACTGTTTGGATAGTACAAGACATGTCGGAGTCCAATCGAGATGACATGGTTGACTTGCACAAGCTTCCCTAGCTACTCCCATGTTGAGCTGTGCTAGGGCTTATTAATTCGAAGAAGCCATTGAGGGAAATAAAGCGTGAGTACTTTTTATCTTTGTTTGATATTCACTTGTCGCATCTTATTTTTCTTTGCTCCTTTCGTAGGGATAATGGGACGCTTCAACTTCGCCAAGCTTCGCGCCGAGCGGGCGGAGAAAGCTAAGAGAGCCGAAGCGGGCGTTGCTTCTGCTTCCCTTGTGCTGTACGCCCCTTCGATGGCACAAGTCTCCATCCATACACCAATTGCTTCGCCTCCGGAGTCTCCGGTCGCAGCAACTCCCTCGAATAACCCCCTTGCCAAGTGCCCAAGGATTGCTCCCACGCCAGCACCAATCGAAGACTTTTCATTTGCCGGTGTCCAGCCGACATTTTTTGTTGTTGCCGAAGGTCTTAGGTCCCTTTGGGGTCGGGATTTCGACCTCACCAAGGTGCTGGGCCTTGGCTCCCTATTAGAGGTCGACCGCCGAGCTTTTAGGGAAGTCGATCCTCAAATGGGTTTGGAGGCGTTATCTGTTTTCCAGGCTTGCTCTTGGGCAATCGCCCAATTTTGGGGGACAAAACTAGAGAGTGCCCGTGCTTCTTCCCAATTGCTGAGGTCGAAAGAGGCCAAGGTCCAAAGGTTAGAGGCCACTATCCAAGAGGTGAGGATTGGGCTGGCGGAAGCTTTTAGCGCCAACGAGACACTACTTCTGGTGGCCGCTGAAGCGAGGAGAGCGACTAAGGCTTTGGAGGTCGAGCTGAAGAATGCTTAGGCCTGCAATGAGACTTTAATGAGCCGGGCCATCCGAGCTGAAGAGTCCGTGGTTACCTTGGAGGAAGAGCTGGGGCTTCTCAAAGCTGGGCTTCCCGAGGCTGAATCGGGTTGGTTGGGGGCACTTGCTCAAGTGAAGCACCTCGAAGCCGATCTAGAGGAAGCCAAGGGTCTATAATGGAGGAGCACATCGGGGGTTTTCAGAAAGCATTGCGACAATTTTCACACTTCCACCCCAACACCGACACCTCCGTGTTTGACGTAGAAAAAGATGTTAAGGAAGGGGTGTTGGTTGATGTGGCCGACCTTTCCGACCACGAGGAGGAAGAGGTGCAGGGAGGTGTAGATGCCGAGCAGGTCGATGACAATGTTGATGTTGTATGACCTTTGGTGCTCTATGCTTCCTGAAGTTCGAATGCTTTCCCCGTGACTCTCCCTTCTTAGGCTTTTAGGCTTTAGGATACCTATGTTATATTTAGTCTCCGTGTTCAGAGCTTTATATGTACCAAGTTCCATGTTTATAAAAATGCAAGTTATTTTCTGTTATTCGGTTATCTTGGATTACTACTATTTTAATTCAGCGCATCAACTCGAGTGAATCAATAATCGTTAGGCCACCTTGGTTTGGCTTTTGTGGGTTGAGACCTGCCAGGTCTTCAAGCAAGGTGGATCAGCTCGATCAGGTTTCAGGGGGTCGAAACCGATCTAGTCTTCGAGCACGGTGGGTCGGCTCGGTAAGGTTTCAGTGGGTCGAAACCTGTCAAGTCTTCGAGCACGGTGGGTTAGCTCGGATTGAGAGAAATAACAACATGAATTCGAAATAACTTTATCGCTTAATATTGACGTGCCTCATTAAAACCTCCCCCGGCAAAAACCCATTTTGGGGCAAAAAACCAAGGTAGGAAAAAGAGTACATTGTCATTTCATTTTATCAACTGAAATATATCTTTAAGTGAGAAGCATTCCACGTGCGCAGGACTTCTTTGCTTATGAGTTGCTCCAACCGGTAGGCTCCACTTCCCAGCCGCTCAACCACTTGTAGCGGCCTTTCCCATTTGATAGCTAGCTTTCCTTCTCCGACTTTTTTCCGCCCTTCCCCCCTTTTTCTCCACACTAAGTCACTAGGTTCGAAGTCTCTTGGCTTCACTTTCCTGTTGTACCTACAAGCAACCCTTTGCTTTCCCGCTTCTTCCTGTATCTTGGGCTTCTCCCTTAGTTCTTCCGCTAGATCAAACTCCACCTTGAGCACTTCGCCGTTTTTTTCGGGGTCGAACACTGTGCGGCGTAAGGATGATTCCCCTAACTCTACTGGAATCATGGCGTTAATTCCGTACACCAATCTAAAAGGAGTCTCCTAGGTTGTCGACTGCGATGTACAATGATAAGCCCAAACGATCTCGGGCAGTTCTTCAGGCCAACTTCCTTTTGCCTTCCCCACTCGCTTCCTCAATTCCCCAAGATTACTTTGTTCGCTGCCTCGGTCTGCCCATTAGTTTGCGAGTGTTCGACCGAAGTGGTCTGGTGCTGAATCCCGAGGCCCCTATAAAATTATGTGAGTGACCTATCTATAAATTGGCATCCGTTGTCTGTAATGATGGTATGCGGCATTCTATATCGACAAATGACGTGCTTCCACACAAATTTCTGCACATTCGCGGCCGTTATCCGAGCTAGGGGCTCGGCTTCTATCCATTTAGTGAAGTATTCGATTCCCACCAATAGGAACTTCACTTGTCCCTTAGCAACAGGGAAGGGTCCGAGTATGTCTAGGTCCCACGTAACAAAGGGCCAAGGGGATAAAATCGAGTGTAACTCCTCTGTGGGTGCGTAGGATAAATTTCTAAATCTCTGGCATTCTTGACACCTTCTCGAGTATTTGACACAGTCAGTTCGGATAGTTGGCCAATAATATCTGACCCAGATGACGCGAGCTGCCATGGCTTGCCCTCCAGTGTGCATGTCACAAATGCCATGATGGATTTCTCTCATGATGTATTCAGCTTGGTCGGGTTCCAAACATTTGAGTAACGAGGCGTGGAATCCCCTTTTGTATAAGCTTACTCCGTCAATGACATAGTAGCTGGCCTTTCGTTGATCCTCTTTGCTGCATTTCTGTCTGCTGGCAACTCGCCAGTTGTGAGGTATTTCCTGATAAGGACCATCCACTCGCTTTCATCTTTCGCCGTGCTCAGGATCTCCTCAACACTAGGTTTCATCACAGTTTCCTGTAGATCGTTTGTCGTTGCCCCATTTTCCTAGTGCTTGTGGCTAGTTTCGATAAGAAGTCAGCTCTCCCATTTTCCTCCCTTAGAATATGTTCTATTTGAATTCTTTGAGACTAGCTATCAATTGTACGGCACTGTGGTAGTACTTTAGGAGTTGGGTGTCCTTGATCTGGAACGCACTAGACACTTAACCTGTTACCAACTTGAGTCACTTTTGTAATTAATTTTGCTGTCCCGATTTCTCTTGCTAACTTTAGCCCTGCGATAAGTGCCTCATACTCTGCTTGGTTATTGGAGGCTCGAAAGTCAAACTTCAAAGACTGTTCTAACACGACCCTCTGGGCCCCTCCAGAATGACGTTGGCTCCCCCTCCCTTTTGGTTCGATGACCCGTCCACGTACAGAGTCCATTATATCAATGTGGGTTTTGCCGGCGACGATAGTTCAACTATAAAGTTGGCAAGGCATTGTGCTTTAATCGGGTCTCTTCGCTTCGTATTTTAATCTGAATTCGGACAATTCGACCGACCACGCTATCATTCTTCCTGCTAGCTCTGGTTTTCTCAGCACCTACCGAATGGGGTGATCGGTCTTTACCACCACTTAGTGGCTTTGGAAGTACAATCGTAGTCTTCGGGCGGCCACTACTAGTGCTACAGCCAACTTCTCAATGTGTACATCAGTCAAGGTGGTTATCTAGCTAATACTCTGCAGGTCCTTGTTGGCTTCCACTCTCCGCTCTTCAACCTGAGGGTCAAGTTGGACCGACTCGCTAGGCATGAAAGGGTGTGTCATGCACACGGGCCGACCCTGCGGCCTGGGCTTTCTTCTTACCTTCAAACTCTTCGTGTAGCATTCCTGAGCCATCTTTTGATCTGCGTTGACTGTTACTATCTGCCCAGTCACCATGGGGAATTTCATCGCTAGGTGGAGGGTCGATACTATGGCGCCAAGTTGGTTGAGGGCAGGCCAACGGATCAGAATATTGTAAGAAGTGTCCGCATTCACCAACAAGTATCTCATCATAACAGTTCGGGAGGCATTTTCATCTCCAAAGGTAGTCAACAGGTCGGTATACCTGTGAGTGTCTACTCGTTCTCCCGCAAATCCTACTAGCTGCTCCGGGCATGGCTGAATTAAGTGCTCCGGGATTTCCAACTTTCGAAAGGTATCCACGTACATCATATCGGCCGAATTTCCTTAGTCGATAACGTTTTTCGCATCGCGAAGTTGGCGACTTACACTGTAATGACGACCGAGTCGTCTTGTTCAGGATCTACCCCTCTGTAGTCGGCATTTGAAAATGTTATTGGGGGGTAGGTCTTCAAGGCCTTGCCCGCCATATTGACTGACCGTACCATTCTCAAGTGACGTTTCCTAGCGGAGGAGCTAAATCCTGGATGAACTTAGGCCCAAGCAGTAGGTTACATTCAAATGGAGGAAATGGCCGAATACAGAGATCAGGTCCGAGCAGGGATGTCAAAGAGAACCATTGATTACGAGAGCCTCGGTCGGGTCGAGAAAAGAAGCAAAAAGTGGAGCGAAACACCACTGGCCCGAAGTACAACCATTATGCCCTACTTACTGATAGTAGAGCCTGCATCATGGAAGAAGCCTACAGCGCAGAACTATTGCGGCTACCGCCTAAAAGTCGTTCTCCAGAAGGGGCAGACCGAACTAAACATTGCTAATATCATGGAAATTACAGACACTCGATGGAGGAATGTTGGACCCTTAGTGACAAAATCAAGGAACTCATTTAGGCTGAGCACTTGCAGAACTGCATCTAGAGGAGTCAAGTTAGTCGGGATAAGGTCGACGGGATAATAGACATCGTGGTTGTAGGGAAGAGCAGGTAGAGCCCCAGCATGCAAAGGAAGACGGCCGGCAAAAGCCTCCCCCCCTTAGAGGATGGACACTCGCTTAAGAGGAGTCATTAATACCATAGTCAGATAGGGGCTTCTTGCAGAGACTGTTGGAGAAGGGTCCGGGCTTTAGGGCCATGATCGTGGAATACAACGCTACTTCCGGCTTCAGGTTTCTGATCTTAATCGATATCGTTGCGAACCTTTCTATAAATACCCGCAAAGGTTCATCATCCTCCTGCCTGAGGTTCACCAAGGCGACTGACGTGAGGTGATGCGGCCTGCTTGTTGCGTACTGCACCCCAAACCTTGCAACGAGAGTAGCAAAGGAATCAATTGAGCTCGGCGGTAGCCGAGTATACCAACTTAAAGCGGCCCCCTTAAGAGAGGTCAGGAATACCCGGCATAGAATAGCATCATCGTTTGTGAATAAGTTTACCTGAGTGGTGTACATGTCGATGTGCTCGTCGGGATCGGTCGTTCCATCATAGCAGTTTAGGTTCAAATTCTTCCAGCCCAGGGGTAAAGGAGTCTCCATAATGCTGTCTACAAAAAGGTGCCTCCGAACTGCCCCACCCGTCGGTTGAAGGCATGATTCGGCCAAAGTCCTGGGTCGCGATTCCGCCTGTGCCTTCGAGTGCACCCCAGGCTGTCGACTGGTTTCTGTGTGAGATCGCTGGTTTGTGGGGCACTCTGATTCTCTTGTCTATTCACAAACAGTTCATACTCACTGGCTCTTTTTCTCCAATTGTTGGCGTATTTTTGCATTTTCCTTTCGCAGCCTCTCTATCTCATCCTCGTTCTTTCTTTGCATGTCCGCCATCTCTTGGTGCAAGGCCTGGATCAGGGGATCTAGGGACGGCTCTACATCGCGGCCATGGTCATTCGCCGTTACACTCCTAATTCTCACCATCTCCGTCATATAGTGGTCAAGGAACAGTTTTACCTCGCCTCACGGTGGGCGCCAATTGTTCTCTCTAAAAGTGGTTCCTCCTTGGTCTCCGCCTCCCAAGACAGTGCTCTTCCTCTCCGATAGGTGATCTGGTCTCCCGTGGGGTGGTGGAGGTACCTGCAAAGACACTTTAACGCTTAAGTCAGGGGAGGCCCCAGGATTAGCAGGGGCTTTTCTTTAGTATTGGATTCATATTAGGGTTAGAAAGTGTGCACCTGTCCCCCTTCATTCCCGAATGTATCTCCTGGTTTCCATTATTAAGTTGGTTTCCTACTTTCCTGATTTATGATTCCTGGAAGGGGTTCGATCAGCTACTTTTAGGACGAGTGCCAAGATGGCCGATCGATTAGGCCGATTGTCATCCTTAGTTTGTTCGGCCAGATAGGTGATCGGTTAGGTTGATCGTCCGTCTTTGGTTATTCGGACGATCGAGATAGTACAAGGTTGAAGAAGATCTCCAAGCACTTGAAGAGAAAACCTTCTAAAAAGATTACCACCAAAGCTTAAGAGATGATGGATTTATGGGACTTTAGTTTGTGATGGGTTTGGAAGTGAGAAAATGGAAATTTTAGAAGTGGGAAAGAAGAAGAAGAGCACGGACAACAGCTGCAAAGAAGTGGGGAGGAATAGAAATAATGAAAGTGTTGATGAAATGGGTTTTTATGCTTCACAAAAATATCTAGATACTTAATTTCTAACTTTTTTAATTTTTATTTAAGTTAAATTGGTGATGATTATCCATCCAACTCAACAAGTGTTGGATATTATATTTTTGTGGCCGAATTTATCTTGTTTAGCAAGTTTGTCAATGCTTGCCCATATTTTATCAATTAACAACTCTTGATCAAGCATCCCACTCTTTCTAGAGCATGCAAGATCCCCTCGCCAGGTCACCCACTTAGTTAAGCTCCCCTCTCCAAGTTACCCACTTTGTTAAGCATCACTTATGCGAAAGGACTCAATGGTGGTGCAACTTTTCTCCCCCTCTTAGTACCTATAGGACCCTCGCTGTAAGACTAGGGCATCTTCGTACACTTGAACTGAGGGACTCGCCTAGAAGTGAGAACTACATCAAGTTCCCAAATGTAAGAACAATTAATAATTATGAATGATCCTAATCCAAGTAAGAAGTCTTAAGTTGCCTTTTACTTTTAATATTTTCATTAACTATTATAAATCGAAGAATAGTTAGTTTGGATTTCTTGGTCGGTTGCGATAATAGTCGATCTTATAAACCCCAGTGTTGCGCAAGTATGACGATAACATGGGTAAAGACAATTTTGGTGATAGAAGGCACGATTATTATTATTATTATTATTATAGATAGAAACAGTCACTAATGAAAGCTATTACATGATTTTATAGATGCCAAGTGTAACTGTTTCTACAATACCATGATAATATATATAACCATTGTTGCAGGTGTTATTGTAGTTATCTTCATGTGTGACAGATAACTAATATATATGTTGGAACCTTACATTAGGCATTTAGCTTGGAATGGCGTTGCTCTCGGGAACAGCAATATTATTAGCATTGTTATCGCCTGGCAAGGTGGAACTGAAAGACCAAGAAAGAATATCATGCGTTTCAACGGCGTGTGGATCAACTAATCCGGTGGAAGCTGAGAAACCCACGAGTGCCCACTCGGTAAGAACTACCTTCAAATTCACCTCATCAGCGACGGCAAAAGGGGTTCCACACGAAGGGCAACTTAAAGCGACTTGTAAGATGTTTTTGGAAGCTGTATAGCTTATGAAAACATTGGCAACTTGACCATTGACCAAATCAAATCGAGAGGTTTTAGAGGACTTGATCCAGTTGACATCAATTCCAATGTGTGGAGCTTGTGGAGGATCAAATGTGTTCTCGTAAGTGTCAAACTCGACAGCAAGAATGTGGTAGGATTTATTGTAGTTTTGGCTGTCGAATATTCCAAGCAATCCTCCACAATGACCGTGCGTCAGTGTTTGTGGGTGCAATAAAGAAGGCTAAGACCGTCTGCAGTGTTGGGATGGGTTAGGTTGACGAATGACAAAGGAGAAGCGAGTTTCAAAGTTGGCCACTCTGCCTGTGCTATCTCAAATGTGGATAGGGGCAGCATATAGAGCTTGGCCAACAGACTTATAGATTGGGTTGCCAGTTTCATCAACCTTGGTGAGTTGTATCTGCCCCGTTGGTGTAACACGGGCATCACCTTGGAGGATCACATTCTCAGGATTCAGCGGGAACTTGGTGAAGGAAAACGATTGGGTTTCGGCTGAGTTCACCTTGTTGACCACAAACAAGGTTAAGGAGATGAATACAAGAGCAGAGAACGGCTTCTGGGTTAGGAATAACTTGGAAGTAGCCATGGCTTTTAATTGCTTCAACTCAAAGTGAGATGCACATGGAGGGAGCACAATGTTACATATATGTATTTATAGTGCTCACTAGCTATCACTCAATGCTTACATTTTGAACACAAATTAAGGAAATAAAACTGAATACTTCTCATGACTAATGGACTTAACCTAAAACAATGTAAAACCTACTTTATTTTATCGTATTACCTACGCTTTGATCATTCGTTAATTATTGCTTAAATTTTTTTATAAATAAATGTGTAATTTTGTGCAAAATTTGTTTATATGTTCATAACAACAACAACAACAACAATAATAATAATAGGAACACACTCTCCCTCTTATTGGTTGAAATTTATTAAAAATTACAAAATTATGAGAGAGATTCATTAACAAAGATATGAAACCTATAAAATTTTGTAATTTTCAGCAAATTTTAACCAATAAAAAAGAGTGTATTTAAAAAAGTATGTTAAAAAGAATGTTACTAATAATTTCATTAATAATAATAGCCACGAAAATATTTATTCACGGAAAGAAACAATACAGAAAAATTAAGTTTAATTTTTTGTCAATGTAAAAAATTTTACATTGTTAAAATTTACAAATTATTTTGAATATGTCTTTTAAAATAATTATTACAAAGATTAACAAATTTATCATACATGATAATCCATAATTAGATGATAGTATAAAAAACTTTTCATTGTTAATACCTTCTAATTAATTAAATTCAAAAACCGAAAAAAGAAAAGAAAAAGGAAATGATATTCACAAATAATCACGAGTAAAAAAATCACGGATAGAACGCGAAAGCACCAGAATGGGATATTTTGGCTAATTATTTAATTTAATTAATTTTGTACACAATATAATAAATTATTCAATTATTTATATACCCAACGGCGTATTGTGGATAAAATTATGCACTAACCGGTTGAAGTATGTACCATCTATAATTACTTACACTTATTAGATATCATAAAAGTAAGTTATTATTTACTAAAAGAGACTCTTGGAAATCTAAAAGTACACAGTTGTTAAAAAAAATACAACTTATAGAAGAATAATCTAACAAATTAATTTTCAAACATTTTGTCCGAACCACTTCTTTCAATAATTAATAATTGTGGTTGGTCATTAAGTTATGATAGTGACATTTATATATGAGAAAGGATATACAATAAAATATGGATGATCAAGATTTAATGTCATTTGACAACTTAAAAAAGTCCAATGATTGTTTAAAAAATTCACATGATTTGATTGTCTTACACTCTATTTGGCTAGGGTACATGGATGATAAATTTATAACATATGTAGATTTACAGGACCTTTTTGACATGTTTTAATATATTAACTTTGTGAATATTGTGAGAAAATAACTCATGCATATATTTTCTTGTGATTCATGTTTTGAATGGTTTAAATAAAAAAGTGCATGAATACACTAATTTTCTTAAATTTTTAATGTAGGAAAAATGAATAATAGTGAGAAATTTCAGAGTGTCCTAGACTTTTCATTTTTCAATATAAAAGAAGGCCAAGTGTGTTTTTGTGGGTAGAAAAGCCCAAATTTGCTACTTATTTGAAGAAATTACATTAGTGGGGGTATTCTTTAACTCATTTGAGAACTGAAAGTGAGGAAGGGTTTGGGGATTCATTAATGGCTATTGGATCTTAAGATTTTGGGCTCGATTCTTAAAAATTCATGGCTTCTTCTCTATCTTTTTCTTCCCTTTGTTTTGTACTTAGTAACTCCACCAATTTCTAAGCCCCTTTAGGATAGGTTAGGATGAATCTTGGTTTCAATCTATTGTAATTGATTTCCTTTCTGAATCCTTCTCTTGTTATTTTGATTTAATTATTGAATTTATGCTTAGTGCTTTTTTATGATTGACACTCATCAGGAATTGATTCGTAATCTGAATCTTGCAATTGAAAAATTAGAGTTTAGATTGTTATAATTCAATAACCATATGATTCTTAAGCATAAGGATAAGTATAGATGAGTTTCCTTTTCCTAATTCTTATGACTAATGTTGTTTACCTAAGGAATCAGGATTCATAATTGAAATTAAAGTGTTTAAAAAATTTATCATACATGATAATCCATAAATAGATGATAGTATAAAATTTTTCATTGTTGGTACATTCTAATTAATTAAATTCAAAAACTAAACAAAAATGAAAATGATATTCACAAATAATCATATCAGTAAAAAATTCACGAATAGAACGCGAAAGCACCAGAATGGCATATTGTGGTTAATTATTTAATTTAATTAATTTTGAACATAATATAACAACATTATCCAATTTATTTATATACCCAACGGCATATTGTGGATAAAATTAAGCAATAACGTGTTGAAGTACGTACCATCTATAATTACTTACACTTATTATATATCATAAAAGTAAATTATTATTTACTAAAAGAGACTCTTGAAATCTAAAGTACAGTTATTAAAAAAAATACAACTTGGAAAAATAATGCGACAAATTAATTTTCAAATGTACTGACCGAACCACTTCTTTCAGTAATTAATAATTGTGATTGGTCATTAAATTATGACAGTGATATTTATTTATATACTAGATTTTAAACTTATGCGTTGCACGGGTTTGTTTAAATTATATATATTTTATATTTCTATTTAGTATTTTTTAAAAATATATGTAGGTAAATAAAAATATCATTTTTAAAAATATTTAGTATTATATTAAATATAATTACATTAAAATTAAAGAAGATGATTAATTATATTTTTAATTGAGTTGATCTTTTTTTAAAAATATTAAGCGTATTGAAATATATTATCATTTGTTCTTTTTCTAACTAATAATAGTGATACAATACCTATATGAAATGTATAAATTCAAAAATAATAATGTAAATATAATAAATATGAATATATAATATATAATTATATACATTTGAGTGTTTATATTTTCAAAATATATTATGTTAATATATACTTGATTTTTATGTGTTTATAATTAATACTTTTTAAATGTATTTATTGTAAAAGTTAAAATTTATTAAAATAGTGTGATTTTTATTGAATAGATACAATTGTTCATTACTTTAAAATTTTAATTTTAATTATTTTGAAAATATTAATTATAATTGTGTGATATTGTTGAAGTTTTGAGTCATCACGATATAAATTAAACGCTCTTGATCAGTGCAATCAAGATTTTTCTATTATCATCATCATCATCATCATCATCATTAGTATTATTATTTGTTCTTTGATTTTAATTTTATTACTTGCTACTTTTTAAAGTTATTTGTGTATAATGATTATTATATGTTTCAAACTTTATATCTAATAATTTAACTATTATATTCTCTATAAGAATTATTATTTATATGTGTTAATAATATTTTTAATATTATTTTGTGTATTTTTCATATGTTACTATTTTTTTCTTATTCTAAGTGAATTTAGAAAGACAATGTTATTATTAATAATAAATACACTATTATTGCATACTCTACAACTGTTTTATATTTATAATATGTAATGGGTATTTATTATTCTTTAAGGTTTGAATTTATAAGAATTAAAAATCATAATGTTTTATAATTAACTGTTATGAAGGAACTCAGTTGTTGTTGTTGTTATTACTACTACTACTACTACTATTATTTGTATGTAATTTCTAAATTAAATTTTATCAATGTTGTAGATTATTTACTATTGAATTGATCAATTTAATGTACTACTGCTGTTATTATTATTAAGGTATGAATTTCTAATAATAAAAAATTATGATATTATTGACCCTTATAAATTTAAAAAGACTCAATTTATGATTATTATTATTATATATTATTAACTTACAATTATCAAAATTGTGTAATAATTATTATTAAGATAATCAATTTAATTCTTTATTAAAATAAACTTCAAAAATTTATAAAATTGAATGTTCATTTTGTTATTATGGGTATTATATTAAAATGTATTTTTTGTGTTTTTATAATTAATTATATTTATTGTAAAAAAATAGATAACATGAAAAAATACATAGAAAATAAAATATAAAATTAATTTAAGAATTAAAATGTAAAAAATTATTAATTTTGGTTGCCAACAATCAGAAACAGTAATATAATATTAATTTTAATTATAACTATAAATAATATGAAATTTTAAAATAATTTCATTCATTTTTTTATATTATTAAATACTAATTTAATATAATTAAATCCATTCAACCTGATTATTTTAGTCCATTAAAATTACAAATACAAAGCAATTTAGTTCTTTCCATTCATTAAAATTAACAGTTTCAAGAATCAATTTGAGTTACTAATAATTTTGTTAGAAGCTAAACATATAATGCACTTTTTACATACTAATTACGTATTAAAAATGTATAAAAAAATTAGCAAACTAAAAATTAATATCGTGACACTTATAATCTTAAGGAATTAAAATATTTTTTGTGTTTTATTTGAGAGGAAAGTGTCTACAATAACCATTACACACTTTACAACAGGATTAATCAATCAGGTGGATTTTTTATTTTTTTTTTAAGAGAATCAATCAAATGGTTAAATAGACCCATTTCCTATAAATGCAACCATCCACTATAAATTTTCTTTCACTTTTCCCATTTCAACTATGAAATTAGAGGTCTTAATATAATATTATGATGTAGTTAATATCAAACAAACTAAGGGAAGTTAGAATAAAGGGGACTAAAATGCTTACCCGTTAAACTTAAATAAGAAATAGTGATAAGTAAACCACTGAAATAGAAAAAAAAATCAAAAACCACTAAAATTAGACTATAGGGAGACCAAAGGGCAACAAACCTGTGCAACCTATGCATTTTAATATTAACATAAATTATTGTTATTTGGTTTGTAATGCCATAAATAGTTTTATTGATTTTGTATACATTTAAATAGTACCATTTAGGTAGAGAGGATACAATTTAAAAAATATTAATAATAAAAATACTTGATTTCTGGTTCATATCTCTTGATTGAATATTTAGTATCAAATTTTCTACTTTGTTTCTTGAAAAACATTCACCATTTCTTCATTTTCAATTTTCTTTTTGCTATTGTTTTTCCTTCACATCACTAAGTAAGGATGTAATGAACTTGGTTTCCTGTATAAATAAAATTGAGCATGATTTATTTATCCAAAATTAAAATAAAATTATGTAATCTTTGCATTTACATGAATTATTGCTAAAATAAAGTTTGTGTCTATCTATTTTCAATAAGAAATTTATCAATTAAATAATGATATACCTAAATTTTAGATGTGAGAAGGTGTTTTGTTCATTGACTTGCTTTATTATTCTTTGGTTCGAATTATGAAAAGGCTAAAATAACCAAATATTAAATAATTAATAATTTCAAAAAATAGTAAAAAGATAAGTTTTATCTAAAGAAATGTTGATTCTAATATGAAATAAATAAATAAATATCCTTCACAAAAAAAAAACTAAATATTAATAATTTTGAAACTATACTTACTTGGTATGTATACTTGTAGTTTTCACTTGCTACATAAACATTTATAGATATAATGGTTGTTAAAAAAAAGTGTTGTATTGTTGTCATCTTTTTTTTTTTTTTGGTGAGTAATTTATACAACCTTCTAAAAGGTCCTTTATTGTTGTCATCTTTTTAATACTATAATAAGTGATTATGATTTTTTTAATGAATATTGATTTTATATTTGGCTATTACAATTGTGAAGAATATTTATATTTATTATTGTTATTATCATCATTATTGGTATTATGATAATTGATGGTTATAAATGAAAAGGCATCATTATTATAACATCTATAATAGTATTTAAAATTTGAATAAAATAAAATAGTATACATTAAACATATTTTTGGTTAAACACTAATCATTGGTAAGAAAGCAGTAATAGTATTTAATAATTATAAAAGTAAAAATAACCATGGGTAAGAAAAAAATAAAAAAAAATCATCTATGAAAACTAAAATTCAATTAAAGTACTTAATTTTTGGTTGAAAACCGTTAAATAAAAGGAAACGTTAAAAAATGTGAAAAAATAACATAAATCTAATGTTTAGGGTTTATTCAAAAGTATAATTTTTATCTCGAAAGAAAGCATAAAAATAATTATATATTCTATTTAATAAATATAAAATAATAATTAATATTATTGAAGAAAAAATAATTTATTTGTATATTTATAAAAATTCTACATTGATAACATTAAAAGATTACATTGTTTTTTTTCTTGAGTTCATTTTACTATTTTATTTTTTATTTTAAAATATATTTTATAAACAATAATAATTGAAGATATATTTAATTATTTATGCATTTTATTATTATTATTATCTTTTTCAAGCATAGGAAATTTTCTTTATTCTTTGAGCCCACAAAATTCTTAATTGTGTATTTTTTTTCTGCTTGCAAGATTTTTTTTTGAACTTATGTGCAACATTTCTTCCTATAGTAGCATGCATATAATTGCTATGGAACAAACAATATAAAAAATTAGCATAAAAAATATATTTCATGATTGTAGTATAACTAAAGAGCAATATAGAAATTTAACTAAATTACAAATATCAAAATTGAATAATAAATATAATTAATGTGAGCAATTTAATTTTTCATTAAATACGATTAGGTCTATTAATTTTGATTAGCTTGGATCTGATTTGAAAATATATATATTATTAACTTACTAACTTAATTATAATTATAAAATTGTATAATAAATATCACTAATGCAATCACAAGTCTCCTTTATACACACACACACAGAGTGAGAGGAATAAGTTTAGGTTATACAACTTTATATGGATGATCAAGATATAATGTCATTTGACAACTTAAAAAAGTCATATGATTTTTTAAAAATTCACATGACTTGATTATCTTACACTCTAAATATTTATAGAGCTTTTTTGACATGATTTAATATATTAACTTTGTGAATATTGTGAGAAAATAACTCATATATATATATATATATATATATTCTTCTGATTCATGTTTTGAATGGTTTAAATGAAAAAGTGCATGAATACACTAATTTTCTTAAATTTTTAATGTAGGAAAAATGAGCAATAGTGAAAAGCTTCATTTTTTAGTCTCTGACCTTGACCTTTCCTCTTTGTTTAAGTCACAACTTGGACTCCAGAAATGTGATTGAAGTGATCTTGGTCTCTATGGAAAGCTTAAACATAGATATACACTTTTCATGTAGAGAGTTTAATTAGATTCAAAGTCGATCATAAAGAAAATTGGATTTGAAGTTGAAATGGATGTGTTGTCCTAACAACACTAACATAGGTGCATTAACTTGAGCATATCTCGAGTTGTAGAAACGACATGATACCAGTGCCATTTTTTCAAGGACAAAATTATCTACAACTTTTGTGAAGACACCAGATGCTAGTTTTGCTAGTAGAGCACATAGCAGATGAAAAATCCCACCTTGGGTGAACAAGCCTTGCATAGTGATGCCTGGTGGTTACTATTCACCACCCAGCGTCGAGGTAGACCAAATTTTCAAAAAAATGGCATTGGGCACGATTTTGGTCCTTGCACAGCATAAGAGTGTCCTAGACTTTTCGTTTTTCAATATAAAAGCAGGCCAAGTGTGTTTTTGTGAGCAGAAATGCCTAAACTTGCTATTTATTTGGAGAAATTACATCATTAGGGGTATTCTTTGACTCATTTGAGGACCAGAAATGAGGAAGAGCTTGAAGATTTATCACTGGCTATTGGATCTTGAACATGGTGTCACGTGTAGCATTAAATGCTACTCAATAACGGAAGGAAAGGACAATTATTTGAGGGCAATTTGATAATTTTTGTTCAAATTTTACTTAAGGATAAAAGTTTCACTATTTATCTTAATTAATCCACCAATCACTAATTAGATGAATTAGTGAGTTACTATTAGGAATCTAATATATTAAGAAATGATTTGAGATGGCTTAAAATATTTTTCTATCTCCTAAGAAGTTTACCTTGAAATGGATCAAAGAGTCGCTTGAAGGGGGGTTGAATGGTGACCCTTGACAATTTATGATTTTTCTTGCACAACATCAAATACCTTCTAATTTTATATGTTGAAGATGCTACTTGATAATCAAAGGTTGGTTACGAACAAGAAAAACCACTTTGTAGAATCTAAATTTTAATTTTAAGTAAAATGCAAAGTTGCTTCTCAATATAATTTTCTCAAAATATTAGTTCTGACTTTAATCAAAAACCTCCTTTTAAAATGTAACTATCAGTGCTTTTGAACTATGATATTAAACAATTTAGAAATCAAATAGTAAGCTACTAAAATAATGAGAAGCAAAAGGAAATGATACTATACATAGTAATTTTATATTGGTTCACCCTTCAACATGGGCTACAACCAGTCCCTACACAAAGTAGGATTTCCATTAAAGAAGAATAGTCAATTACAATAGGTATTCTTTGGCCCTAGGCCTCCACAGGCTTACACAATATTCTTCTCAAGCCTTTACAGGCTTCTCTCCAGTATTCTCAAGCCTCTATAGGTTGTACAACAATAGTATTCTCACCTTTGCAGGTCTACACTGAGTATTATCACTTTTCCAAGCTAGTATTCTCACCTTTGCAAGTTTTGGACCAAGTATTCTCACATCTTCAAGTCTGCACTTAAGTATTCTCATTTCTCTAAGCCAGTATTCTCACCTCTATAGGTTTAAGACCAATATTTTAACCCCTGTAGGTCTACTAACCAAAGTATTCTTTCACAAGCCTCTCTAGGCTTTAACCCACAACAACTTTGTTGTTGACACATAATTGACTCAGTTGTGCACACTCTAGAAGCACTGGTCTCCTGACTAATCTTCTGAGTTCCCCTCATAGGTTCTGTTTGGATAAACTCTAATACTCACCTTCTCAAGACTCAACACATGAGATTTACAAGAGAAGTGGCTTACACACACTCTTTTGGATGAACACTATGGTTGACACAAAGACTATAGTGTTTTGGCTAAGGAGGACTTTTTTAATCAAAAGCTAATCTCTCTCTTAGGATTATGAACTTTTGTCCCTCTTTTTGATTTCCTTCCTTGCAATGAGCTTCTTTGAATGAGGTCCTTTTATAGGCTCCAAAGTAGCCGTTTATAGCTATTAAAGAGAATTCAAACCCAGTCAAACACTATATGAGTTGTCTCTTTCATACAACTATCATTATAACTGTTATTTTTGTCCTTTCTACAGCTTGTAGAGTCCTTTCCAACTGATTTAAGCTTCCTTCTTTCAAGGACAACTAACACAAATTCAAAATTTGAACATATAATAGTTGGTGTTGGCTAGCTCTTTAGTGGCTCATTCCTTGACTACTTCTAATCATCTGTGAAGATAACTGCTTTTGAAGATTAACATTTGCAGTTGTAGTTGCTTTTGGTAACTACATTGCTTGTGTAGTAGTCTTTAATGCTTCTAGTTGCTCTAATTTTGTCAAAACTTGAATATGTATGTAGGTTCTTACTTCTGAATACCTATTGATCTGACTTTGGACATGTTCCTTTTGGTTCATGTGCTTTTGAATAATGCGGATATCTATATCCCATTATTTATTCAGTAATGCATCTTTTAGTGATCTTTCTTATCATGTGTAGCATCTTGTCTTACTACCTCTTGACTGAATCCACCATTTAATTATGCTTCTGATCATACACAGCTTTTGATCTTATTGCACTTTGATCTTTTGAGTAACATGATCAACCTTGTATGTTGGTCAGCTTTCCTTTTGGTAGGGCTACTTCTAAATTGTAGAACCTATTTTTAGAAGCAGGCATACTTTAGGTTGATGCTTTCCACCTTCTTCTATGCTTCTTAATCAAGTTCTATTCTTATAAGCACAACTCAAAGCAAACCATTAATACTACTAAGTAGGGGTGAGCAAAGGACAGGGTTTGGACGGGCCATATTTGACCCTAACTCAGCCTTAAATTTGATCGGGCCCATTTTTTAGACCCTAACCTGTCCTTAGACCCGAATGAACTCAATGATCTATGGGTTAACTTAGGATCGGGCCTATTTAAGGCGAGGACTGGGTTGGCCCAAAATATAAGTAAATTTTTTACTTCATATTAATGTGATTAGAATTTCAAAAATACATGTAAAACAATTTAGAGTAGAATCTAGCAAAATAGACTATACCATAACAAAGCAATATATATTATGGAACCATGTATTTAAAAGGTGAACTAGCATGTGCCTGTCATTATTTATTTTTTTTGAAAGGCAAAGCAATAATATATTAATCATATGAGAAAGCATACATTGCACAAGAAGTGCATATGTTTAGCTTACAGGGGGGACACAACAAGAATAAACCAAATCATCACTACCCTATTGCCAACCAAAATACAAATCACTCAAGTCATAAACCAACTAGCCTATATCACACCAAAAAGATCCCACACTTCTAAAAGATATAGCAAAAGTGCTTCAAATGATTTCATGCCATATGTGCGTGCCCTCTTAGCTCCCCCAGTGAAAGAAATCATTGGTTTATGAGAATACGTCTAAGCATGATGTTGTCTCTAAGAATAAACTGACAGTGAAGAAAACCTACAACCAATATTAGTTTTTTATTAATGAAGGGAAACAAGATAAAAGAAGCACCAATTCCCAGGTAGGACAGATTTGAGAAAAAAAGACAAGATGGATAGTGTGCAGTACTTATTTAACTAATCAGCAATATATTATTTAAGAAAATAATGTTATGTAAGGTCAGGATCTATATCAATTTTATGTTTTGCTTAAAACATCTTTGGTATGATTCCTTATGTTTTGCTGTCTAAATTTGAGCCTTAACTTCAAACCATATCGAAACTGACCTTTATTGAGCCTCTGACACATGTAAAGAGTATAAATTCTAGAAAAAATATCAAATGTCACTCTCTACTGTGATGACTTTTCCTACCGAGTGTGACATGGGTTTAGAATTCCATTTTATTGATCAATTAGGTAGGCTAAAAGGAACTAATTGGATGCAATTAATGAACAATGGTTTATATGAATTCCTTTGAAACTAAGAATAGCCATTTGAGCTAAACCTCAACTTCAGCAATTGTCATAGGGAAATCTATCAAAATTCAATAAAAATCAGTAAAGTGAAAATGTAATGAGGATCTAATAAGTTAGTGAAGCATCTTGATACTTGAGTTTTGGTAACACTACAAAAGAATAGCAAATATGAAGTGGTTTTTATGTATATAAAATTTACCTAATCACTAGAAAAAATGGCCCAAGTTAAGGGCTTACTGAAGAGTACTTTTCCCCTAACCGTACTTATGGCATAGTGCAACCCTTAGATTGAGTAGCCAGCAGCTAACCCGTTTGCAACTACCAAGAATTTGAAAAGTTAACAATCATCAACTTTACAACCTGCAATGTTTTGACAATCAAAAAAGAACATTGGAGAGCAAAGAGCTTACACTAAATCCTTCATTCTGTAAATTTACCTTTCTTCTGAATTGAGAAAAACTCATTGACTTAGGAATCAATCCCCACAAGAACAACTAGAAGAACCCTTAAACCATCACAAACCTTAACATTAACATAGTTATCTTGATCCTTTTATCAAACACTCACATTTGTGCTGTGGTAAACTAGGACAGTCCTAAGACTAATACCTACACCTAAATAACTACTTATTTCTCCCCCAAAATCAATACTCAAAAACAATAAAAACAGGACAATATAAAAGAATTCCTCAAATCAACCTATAGAGTTAACTAGTAAGAAGTGAGAACTATGGATGAACACCAAATTTAAGTCCCCATTACTTATATAGACACAAGTTTTTTTTATCCTTCTAAATTAGTGATGGTGGTACTTAGTTGCAATGTAAAATAGCGTACCAAGTGGTCCAAAAGATACTTTAATACCTATAAACCAACCTGATGAGATTTGGACCATGTTGAGATGGGGACTATGACAATTTGTAAGAGTAGGACATAGAATAAATATAAATACAACATATATGATTTAATAAAGAAAATGTTAGTGACAATTGATGAACATAGCTATAAGTAAAATATGATGTAGAATATTCACTAGCATTAATTACAATTGCATCATCATTTATACCATATTGAACTGCAGCTATATAGCAAAAAATAAACTACAATTGCCTGAATTCCCATTTTACCTATATATCCCTCTATATACATAAAAAATACATCATGCTTGTAAATCATATAGCCCTCTACACCAAAAAAAAAAAAAAAAGATTTGAACCTACAACTAAATACAAAAGAAAATACTTCCAGTTGATTTCCCTTTCCAAAAAACCAATTGATCCCTAACATACTATCAATTAATGTTCATGTTTTCTTGTTTGTTATTTGCTCCTTCTGACTTAATAGCCCCTTTGGAAACATATGCAAAACACATAATATTTGTCAATTTAATTTATAAACATATTTAGATTAATTAATCAACAATAAATATTTTAAAAAACTCACCATCAACTATCTTCTTGGTATTGTCAAATTGATCAAAATCCTTGTCATCAAATTTGTTGCCAAAGGATATAACCAATTTTGAGTACAAATAAGTGCCTCAGTCATTTTGAAGGACAAAGAGCTACAGAAGACATCAAGAACACGTCCACTAGTGCTAAAGCATGATGACTCAGAAGCCACTGTGGAAACCGGAACAACCATTACATCACGAGCTATCATAAAAAGAATCTTATATTTTGAACTATTTTCCTTCCATCATTCCAAAATGTTAAACTCAAAATTATCATCATCTATAGTATCCTCTCCAAAATACCTGTCAAGATCTGAATTTTCTGAATTGATCTTTGCCCTCTTTTGTTTTTTCCAAACCTGTATTCTATCCTCTACAACACCTTTGACACTAGTTGACCCTTTAAATCTTTCATCAAAGGTTGTATTCTTAGAGGAATCTACACCGTCTTCATTTTCCTTATGTTCAGAAATTCCTTTTGAATAAAATGTATACAATTCACCCAAGGTGTCTTTGATTAAAGTAAACATTCTACCTACTAAATCTATATCATATATGTCCTCTATGTTCCAAGCAACATACTTAAGTTTGTATCGAGGATCCAACACAAGTGCAACAAACAATAAAAGATTGATTTTTTCAACATTGCCCTAATATTTGTCAAACTTTGCTTTCATTGAACATGTCATTAAGCATAAGACTTCAGATTTATCATTACTCCATGAGACAATGTAAACAATACTGATGCAATTTCATGAAAACATTTGTGTGATGTCACATGCAAAGAGCTAGAAAAATAATATGTCCCATCACAAAATTTTTTCAAAAGTTAAATTAATATCCTTGCATGCTCCCAATCAAAATCTGTGGGTGGAACATTCTTCTTTTTTCCTTTATCATCTTCATGAAACCACTTTTGAAAATTTGTTTCTTGATCACAAAGCCTATCAAAAGCTTTTTCAAATTTCTCAGCATGTTCCAACATAATGTAAGTGGAATTCCACCTAGTTGGAACATCTAAGCACACAAGACTTTCAGACTTGATCATTTCTTCCTCAACACATTCTTTAAACCTTTTAAGTCTTTGAGGAGAAGATCTTACACAACGAATAGCATTTCTAATGCTTTCAATAGAGGAATTTTGTTCTTTTATGCCATCTTGAACAACTAAATTCAGAATATGAGCACTACACCTTAAATGCATATACTTTCCACCACACACTAGCCCACCTCGAGCATTTACTTCCTTTTGAAGATATGATATGGCCCCATCATTTGAACTTGCATTATCAACTACTACTGTGAAGATAATTTCAATTCCCCATTCTCTCATGCATCTTTCAAGCTCTCTTCCAATGGCTTCACCCTTATGGTTTTCAATTAAGGAAAAATTTAGAATTCTTTTTTGAAGTTGCTATTCTTCATCAACAAAATGTGCCGTCAAACACATGTAGCCTTAATTTTGGTTTGAAGTCCAATAATCCGTAGTCAAACAATCACAAATGCATGACTTCTTAAACCATGCCTTTAATATTTTTTTTCTTCCAAAAAAAGTTGGTAACAATCCTTTGCAATTGTCCACCTAGACGGTATAGTAAATCTAGGTTCTAATCGGTTCATCATTTTACAAAAAGCACGCCCTTCTACAACTTTAAAAGGCATTTCATCACAAATTACAAATTCAGCTACAATCCTCCAAGTTATAACCAATGGTATGTGATGTCTCTAAATCACCCCATTCAGTAATTTTTGGCATATACCCATGAAGTGTCCCCTTTTTACCCACTTTATTGAATATCCATTTGTGAAATCTATACAACTGTCTATTCATTGAATTCGTGCCATGCTTGGTTGGGTGGCAATTATATATTGCTCAACAATAATAACATTTTGCCTTATGTTCACCCATAATGTCAAACAAAAGCAATTTAGTGAAATGATCCCATACCATTGATTTCCTACTCTTACTACCTTCTCCCTCAATAACATTTCTTTCACCCTTTCCCTCAACTTCATATATTGGTGTTGTATTACAATCAATTGTTGCTATCAAAGATGCAAGATTTGTGTTCATAGAAGGTGTAACACTCCTTTAATTTTAAATATAATTCATATTAATTTAATTATTACTTTAAGTTGATGAAAATGTGAGTAAAATTTTTCTTCTTCTTTTTTTGATAACAGAATTTAGAAATAGAAGTGAAAGGATAAAAAAACTGCTTATGTATATATATATATCCAACTGTACATCATGGTTTGAGTAATACATAATAGTCAAAGAGAAAACAAAAGTACATCAAAAGACATATACTATCTTACCCAATATATACATCAGAAAGATCCTATATAGAGCAGTATTTATCTACTCTATCCGTAAGAAAATATTATAAACTAGGTCTACAATCTGGGGGAGTATCTTCTGGCTCATCCTCAACATCATCAGGCATTGCTGTCATCTTCAATAATCACGATTGAACATGCATAGCAAAAATAATGGAGTGAGGTGATTTGTTCTAAATCACTTTCACATGTATGGTAGGAATTTAAATACAATTAATGAAGGGAACCTAGGGTTTATTCTAAGTTATACTATACTACCCTTGACTTGGTATGGATCCATACTTCCCATCAGTGAGTAATAGTTCTCAACAGAACTTGGGAAGTGACTGGGAGTACATATACCTCATCAACATCATCACATGGTACAGTCCTCATCATCAATGAGGAACAAATATCAGTCAGGACGTCCATTTATAGAGGTATACTCTCGAATCAATCCCGGAATGCTGAGCAGTTGTCGGGGTTATTGAGCTTGGTCAGGTGAATATCCCAGCTCATGGGCACTACCCTGGCTATTAGGACTTTCACCACTCGATGCCTACCCCGAGACCTCCCAAATGGGTCCCTGCCTTTCATTCCTCAACGTACTAAACTGTAACTTCCCTAACAGGGTGTCATGCCACTGCATGTCCTTTGCTTTACATTACTCACTAATCTATTAATTTCTAAAGGTTCACTTTGGTCTCAAGTATTTAAGCACCAGTATAATTTCTACTAATATCTCTGCCTTATATTACAGAGATTTGATCCATACATATCATTCACATAATTCATAATTCAAATTAAAGCACATAAGCAATAATTCAATAAAAATAAAGATATACAAATTAAAATAAAGACTGATAATTAAGAAATAAATCATAGAATGGTCAAAAAATTTCATAAAAATAATTTTTAAACTTAGAAAATTAATTAGAATTTTATCATGAATTTTTAGAATTTTTCAAAATTTTTTAAAATTTAGTATTTCTAAGAAATATGTGTCCACAAGCACTTATAGAGCACAATTAGAAGTACTAAATAAGCTTTAAAATTTATGAAATTTTTACAGATGGTCTATTAGTATGTCTAGACCTTACCTGAACGATAAGAACTTAAACTGAAATTTCTATAGTAGTTTTATAAAAATAAATTCATAAATAGCTCATAAAATAATTTCTATCTTTAGTTTCATATTATGAGATTTATGGTTTATTTCTTCTACTATTTTTGCTAAACTAATTGAGTATTACTAAAATTTGATAATTTAATAATTTAATTATTTATCATAATAGCTAAAAATATTTTTTTTCTAAATTTGGGCAGTATAATAGCTTAGTAATTCTACTATAATTGTTTGAATTCGAGCAGTATAACAACTTAATAATTATATTATAGTTGTCTAAATTTGAGCAGTATAACTATTTAACAAGAGTATTTTAATTATCTAAAATTGAGCACAGTAACATCTTAGCAAATGTATTTTAATTTTCTAAAAATGAGCAGAGTAACAGCTTGGCAAGTGCATTTTAATTTTCTAAAATTGAACAGAGTAACAGCCTGGTGTAATTTAATAATTTAAATTTGAGCAAAATAATAGCTTAGGCAAAATTTAAGTTTAACATTAAACAATATAACAATAATATTAATAATAAAACTAAAGCCTAAACGGGTTTAGGGGAAAAAACCCTTCCTACCAACATGCAAAGTAATTGAAAATTAGAACCAACCCCACTCCTCCCATTACCTCAAAGAGTTGGTGAAGTTGTTGGTGCAGAGCTCCTAGGAAGAGGATTTTTACTAGTTATTGGAAAACTAATAGAATTTTAGCATAAAAACAAAGTAAAAGCAATTTTTTCTAGAGAGAGAGAGACTCTCTGTGGAGACTTACGGAAGAGAAGAGGAGTGAAGAGCTTGGTTCATGTTTCATGGCTATTTATAGGAAAAAAAACGGCCTTAGGTGTCCATTGATGAGATCATCCATGATCTCAAAAATACAATTTTTATTTTTTTTATTAGGGACACATATTCATATAGGGATGAATCACCCCTTGCTAGAGCTGGTATGTGGGATAGCAGCTGTCTCAAATATTTTCCAGTGTAAATTTTACCTGTAATTAGATTAGTCGGTACCGATAAAATCGCCTAAACTTGAAAAAATTAACCTTTAATACCAAAATAATTAATTTAGATATAAATCTGAACAAATGTAATATTTTTCATCAAAAATAATTTCTAAAAATAAATTTTAATTTTTTTGAATTATAAATATATATATTATATATTTTAAGCTTAGAAAATTCATATTAAATTCATTTTAATTCAATAAATGCTCAAATTTTTATGAAAATTCTAAAATTACATATTTTACCTAGAAATGTACTAAAAATATTATTTCCACCATTTTTGGATGTCAAACCAATATGAGTTGGTAATTTGACTTTGGTCATTTTATACAGGAATTTCAGAAAATTCCCAGAAAATTTCCAAAATTATATTTTAATACATATGTCATGATTTTAAACTCAATTTGACATTTTAATATCAATTGAATCTTTTTCTCATGTCAGCCCTTAATATTGATAAATAAAGACAAAATCAGTCATTTTCTAATTTCTCCAAGCTTCAACTCAGAAAAATTATTGAAAATCACGATTAGATAGTTTCGATATTCTAAGTTTAACCGTGGGGATCAGAATTTTTAGATTCCTTGCCAATTTTTTAGAATTAAATATATAGAATAAATAAATAAATAAAACAATTAATTAAATAAAAGTAAGGGTGTTACAGAAGGGCTTAAGTTACATGTTTCTACTACTATTGTTGGAGGCTCTTCTTCTTCCATTTATTTTGCACTCAACCTAAACAATAACAATGAAATAATTGTCTAAAGGCTTAAGATTTAAACAATAACACATGAGACAAGGCTGAGAGTAGCGTGGGTGCCTCGCTGTGACATATTGGCCACCACACCTCTAGCCAGAGACAAAAATACAAACACAAACGGAGAGCCTCAATGTCACATGATCCGAGAAGAATGGAGACAAAAAGGGTTTGGAGTGGAGAGTGGAGATGATCGAAGGGGAAGAGGGAGGGGAACACTAGACACGAAGAAGGAGAGGGAGATAGGAACAGAGAAAGAGGGATGGCAGTCACTCGGTCAGGGATAAATCAAGATAGAGGGTAGAGCGGAGAGAGACCAAGAGGCGAGAGTGAGAGCGCGAAGTGAGATTAGGATTGAATCAATGAAATGAGGGAAAGGTAAAAAGTGAAAACCCTAAAAGTAAAATCCCTAAACAACAGAAGTAAAGTAACTAAAAAAATCACATGTGTAAGTATACGAGCCAGGTTGGGCAACCTGAGGGTCAACCCGAATAAGTCTTGGCCCGAGACTGGGTCACAAGTTGGGATAGTCCTTTTTGTCCCATTTTTCTTTTAGACAAAGTTTAATTCAACCCAAATCAATCAGGCTAGGTCAAGCCTCCAGGTTGGGTTGGGCCTTGCACACCTCTAGTACTAAGTCTAAAAGACTTAGAATTTGCTTCTTGATAGTTTCTTATCATTGAAACTTCATCACATGAGGGATTTGATCTCAACAATCTCTCCTTTTTTGATGATGACAAACTTCAAGAATGCATTTTAAGTTTTCTGACTCTTTGAGCACTATAATCTATTTAAGTGTTCTGCCTTTTCTTAACTGGTGCTTCTCATCTTGTTATTTATTATGTTTTGTTAACTCCCCCTAAGGTTAATGCTTTTATCTTTTTTTTACTCCCCTTGAATTTAATGCTTTTATCTATAAACTTGCTCATAAGTTCAATCTTTATACTAGCATAAGTAAATCAATTATAGCAAATCAATTCAATCAATTGAACTTGAGAAGCATTGAAATTTCATCAAGCAATCAATTTAGTACAGAATATTCTAGTACAATAGTCAAGTAGTTTGATCAGTCATAAGCAATAAGAAATAAAAAGAATAGGTTGATCATAAGTCATATGTATTGTATTATACCGATACAAAAAGATAACAAGGAATATTCAGTTACTCACTTTCACAATGTAATTCTACACTATCAGCTTATAATGCAATTTTGGTTTCAACAGAAATTTTTACTAAAACTTGCACCAAAAATCACACATAATTACTTAATTTAATCTTTCCATTAAATAAATTTAATTTTCTCTAGGTAATTATTTTCAATCACTTTTAATCATAGATTGGGAAATTGTAGGTGTTACATCTACAATGATGTTGGCCCTACTTACTTTCATGTTTGATGTGCCATTGACATACAAGTTCCACCTAGCTGGGCAATCGTTGTCTCCTAGGCTGTTGGTTCAACGACAAAGTTGGCTAGGACCTATGACTTTATTGTCCATGTGGTCGATATTGTATGGTGAACTCTAAGAATTCTACTAACCATTTAATCATTACCCTACAACCTTAGGCTTGTGAAGAATCTGTCGTATCGGCTGGTTGGTGTGCACCTAAATCGTGTAATTTTGAAAGTATGGTCTAAGGCTCTTAACTATTGTGACCAGAGTCAACATAACCTTCTTAATCTTTTGATAGCACACCTCAGATCCTAGGAAGGCACAACTAGTAAAGTAGATTAGGTGTTCTTAGCCCTCTTATCTTATACTAGGGCGACGCTGATTGCGGTGTTACTGGTGGCTAAGTACAAAATTAGTTCTTGGCCTAGTATAGGTTTCCTAAAGATCAAGGGGCTAATAGATACATCTTGATACTTTGAAAAGCTTCTTTACACTTAGGGGTCCATTGGAAACAACCTTGCTTCTTGATGTAATTAAAAATTGTTGCAGTTGATCTCTAGCCTTGGATAAGAATTTGGATAGTGTAACTATTTGGCTAGCTAGATTCTAAACTTCTTTCGTAGTTTAAAGGCTTTTCATCTTGAGGATAATATTGTACTTTGCGGGGTTCGCCTCGATCCTCGAATTGTTCAAGTGCACTTATTAGGGTTAAGGCATAGTTTGTATTTTCTTAGGCTATCAAATGTTTCTTGAATGTTCGAGGTGTGGTCTTCGAGCGTCTTGGACTTGACTACCATGTTATTAATGTAAACTTCAATGTTCTCCCCTACCTTGTCCCCAAAGATGTTATCCATCAGCCTTTAGTAAGTCGCACATTTATTTTGCAGGCCAAAAGGCATTACTTGATAACAATAGTTGGCCTTATCTGTGATAAAGGCGTTCTTGTCCTTGTTATTCAAGTTCATCCAGATTTGGTTATATCTAGAGTAGGCATCCATCATGTTAAGCATTTGGTGTCTGAACACCCCATCCACCAATCGGTCAACACTTGGCATGAG
Source organism: Spatholobus suberectus (assembly GCA_004329165.1). Classification (NCBI taxonomy): domain Eukaryota; kingdom Viridiplantae; phylum Streptophyta; class Magnoliopsida; order Fabales; family Fabaceae; genus Spatholobus; species Spatholobus suberectus. Next base: position 48,509,644 of record CM014736.1, read on the forward strand.
ATATGAATTTTTTGTACAAGCTTTGTTGAGATCAATGAAGTCGACACATATTCTCCCTTTTCCACTTAATTTCTTTACCATGACTACATTTGATAAGTAGGTGGTCTAGTGGGTTTCTTTGATGAAGCTTGCCTCTAATAACCTATTTGATTCTTCAATGATAGCCTTACGGCTTTCATCGTCGAGCTTCCTTTTCCTCTAATAGATTGGTTTTGTTGTTGGGTTACCATTAGTTTATGGCAAAGGAAGTTAGGGTCTATTTTAGGCATGTCTGCAAGAATCTAAGCGAATAAGTCATAGTTTTGTCAAAACCCTTGAAGTAAACAACATGTTTATAGGTCATGTTCAACATCCATCATACATGTAATGATTGAGATGTCCTTGCTTGATTAGCTACTTAATCTGATTTTTGAGGGCTCGAGTGGTTTGCTTTGGTAAGGGGCAAATATGCACCTTTTTGATATCTTTTGTCAATTAAGTGTTACGTTCACTAAAGTCTTTGTGTGGATCCAACATGGTTAGGTGTATACCTAAGTGTCACTCAGAGTTATATCTACAGTACAGGTTCGCTACTCTTAGATTGTCAACATAGCATTTCTTGGTGATTTCTTTGTCTGCTTTCATGATCCCTATCATTTATTGATCAACTAGAAACTTCATAGTCAAGTAGGGCATTGAGACTACACAACTCGAAGGTTGTTCAATGTTGGCTTACCTATGATGACATTGTAGGAGGATAACATTAACTAATAAGTATTTCACCTTTACTGTCCTATAGATGCCTTAGGAGCCGAAGGTAGTTCCAAGATTTACATAGCCTAAACCTTCATTTGTTCCCTAGTGAATTCATTGAGGTTGTTGTCAAATGGACAAATTACATCGTAAGAAAAGGGTAGTTTCTAATATGCCTCCTAAAAGAGGACATCTACTAAAGAGCCTTGATCGACCAGGGCTTTATTAGGTCGTCATGGTTGTGGTCTTTCATGCCTGCATAGTCATCATCCGAGAATGTAATTGGAGGAAAAGTGACTTTAGAAAGAGACATACCTACCATTCAGATGGACATGACAGTTTGAAGGTGTCTTTTTCAAGATGAGCTTATTGATCCACCACCGACAAATCCTCCCATGATAGTATGGATGGAGCCTGCCCACCTCGAGGTTTTTTGATACTACTTGTTAGTTTCTCTATTATAGCGGTACCACATATGCATTTTTCGTGCCTAGGGAATTCGAGTGGGGCATTTGTTCCTCTTTTCCCTAAATCGTCCATTGTTAACCAAATGGCCTCAATAACTCACAAGGGGGGGGGGGGGTGTAATTGAGTTATAATAAAAACGTTTTCGCAAAACGTTATTGTGAAAAATATAATCCAAAAAAAAAATGAAGAGAGAGATCATTTCGTTTGATTTTGCTTAAAGAAATTTAAAACAAAAACCAAGCAAACTAAATAATCAAACATATAAAGAAATAAAGAGAAGGGTTAAAGAAGAGTGCATCGAGATTTATCTTGGTATAGCCACAAACCACGACCTACGTCCAGCCCCAAGCCACGCTTGAGATTTATCAACTAACTAATTAGAGTTTACAGTGCAACAAGCCTTTTACACCCAAGAAAACCTACCTTTGCAACCAAACTTGGGATGCTCCTCACCTTCTCACTCTAATCACCCATAAGGGAAAAGTACCCTAGGGTATCACTAACACTTAGAAACTGGGAAAAATCTACTCCTAGACGAAGGGAGACCTACCCTGTATTTCTCACCAACTAGGAAAAACCTAATCCTAGACCAAAGGAAACCTATCTATAGATTTCTCAGCAATTAGGAAAAACCTATTCCTAGATCAAGGAAAACCTATCCTTTGAATTTCTCAAAAGCAAAAACAAAATCTTTTACCACTCTCTTTCGTGGAGATATCACAAATTGAAGATCTATGACTCACAATCCTTTTTAAGCATTAACTCCAACAAATAACATCAATTCTTAATAATTTCCTCTGTCCTTAAACTTGGTTAATAGAAAAGTATGGTTTTTATATGGATTAATAAGATTAAGCACTTAATTTTTGTAATCCCTTAATGATAGAAAAGACATCTTTTTAAAGCAAAACAAATCTTTCCCTATTTAACATTTATGATCATTGGGAATCTGTTCCATTCATGGGGGAATCAATTTCTTCGCGTAGGAATTGATTCCTCTAAGGATGGAATCAATTCCTTAGGAGAAAGTTACATTTAAAAATTGATTCTCCCACTTTTCACTCAGTTCCATATCATGGAATCAATTCCAAGTTAGGGGAACTGATTCTTATGCCATATTTAGCTTAGAATGAGTTTTTCAATCAAAAACCTTTTCTTTTTTGTTCAAAAACCATTTTAACTTTCCCAATGTATCCCCTTAAGCCAAACTTAGCTAGAATTGACAAGTCTTACAAAAATGCCTAAGAATTTGACATATATCTTCACAGTAGTTGTTGTCGTGGCTTAGATCTCTTCAATTCTTTTTTATTTAACTTTTATCTTCATAAGTTCCTTTTGGCTTTGAGTTGGTCTTCACTAATGCTCTCTTAACTTTGGCTTTCTTTTCATCAAAACCCTTGTAGTAAACATGTTTAGAGGTCATGTTCAACATCCATCGTACATGTAATGATCGAGATGTCCTTGCCTAATCAACTACTCAATTTGATTTTTTAGGGCTCGACTGTAACAACCCAACTGTCGCTACTAAACAACCCTACTAAACATACACCTCATCCACATATCAGGTGAATAAAAAAAATCATAACATATCTGTATATAAGTCATCCACACCAACTGAGAGATCCACCTATCTCTCCTGGTGCAATGCATGCATTTCTGTTTAACTGTCATCATCATATATACACAACTATGGGACAACACCAGCCCAGATCAACAATATCAAAATATACATCACCGAGGAAGAGGGATACAAAAACTCACTCCCTATAGCTGGTCATCCTATACAATCCCATCAAAAGAAAGAAAACTGAAAATACAACAAAACAACCAAGAACTTGGCTTTACAAACCCAACATCTCCAGCTCTCGACTCCATACTCAGCTTTAAGATGCCAGATCAACAGAAGCATCGCCATCTGCTCCCACGCCATAAGATGTGATCATCACAGGCGCACCAGCACAAAACAGCATCAAGACAATCCAACAACAACAAAACAAGGCAAGGGTAAGCTTACTAAAACAATGGCATTGCATATGATTATGGAAATCATCAACAATTCACAATATTCAATCATGAATAGATGGCACACCATCATATATCCAGAGTTCTAAACATCTACATACATATATACATGCATATAGCATTCATTCACATGGTAAAGAGTTCTCAGTGCAAAACTCCATATCATAACCATTCTGCCACAACTATGTCAATGCATGATGACACGACTCTCGAGAGATTTACTACATTCTGAAGGCACTAGATTTGGAGGCCCAATTGAGTATTAACTCTGGTCACCATCCGATTTGGGTGCCTACCCACACACAGCATGAGGCCCACACAACCTCAGCCAACAACATATGCATGTATACATGTACCCCAATACCACAACCACTCAACCACCACAAAACAACATATGTTTGTGTAGCAACACAAAAATAGCATCACAACACCATGTAGGCCCGACCAGCACCACATGTGGTTCACAACTGCTAACAACACCATGTTGACCCATTCCAGCCTCAAGCATAGTCAACAGTAAGGCCCTATCCAAGTAGCTCATACCTCATGAGAAATCTCACACAACAACTCATTTACAACTAGTGGAGGTCCTATCCAAGCAACTTCCACCTCGCAAACAATCCAACAATCAACTATAATTTTAAAACCAATACCTGCTTTGAAAACCATTTGGAAGATCTGTAAATCTTGAGATTCACAAAAAAAACCTTTGGAATAATTCACTTTCTTTAATTTAAAGAAATCATATTTAAGCTAGACAACTTTCCATCATTCTCAAATAGAACTTTTGAAAATGTATAATACCCTTTTTATATGTGTATATACATAATACTTCACATTTTAAAAGGAAAACTTTAGAATCTGAAATAGTACATTCAGTTCTGAAATAACAGATTAAGTACTATAGTAACAGATTACATCAGTTTAGTAAAAATGCACCAAATTTCATTTTTTGGCAGGGATAATCGATTATGGGTTTCCATAATTGATTATTGCAAAACCAAAATCAAAATTTTTTTCCTGAAACCCAGATAATCAATTATCAGAGTTCATAATCGATTATTACAGAGCCAAAATCAAGAAAACAACACATGGAGCTCCAGATAATCAATTATGAAGCTCCCATAATTGATTATCTGCAACAAGACTGCGAAAAACCACGATTTTCTGCAGCAAAACTCAAACTTTCACCACCCAAACTCATATTTTTGAATCAATGGGATTCCAATATCATCAATCCACCTCAACCAAGCTCATACACAACAGATTATACAATTAATTCAACATTTCATCACACAATTCATGGATTTCTCATCAAAATCTCATATTTTTCTCTAAAAACCCATTTTCATCCAAAATCTCACCACAACCAACATACAATTCGAATTTGGACCAACCTAAGGTGATATTCACACACAATCATATTCATACATCACAAAACTAGCAAGTGTAAGCTTCCCTTACCTCTTGGAGATTTTGAATCCGAGCTTGGGGAAGGGAAAACGTGAGAAAAGACAACTCTTGAGCCAAACTCTGTGAAAGCAAGTCAATGACAACTCTCCAACACCTAGAAACAGGATTCCTCACTAGGTTTGGGTCTCACTTCAAGAATCTCAGCAAGGGTTAAAGAGAAATTGAGAGAATGGGACAAAATAGTGAGAGAGAGAGAGAGAGATGGGAGAATGAGAGAATAATAAGAGGGAAATAGGGGTTTTAGTCGTCTTAAAACTTTCCCTGGGCTTCAAAAGGCTTCAAGCTTATTGAAGCTCATGGTTCATTTATTCACTCTCCAAAACTCGCAACTGGCCCTACTCAACCGTTTTTCCTCAAAAGCTCAAATAACACCAACAACGCTCTCAAGTTGGCTTAAGCACATTTTTTTCTCAGTTCCCAAAACTCAGATAGGAATTCTAAGACAACAACATAAAATTAAATCCACACAGCAATAATCAACAACAATAATTCATTTATTTATTTTAAACACCATGATCACATATTAATTTCCACTTTTTGTTATTAAACCACTAAATCATACATTAAGAAAAATCATGTGTTACATCGACAATCTTCGATATCCTGCCTGAAGGCCTAGTGAAAGTCATAACGCTTTATCTTATCCACATTGGTCAGGTCCTCCTTGGGGGTGTGGAGAGAAGTCAATGGCATTTGTGTGGTAGACATCATAGAGTATCTGAGTTTACCTGGTGTTGAGGGGGAATATGCTCTTACTATTGGAAAATCAAATGGTCCCTTAGTGGTCGACCAATTATCTCTTTTAGTGTTTGTGTACCGCTTGAACAAAAATATGGGGTCACATCCCAACATTTGGTTTGATCTTGGCAAGCATTTTTCTTTGCCTTTTTTTGGCCATAATTGCCTCCTTCGCATCGATCTCACCTATGACTTTTTTGTGAAATTGAGTCATGTCGATAGGTGGTCGCCTAGCGAGATCATGCATGAAGGGGAAGTCCTTCAATCCATTGATGACAACATGGAGGTGAATCTTTGGGTTGAGGTCCTTAACCTGGATGGCCTCCTAGTTGAATCTACTAATGTAATCCTTTAGAGGCTTGTTGTCTTCTTGGAAAAGGTTAAAAAGGCCCGACTCTGCTCTACTATATGGGTCATTAGAGTCAAATTGGTTGAGAAAGGCCTGGGATAATTCTTTAAAGCTGCAAATCGACTTCTTCGACAGGTTGGTGAACCATTAGAGGGTTGATCCTATCAAAGTACTTAGGAAAATCTTTCCAACATAGGGTTAAATGCCTTAATGGTTAATATTCCAGTAATAAACATAGTAAGATGTTATTAGGAATCAGACATACCCTCGTATAATGGTTAAACTAGGTTATGGAAGTAGTCAAGGATAACGACAGACATTACCTCATTAGAGAACTGGTGTTATGGGCTATTGGCTCTAGTGGAGGTCGCTACATCATCTTGGTGGTAGTTTATCGCCTTGTGCTCCCTTTATTCCCTTAAGTCATTGATCTGCACCTACACCTTATCATTTTCTTCACGTGCTCATTGATTCTCTTGTTGTAGCTCCTTTACTCAATTTAGTAGTTTTTGAAGGGTTGGGTTTCTATTGTTGGCTACGATATTGTCATTACAGAGTTCGTGCAATGGAAAAGGTGGTGACTTGGGAGTTATTTTACTAGGCCCCCACAGTGGGCACTAAATGTTTGTATAAGCCTTCAATGTAACACCCCAATGTTTTCCTTTAATTATTATTATTATTATTATTATTATTATTCGTTTGCCTTGTTTGTAATAAAATGATATTTTGAGAAAAAGAAATATTGGGCTTTTAAACTGGGGTTTTATGATTAGAATGTTTTTAAAAGTTTTAAAACCTTTTATTGGGCTTAGTTTTATGAGTCCAAAGTTAGCTTTAAGTATTCTTTAGGTTTCTTGAAAACCTAATCATGTTTCCTTATCTTTCGCTTGTGCCTCCTTGGAGATACCGTGCCGTCAGAGCCTTTGCAGTCAAGAAGTGAGGAACCTTAGAAAGACGTTGCTGCACCGTTCGCATCCTCTTGCTGGAGATCGCCTCTTTCAAGGTAAGAGGAGAGTGAGTTATCTCGCTCATGGGTATGACTTTGGTCATGGGTAGAGGGGTTGGCCCTAGACCCCAATTGTTTGTGAATTATATGGTTGTATACGTGTAAAGGGAAATGCGATTTTCCCTAAACTATCAATATGCTTTATGAAAATTCTATGTTTAATTTATATGGATTATCATGGATTGTCTTTTTAAAATCTGTATCTTGGATCTGCCCGACGGGGTTAGATAGCCGCTGGACGAGCTTTCGTTGAAAACTACACTCCGCGTTGGCGCCAGGCGGGACGAACAATCCGTTGGGCGGGTTGGGTCCTGACGTGGACCCGCTAGCGGGGTTCACAACTTGCTGGGCAAGTTGGTTGCGACACAGACCCACCGAGCGGGATATATAACCTGCCGGGCAGATTCGTTACTAGCATAACGAGCGGATACGATTTCGGCTATTTCGTTCTTTGTGCCTATGAAGTCCTTTTTTTGCAGTTTTAAACTCATTGTTGTTTCTTTTTATGCCTTGTTAAGTTTATATTGTGCGACTGTTGTTTACTTTGAGAAAATTGAGTATGATATGAAATTGTGTTAATGTTTCATGATGAAAGCCTGTGAAAAGTTGTAAGTATTGTATGTGACCATGCATCATAACATTTGAGTTATGTGATGAGGAAAGTATGTAGGAATCTGGCTGGTGGAGGCCGTGATGGGTTTTCTAACTCTAGCCTTGGGGGTTATCTGGTTGGGAAAACTCCAATGGTCCATGCTGATCCTATGGATCCGGGGCGTATTGGCAAAACTGGGTAACCTTGACTAGTCGCCGGGGGATATCACACTAGTTGAGGGTGCGAGAGCCGAAGGCATTGGTACCGATGACGCTTCTTATGGCCGTGCATTTACTCCTAGTCTACTTTCTGACAAGTTTAAGTTGGTACCACATGTGCATAAGAAGTAGAAGCTAGGCATTGCATTACATATGTTTGTGTGCGTTCTGGTTTTTGCAAATTACTGTTAATTGATTATGTATGTGATGTGTATTCTACCTGTCTCCACTGTCATACTTTAAGCATAATGTGAGATGTATCTCACCCCTTTATTTTCTGGTGTTTTCTGTATGTGTCTGTGATATACAGGTGACGTTCAGCAGGACCTTGAGGAGGAGTCTTAGAGTAGGGGCATTGGCCTCATTGCAATTTATTTTACAGTCTCTTTACGGTTTTGTCAACTCTAATAGTAATGTGACATCGGGGTCTTAGTTATTTATTATTTTAGCTTTTAAACTTTAGAATAATAGTTTTACTTTTAAATTGGTTTATTTTATTTTATTTTATTTTATTTTATTTGGACTTGTATGGTCAACTATGGGCCACCATCATTTGGTTAATCAGTAAAGCATCTTATGGAGTTTTAGTAAATGTGAGTTGTGCATGTGATGTCCTTTATCGTGTGAAGAAAAAGATTATAAACTATCGTTTTATTTCACAAATGAAAAGCATGTTATATTTTCGTAATATTTATTTAATAATTAGCTTTGGGGTAAAGGGTGTCACATTCGAGGCCTCTAACCTAGTTCTAACTCTAGGCGAGTCCCTCGGCTTAGGTGTATGAAAAACTACAAGGATCCTATATGTACTAGGATGAGGAAGAAGTCTCTACGGAGTCTTTAGGATCCTCGTAGAGTGAAAGTCATGATTCCCGTAGTAGCTTGCCTAAAAGGGATCTCGGATGTCAATAGGGTGATTGAGGATGATCCCGGGTTACTCCTTTTGGCGTGCTGTTGTTAGGACTCGGCTTGCCCTTATGTGGATTGATTGAGGTTTTATCCATTACACAGTCTCAGAAGTTGGGAATGCCTTGGTTTGAAGTAGCTTAAGAAGACAATCAAGTTAACCAAGGTCTTGTCCATTTCATAAATTATATATAAGGGGTGTATCAAGTGAGAACATTTCTCATTCTAAGAATGTGAGAACTATAAGGAGGCATTTGTTTCACGTAATCTTCTTCCATTCCCAAGAATATAAAGGTGAAAATATTTATTTTTATGTTTGTTAGAAGGTTATGAAAAAAGATTTTCAAATATCCTTTATCCCCACAAATATAACATCTTCATATTTACCTTGCTTCTCATTCTCATGATGAATGGTGGGTATCTTACATCCCCATGAGAATAGAAGTTACTTTCCCCAGTAACTATCTCTTCCCACTTTATTATTCCATAATTTTTCTCCCACTTTTATTTTTTTCAATTTTTTAATTAAATAAAAGTATATATTTTTTTGAAATTAATAAATGCCAACCAAACATGTTCATGGGAATAATATTCTTAGGCACAACATTCCTAAGAATGTAATTCCTTGAAATGCAATATTATACCTTGAAATAAATGCCTTTAAAATTAGGCCACAAAATCATACACGGCTAGACAAAATTAAAATTAGTTAGTGATCACATGACCACTCAAAAGTCATTTATATTTTTCTTTTAATCTTTACCATCTAAATATGATCTAATGATTTATATTTATAGTTCTCGTTTCTTACAATACAACGTGGACAAAATTAGATAGCCATATGCTGAAACACTGTCTTTAATTAATTACCAAACAAGTTTCATGCATTTTTGGTGATTTAATATTTTTAATTTTAAAAGTTTTTTTCAGACAAAATATTAGTATGCATGAGAAAGTAATACAAATATGTAGCCATCAGTGAGATACACGTCAAATGCTACCAAATTCTACTTGAGTTATTGTTTTAAAATGATTGACTCTTCGAATTACCTTAACTTTCAAAAGGCTTATTATATATATAAATTTTCTTGGATATAATTTTAAAAACTGCTCTCTTTTTCTTCATACATTCAGTTTTTTAATAATAAATTGTTACTTTCAATAAAATAAATACCTTAGTAGGAATAAGGTATCTGGGTAATTTTTATGAATACACTATCTTCAAATCTTTCGACACTGTAATTAAAATCCCAACCCCCAATCGTAAATAGGAGACCCTTCCTTGCTCCTTTCCTTCCACCTTTATTTCTCTACTAGTTTTTCATCCCATGCAATGCACGGATATAAATAACATCAAATAGTTTAATTGAAAATTTGATTATGGGCTTAATTTTTATATTTTTAAATGTTTTTATTAATTTCAAAATTTGTACAAAAAAGTTATATATCTTTATTACGTATTAAATAAAAAATAGTTTTATATTTTATTGTTAAATTATTTTATTAATATATAATATTTACCATTAAAGTGATCATTGTATTAAATAAAGAGGAATATAAAACTTTTATCATATACCGTATAATTATTGAGTACGATAAAACAATAAATTTAAATATTTCAAATAATACATGTATTTAATTGACTTCAATATTTTGTGATTAAAAATATTATCTCATATATTGACTTAATATTTATTTTTAATTTTTAATTTAATTAAAGAGAGATGAACATCATTGTTATATATATATATATATATATATATATATATATATATATATATATTAAAATCATTGTTTAAATAAACCAACCACTTCAATTAAAATAAAGAAAACAAATGATATATAAATATTATAAATTATATTAAGTTTAAAATAAATAAAAAAGCTACAAAATTTATTAAGTTAAATTTTTATCTAACAATACATCTAGTATTCTACCCCGTGAAGCTAGTGTCCATTTTGTTTTTATTTTTAAAATGTTGGAAAAATAAAAATAATAGAAAATGAAATTAAATTTGAAAACTAATACTTATATTATCAATTATTTACTATTTATCTCACAATGTCCTTTTACAAATTTATTGTAGAAAATCAATGCTATGCAATGTAACTAATATATTAAGTTAACAAATTTATTAATTTTGATCATATTAGATGACTTCAAAAATAATTAATTAGTGGACATCTTTTCTTGGATAAATAACCTATATCGAATTTTCATCCAACACATCATGACACTTATAGTTGTTAACTTAAGTTGAACATACAAATGCTTTTATAAATCTTAATTAGAACCTAAGGCATTTGTTATGATCTAATCATATTTTTACAACCATTTGCATAGAGATGCATTAGTTTTGTAGGATGATAATTTCTTTCCACATACGAAAAACTCCACTATTTTTTATTTGGATTGACTACTTAGCGTGCACTACTTACTACGGAATAAGCTTGTTTTTTTCTTTTTGTGAAAAAAAATCTTTAAAGTTAGATTAAAAGAATAATAATAATAATGTATATGCGCTACTTACCACTAAAGAGTTAGGTATATATTTTTTTAATCTTAACCATTCAAATATGATCTAATGATTTATATTTATACTTCTCATTTTTTACAGTAAGATGTGGACAAATTAGTAGCCATGTACTGAAACACCATCTTTAATTAATTACCAAACCTGTTTCATACATTTTGATGGATTTAATATTTTGTAATTTTAAAAGTTTTTTTAAGACAAAATATTTAAATGTATGAGAAAGTGATACAAATATATATAGGCCATCAATGAGGCACATGTCAGATGCTGCCAAATTCTACTTGAGTTATCCTTTAAAATGATTGACTCTTCCTTAACTTTCAAAAGGCTTCTTATATATATAAATTTTCTTGGGCATAATTCTACAAATTTCTCTCTTTTGCTTTATACATTCAATTTTTTAATAGTAAATTGTTACTTTCAATAAAATAAATACTTTAGTAGGAATAAGGTATTTGGACAATTTTTATGGATACACTATCTTCCAATCATTGAAATTGTAATTAAAATCCCCACCCCTTTTCATAAATAGGGGACCCTTCCTTGCTTCCTTCCTTCCTCCTTTATTTCTCTACTAGTCGTCCATCCCGTACAATGCACAGATATAAGTAACATCAAATACTTTAATTGAAAATTTGATTAGGGGCTTAATTTGTATATTTTTAAATGTTTTTACTAATTTCAAAATAGAAAATTTGTACAAAAAGTTATATGTCTTTACTAACGTATTAAATAAAAAATAGTTTTATATTTTATTGTTAAATTGTTTAATTATTATATAATATTTATAATTAAAGTGATCATTGTATTAAAAAAAGAGGAATATAAAACTTTTATCATATACCATATAATTATTGAGTACAATAAAACATAAATTTAAATATTACAAATAATACATATATTTAATTGATTTCATTATTTTCTATTTAATAATATTAGTTCAAATATTGATTTGATATTTATTATTAATTTTTTATTTAATTAAAGAGACATGAACACGACAGTTAATATATATATATATATATATCAAAATCATTGCTTTAATAATCCAACAACTTCAATTAAAATAAAGAAAACAAATGATATATCTGTATTATAAATTATATTAAGTTTAAAATAAATAAAAGGCTACAAATTTCATTAAGTTAAATTTTTTATCTAACAATACATCTAGTGTTCACTACCCCGTGATGCTAGTGTCCTTTTTGTTTTTATTTTTAAAATATAGGAAAAATAAAAATAATAAAAAATGAAATGAAATTTAGAACATAATACTTGTATTATTAATTATTTACTTTTTATTCCACAATGTCCTTTTGTAAATTTATTGTTGAAAATAAATACTATGCAATGTAACTAATATGTTAAGTTGACAAATTTATTAATTTTGATCATATTAGATGACTTCAAAAATAATTAATTAGTAGACATCTTTCCTTGGATAAATAACCTATCTCGAATTCTCATCCAACACATCATGATACTTCTAGTTGTTAAGTTAAGTTGAACATACAAATGCTTTTATAAACCTGAATTAGAACCTAAGGCATTAGTTATGATCTAATCATATTTTTACAACTATTTGCATAGAGATACATTAGTTCTACAAGATGACATATTTCTTTTTACGTGAGAAATTCCCCACCATTTTCTATTTGGATTGACTACTTAGCATGCATTACTTACTACGGGATAAGGTCATTATTTTTCTTTTTGTGAAAAAAAATTCTTTAAAGTTAGATTAAAAGAAAAATAATAATAATGTATATGCGCTACTTACCACTAAAGAGTTAGGTATATATTTTTTTAATCTTAACCATTCAAATATGATCTAATGATTTATATTTATACTTCTCATTTTTTACAGTAAGAAGTGGACAAATTAGTAGCCATGTACTGAAACACCGTCTTTAATTAATTACCAAACCTGTTTCATACATTTTGATGGATTTAATATTTTGTAATTTTAAAAGTTTTTTTAAGACAAAATATTTAAATGTATGAGAAAGTGATACAAATATATCTAGGCCATCAATGAGGCACATGTCAGATGCTGCCAAATTCTACTTGAGTTATCTTTTAAAATGATTGACTCTTCCTTAACTTTCAAAAGGCTTCTTATATATATAAATTTTCTTGGGCATAATTCTACAAATTTCTCTCTTTTCCTTTATACATTCAGTTTTTTAATAATAAATTGTTACTTTCAATAAAATAAATACTTTAGTAGGAATAAGGTAACTGGATAATTTTTATGAACACACTATCCTCCAATCTTTTGAAATTGTAATTAAAATCCCCACCCCCTTTCATAAATAGGGGACCCTTCCTTGCTGCCTTCCGTCCACCTTTGTTTCTCTATTAGTCTTCCATGCCGTGCAAGGCACGGTTATAAGTAACATCAAATGCTTTAATGGAAAATTTGATTAGGGGCTTAATTTTTATATTTTTAAATGCTTTTATTAATTTCAAAAATTGAAGATTTGTACAAAAAATTTATATATCTGTAATGACGTATTAAAGAAAAAAAAGTTTTATATTTTATTGTTAAATTGTTTAATTATTATATAATATTTATAGTTAAAGTGATCATTACCATATACCATATAATTATTGAGTACAATAAAACAATAAATTTAAATATTTCAATAATACATATAGTTAAGTGATTTCATTAATTTGTGTTTGATAATATTAGCTCAAATATTGACTTAATATTTATTTTAATTTTTAATATAATGAAAGAGAGATGAACATTACAGTTTACACACACACACACACACACACACACACACACATATATATATATATATATATATATAATATATATATATATTCAAATCATTGCTTTAATAATCCAACCACTTCAATTAAAATAAAGAGAACAAATGATATATCAATATTATAAATTATATTAAGTTTAAAATAAAGTAAAGGCTACAAAATTCATTAAGTTAAATTTTTTATCTAACAATACATCTAGTGTTCACTACCCCGTGACGGTAGTGTCTTTTTGTTTTTATTTTTAAAATGTAGGAAAAGTAATAATAATAGAAAATGAAATGAAATTTAAAAGATTATACTTATATTATTAATTATTTAATTTTTATTCCACATTGTCCTTTTGTAAATTTATTGTAGAAAATAAATGCAAATATTTTAAGTTAACAAATTTATTAATTTTGATTATATTAGATGACTTCAAAAATACTTAATTAGTGGACATCTTTTCTTGGATAAATAACCTATCTCAAATTTTCATCCAATACATCATGATACTTCTAGTTGTTAACTTAAGTTGAACATACAAATGCTTTTATAAACCTAAATTAGAACCTAAGGCATCTGTTGTGATCTAATCATACTTTTACAACTATTTGCATATAGATGACATATTTTTTATAAGATGACATATGTCTTTTTACGTAAGAAATACTCCACCATTTTTTATTTGGATTGACTACTTAGCATGCATTACTTACTACGGGATAAGGTTGTTATTTTTCTTTTTGTGAAAAAAATTAGTTAAAGTTAGATTAAAAAAAAATGTATATGCACCACTTACCACTAAAGAGTCAGGTATAATTTTCTTTTAATCTTAACTATTCAAATATAATCTAATGATTTATATTATAATTCTCGTTTCTTATAGTAAGATGTGGACAAAAATTGGTAGCCATGTGCTGAAACATCGTCTTTAATTAATTACCAAACCTGTTTCATGCATTTTGATGGATTTAATATTTGTAATTTTAAAATGTCTTTTTCAGACAAAATATTTATATGTATGAGAAAGTGATACAAATATGTAGCCATCAATGAGGCACATGTTAGATGCTGTCAAATTCTACTTGAGTTACTATTTAACATGATTGACTCTTTGAATTACCTTAACTTTCAAAAGGTTTCTTATATATATATATATATATATATATATATATATATATATATATATATATATATATATATATATATATATATATATTTTCTTGGCCATAATTCTACAAATTTCTCTCTTTTCCTTTATACATTCAGTTTTTTAATAATAAATTGTTACTTTCAATAAAATAAATACTTTAGTAGGAATAAGGTATCTGGATAATTTTTATGAACACGCTATCCTCCAATCTTTTGAAATTGTAATTAAAATCCCCACCCCCTTTCATAAATAGGGGACCCTTCCTTGCTGCCTTCCGTCCTCCTTTGTTTCTCTATTAGTCTTCCATTCCGTGCAAGGCACGGTTATAAATAACATCAAATGCTTTAATGGAAAATTTGATTAGGGGCTTAATTTTTATATTTTTAAATGCTTTTATTAATTTCAAAATTGAATATTTGTACAAAAAATTTATATATCTTTAATTACGTATTCAATAAAAAATAGTTTTATATTTTATTGCTAAATTGTTTAATTATTATATAATATTTATAGTTAAAGTGATCACTGTATTAAACAAAGAGGAATATAAAACTTTTACCATATACCATATAATTATTGAGTACAATAAAACAATAAATTTAAATATTTCAATTATACATATATTTAATTGATTTCATTAATTTGTGTTTGATAATATTAGCTCAAATATTGACTTAATATTTATTTTTAATTTTTAATTTAATTAAAGCGAGATGAACATCACAGTTATATATATATATATATATATATATATATATATATATATATATATATATATATATATATATATATATATATATATATATAATATATATATATATATATATATATATATTCAAATCATTGCTTAAATAATCCAATTACTTCAATTAAAATAAGAAAACAAATGATATATCAATATTATAAATTATATTACGTTTAAAATAAGTAAAAAGCTACAAAACTCATCAAGTTAAATTTTTTATCTAACAATACATCTAGTGTTCACTACCCCGTGATGCTAGTGTCCTTTTTGTTTTATTTTTAAAATGTAGGGAAGATAAAAATAATAGAAAATGAAATTAAATTTAAAACATTATACTTATATTATTAATTATTTATTTTTTATTCCACAATGTCCTTTTGTAAATTTGTTGTAGAAAACAAATGCTATGCAATGTAACTAATATGTTATGTTAAATTTATTAATTTTGATCATATTAGATGACTTCAAAAATAATTAATTAGTGGACATCTTTTCTTAGATAAATAACTTATCTCGAATTTTCATCCAACACATCATGATACTTCTAATTGTTAACTTAAGTTGAACATACAAATGCTTTTATAACCTGAATTAGAATCTAAGGCATTAAATGTGATCTGATCATATTTTTTATTAAATATGGACGCATTGTATATGCCACAACTAATCTCAAATTTGAATTAATGTTCAATCCCTAATTTAAATACATGCTAACAGAAATCAATTAAATTGCATTAAAGATATAGTTATTCCTAAATTTTTTATAATTCTGACACAAACTGCTAATGCACATCCTCATTCACTATAATATGGAAGTTAAAACTCCTTCCAAAATCAATTTATAGAATGAATGTTTACAATCTATCCTCCTCCTCAATTGTATTTCCTTTATTTCTCCTCTTCTCCTAAAACAACATCAATCAAAGTCTCCTCAAGCCTCACATTTAAATTAAATATTTAACAGATTTGAAATCATAGAAACAATTAGGTAGGGTTTAGTTAAAAGCAATACCATTACGAAAAGCAATCAAACATATAGACCAAAAAAACTATTTAAACCAATAATGTTCAATAAAATGAATATCGGAAGCTTGATTTGATCGATGAGTTCTTCTAAACTAATGAATTGCTTGATCAACACCCCATGGAAATGTAAATGTAAATGCTATGTTTGGTTGTGCTTTACCGTAGTAGGCACTGCTACTGGTATTATATAATTTATCTAAAAGATTAAAAAAAAAGTGTACCGACTATATGCAATTGGTATATATATACATATATAAGTCAGGATCTGTTAACATTAGGTGTCAAAGTTAGTTAAATTACACCTTCAATAACTTTTTGTAGAATGCAAATTTAACCAATCCAACCATTGAATTGTGTGATATTATCTTCATGATCATGTATATCAAATTTCACATAATTTGGACTTTTCTAGATATCTTATCTAACATTGAGTATTTATATATATTTTAATATCATATTGTACGTTAAAATAAAGTGATGCGATGAACTACTAAATAATTTTAGAATTGTATGAAATTTTGTATACTTAATCTAATTAATAATAACATCAAATTCAATGGTTAGATTGATTAAATTTGCATTTTACAAAAAGTTATTAAAAGTGTAATTTGACTAACTTTGACACCTGGTATCAACAGATCCTAACTCTATATATATATATATATATATATATATATATATATATATAGAGAGAGAGAGAGAGAGAGAGAGAGAGAGAGAGAGAGAGAGAGAGAGAGAGAGAGACGCCAATGTTGAAAGTGGTTAAGAGGATAATGGAAATACACCTCTAATCTTCATTTTTATTTTTTTCATAAATTTATATAAATTAAATATTTTTCAATCATTTCAAAAGTATAAAAATATGTTATAATTTTAAATATAAATTTAAGATTAACATACACTCACGTTTAATATTAATTATGTATGATACAAATACTTACATATCTTTATATAACTGTTTCAATATTTTTTAAATATTAGAGCACTAATATATTTTATAAATAATATATTCAATGACCAAAAATAGATTTACATTTAAGATATATTATTTCATTTATTTTACAATATTTATCTGTGAAGTATTTGTTCCACAATATAAAAATAAATGCAAAACTTTTAGAGTTAATTGTTATGCGCTGTCAGTGTAAAAAAGTTTTATACTATCAATCAATCACAAATCACTTTTGTTATGATTTTTAAGGTAATTATTGTAAAAGTTAACAAACTTACCATATATGGTGGTTTGCAATTAGATGACAGTGTAAAATGACTTTTCACTGCCAATACATAGTCTATTTTCTCAAACTTTTATCTCAAATCGTATAATTATTGAGCATAAAAAAATTATAAATATAAAGACAACAAATCATATATAATTCTAAATCACCTCATTACTTTGTTGGAAACAATTTTTTTAGCAATCGTAAATTATCAATCTTTTAGAAGCATGGATGATTTGGTAAAAAGAAAATATATCTATAGGCAAAATGGAAGAAAAAGGTAAAGTGAATGATCAATTGTTTAGATCTTAATATCCATTGTTTGCACTACCAAATTACTGAACAAATTATAAATCTCCACGAACTTGTTCTGTCATTTGCTCACAGTGCTAGTCCAGTTCCTTGTCTCCTCATGAAATACTACCTGGTAATATCAGATCAAAGGCAATGACATCATTTAACACTTGGCAGAGATCAAGCAAAGGATAATTTTGTAAAAAGATGGTGAGTTTATATAAATTATTACTGGTTTAAAATGCTAAACTGCAAAGCTTACCAGTTGTTCATTTGAACCAATCAAGTATCATCACAGCTTTCGGTAGTGATTTTGACAACCATTAATTTGGTTCCTAAAATTAACATCGAATATATAACATGATCGATCAAATCAATCAATTTAATATGTTCGGAATCAAATTGAGTTCAATATTAGTGCCACAAAATGATGTACTATTCAATTTCACCATTAATTCCCCTTGAAGTGTTAAACAAAAGGGTTGGATTTAAGAGGGGGGTGAATTGGATCTTTCAAAATTTTCAAGAATCCCTAATTTTTTTTCAATTATGAATAACTAGATTTTTTAAAAACTTTAAATCTTATTGATTTGGTTATACAAATGAAATAGAATTGGATCAATTTATCTTGAACTTTTTTATACAAAGATCTTTATGATTTTAAATGCAAGTGATCAGGATACAATATGCTAGCAAGAGAGTAGAGGAAAGAGAGAGAGGAAACAAGATTTATACTGGTTCGATCACCGCCACTGTGATTTACATCCAGTTTTCCAATCAAATTGATTGGTGTTATCACTAAGTAATTCAAATGTTTACAAACACCATGTACAAACACAAGAATTACTATCAAACAAACCACACAATCAAGTTTCTTGAACCCTATTAAGAAAAACTTGAAACCTTTCTTATGGAACCCTACCACAATGAAGATATGAGAGACACCCTCTCAAGAACGAAAATCAAATTAAAAGAAGGTTAGATATCACCTTGGTTTGTGATAGATAGAAAACAATGAAGAACCAATCAACTTTACCTAAGAAAAGACTTTTCTTTATCCTCAAGATTGATCCATGATGAGCTCTTTGACTTTGATCCAAATCTTGTAGTGGAGTAGAAGATAATATCAATTCTCTCTAGAAAAGCTCTTTCTCAATTTTAGAAAAGTGAATTTGTAAAAGTGTTATGAAGTTATCTTGAAAGACTCACTAAGATTCCTTTTATATAGAGTTCACTGGAATAACTAGTTATTTAAATTTGTAATCAGTTATTTTGTTATTTGAAATCTGAAAAATGAACTTTGAATGGGTTTAACTAGTTATTTCCATTTATAACTAGTTAAAACAGAGGCCATTTGAATTTTCCTTTACTGGAATAACTAGTTACATAACTTTGTAACTAGTTATTTTCATATAGGACAAAACAGTTTTATAGTATGTAACTAGTTACAAAATTATGTAATTAGTTACAACAGAAATAAATGATTACATAATGTTGTAACTAGTTAAAACAAAAAACATGTAACTGATTATATATCAATTTAACTAGTTAAAACAGTGTAGATATTCACTGTTTATGCGAATTTAAACGGATTTAATTGATTACAAAGCTAACTTAACCAATTAAATGGTTCTTAAACATAAGATTGAATTGTTTTAAAGCCTTAATATGTAGCTTTCACTTCTTATCAATTTAAAACTTAGTTTTATCCAATTATTCCTCTTTATACTTAATTTTAGACTTATAGAAAACATATTTCCACTTTGTTAAACCTTTAAGTCTTAAACTTTGAGCTCATTACCATCAAACCATTAAGGATAGAGATAAATCATGCAAGACCACATACACACACACATGCATAAACACACATTACAACTTTGCACTCATCAAGTGGCTAAATCATCAAAACTATATTAATTTTTCTTGAGGCAAGAGTAATCTTCTTCTTGCTTCTTCATGAAGCTTGTAGTATAATTCACATTCAGGTATTTTGCACTGGTAGCAAATAGAGCTGTCAAAAGGTGCAGGCCGGGCCTGCCCACATGGGCCATTGGTTCTTAACGGGCCGGGCTGGTTTATGATCGGGCCTGTAATTTGGTGGCCCAGCCTGGCCCTATGCGAGCCACCGGGCCAATTTGGCCTGAATTTTTTTACACACGATGAACATTGTTATTTATTTTAATTATTATTTTATTTGCCAAAAATTATATAAAATTAATTTATTTAAATGATATTTAATATTTAAAATTAAATTCTACATACTTTCTAGTATAAACAAACATTTTTCTTCATATATAATTTACTTAATTACTCAATAATCTTATTAAATATTATCTATGTAATTTACTTCATATATTTATTTAATATTATTTATGTAATTTTAAATTTATATATATATATATAAACTGGGCCAGCTTGGAGCCCGCGCGGGCCAGCTCTACCTGGTCCTAGTTGGCCCACTAGGCCAGACGGGCCGGGCCAAATTGGCCCGATTTCTTATGGACTAGCTTTTTTTGAACCCAGCCCAATCTTTTACGGGCTGACCGGGCCGGCCCAATGGGCCGGCCTTTTTTGCCGGCTCTAGTAGCAAACCTTGGGAAAGTATTATATTCATGTTAAAGTACACAGTACATAAATTCAGAATCGTTATATTAAAAGGGGCATAACTGGAAAACAATGCAGAGGATATAAACGTCAAGAAACTGTTATAAAATAGTAAAAAGTGGCTTATTAGCCCTTGCTTGACACCTGTTAGTCAAGAAGCCTAAAATGTTATGTCTATCAGGAGTCAAGAAGCCTAAAATATTATATCTATAGTTCTTATATGTATAATTTTCTTGGTCATAATTCCACAAACCTCTGCAAGACGCAGTTTTACTGGATATTGTAATTGTTATAATTCCTTTTTTTTCTATGCTACGATTAGATATGACAGGTACGTATAGAAAAATGTACTATATACAAATATAAATAAGTGCCTTGAACAAGATGATACTACGTGTCAGATGCATTAATTTGTTATTATTTATTATTCATGTGTCATTGTTCTGTGGAAGACAGTTTTCATGATTTGTATCAAATGAAAAAAGAAAAGTTGTCATGTCAAAAAAAAAAAGTAATAAAATTAATAATTTCTTTGACCTTTCTCTAATCTCCATTATCCCATTTCGTTCCTTTTTAATACAATCTAAGAACTTCAATTTTGAGACCAATTCAATTCATTCTACATTTCTAGTGTTCTTTTTTCTTTTCTGTGATACGTTGCATGTAATTTCATTACATTATTGCGTCTAATTAATTTTTTGTTTTTTATATATTTATTTTGTTTTTCATTTGTCAATTTTATGAACGTTCTTTTCATTGTCTCGTTCAGTTTATAAGTGAGGTTCAGCTTTCTGCCAGCAAGAATATAAACTTTGGTCAATACCATAAATTCGTGAATTAACATTGGTTGGCTAACGCTAACTAGGAAAAGCTAACTCTAAGGGTGTGTTTGTTTTCTCATTACATCCACGTTCAATTAAGTTTTTCCACTTTCCAAGACATAAACGTAGAAGGAAAGGGTATGGTGGATCGACGTTCCGTTGAAGTTAACTGAAAAACAAACACACACTAAAAAGTTTATCAACATTGGCCAAGAATCGGCTACGTGACCAACACTACTTGGTTCGCTGCTAAGATATTAGTGGCAGTCAAGTAGAGGCTAAAGCAATTAGCGTCTGCCAACAACTGTCTTTATGTGTGATGCTAACAATAGCTAACACTAATGTTTTAGTTTTCTGTAATTTTAATATAATATCAACCTTGACCGTTCATTGCCAACTACTTTTACGGCACCTTCCTAAGGTAAAAAAAAAAAGTAAATCATAGTTAATGGTGACAATGATCTACAGAGGTGAAGTTCAATGGGCAATCATCCAGATTCTCATCCTCACTTGATGAAGTGACTGAGGCTAGGCAATTTTATTGGAACCGGTAGAACCACAAGTTGACTGATCATCATTTCTCTAGATCATCGTCTCCATTCACTATAATTAACTTTTGCTTCATTCATTTCACTTGAATTATTACACTTTTACATGTGATTATCAATTTTTTTTTCAGATTTATACTTACATTGTTAATAGTCACTTGAATTGAGATGTTACATTTATTTTGATTCATTCTTGTTCATTCTATTTCATTTTTTGTCCTCATTTGTATTTGTGATTATAATTACAAAACTGCAATAAAATGTTGACGTATGTGCATTCTTGGTTTTATAATTGTAATTTCTTGGTTTTGCTGAATTTTGAGCGAATATACAAGAATCTTGTAAATTTTTAAATATAAAATTATTTAGCATGGGCCATTAGCATCGGTCAAACCGACACTAATTAAATAATTTTTTTAATAAATAAAAAATAGTGTGACCCTTTAACATTGGTTTGACCCATGCTAATTAAATATTTTTTTATTAAATAAAAAATTAGCATGGGTTGATAGCGTTGGCATGATCTAACTAATTAAATAAATTTTTTATAAATAAAAAATTAGTATGAGCCCTTAGCGTCGGCTATACCCAAGCTAATTAAAAATTATTTTTTAATAAATAAAAATTTTGTGTGAGCTTTTAGCACTCGCTTGACGCACACTAATTAAATAAGTTTTTAATATATAATTGCTTTACGTGGGCCAGACTAACACTAAATTAAAATTATAAAAAAAAGAGAAACTAGCGCCAGCCAATCTCAATGAGCATGTCAACATAGTTATACTTGTTGAGGTCCAATCCCTCATAAAAAGAAGTTTCAATGATAACAAGCTATTAAGAAGCAAATTATAAGTCTTGTAGATTTATTATTACTAATGGTTTGTGTTGAGTTTTGCTTATAAGAACAGGACTAGATAAAGAAACATAGAAGAAGGTGGAAAGCATCAATCCTAAGTATGCCAGCCTCTAGAAATAGGTTCTATAGTTTAGAAGTAACCCTACCAAAAGGAAAGGTAACCAAAAGCATACAAGGCTGATTATGATATTTAGAAGGTCAAAGTGTAGCAAGATTAAAAGCTGTATATGAACAAAAGCATGATCAGAAGGAGGATCTAGTCAAGGGGTAGCAAAATAAGAAGCTATACATAACAAGAAGGATCACTAAAAGATGCAAGTCTAAATAAGGAATGAGATACAAATAGATGCATTGTTCAGAAGCTACAATAGAAGTAAAATCATGCTTAAAACCAGATCAGTAGGCATTCAAAAGCAAGAACTTATATAGATTATCAAGTTCTGATGAAAACAAAGCAACCAGAAGCAAGGAAGACTGATACACAAACATTACAGTTACTAGAAGCACGTTTGAGAAGTATCTTGCATAAATTAGTCTCTAGAAGTAATATTCTTGACAAAAGTTCAGAAGCAGTCAAGGAATGAGCCACTAGAGAGCCAACCGACACCAATTGTCACAAATTCAAATTTGAATTTGTGCTAGTTGTCCTCAAAAAAAGGAAGCTTAAATAAGTTGAATTACACTTTAGAAGCTGTAGAAAAGATAGAAATAATAGTCACAAAGATAATTGTATTAAAGGTACTCATGCAGTGTTTGATTGACTTTGAAATCTCTCTAACAACTATAAACAAGTACTTTGAAACCTATAAAAGACCTTCATTCAAGGAGCTCATTGCAAGGAAGGAAAACAGATAAGAAGGGTAGTGTTCAGAATCTGAGAAAGAATGTAACTTTTGGTAGAAGAATCCTTCTTAGCCGAAACACTCTAGCTATGTGGCAACCATAGTGTCCATCTAAAAGGGTGTATGTAAGCCATCATCTCTTGTAAATCTTATGTGTTGAGTTTTGCGAAGATAAGCACAGAGTCTATACAAACAGAACTTGTGAGGGGAATTTAGAAGACCAATCAAGAAAATGGTACTTCTAAAGTGTGTTTGTAAGTACAACTAAGCCAGTGGTGTGTGTCAACAACAAGGTTGCTGTAGGTTGAAGCCTAGAGAGGCTTGTGAAAGAATACTTGGGTTAAGAAGACCTAAAGAGGTAAGAATACTCAGTTCAGAACCTGCAAAGGTGAGAATACTAGCTTGAAGAGATGAGAATACTTAAGTGCAGACCTGAAAAGGTGAGAATACTTGGAGCAGACCTACATAGGTGAGAATACTGACTTGGAAAGGTGAGAATACTCAGTACAGACCTACAGATGTGGGAATACTGGTTTAGTGTAGCCTGCAGAGGCTTCAGAAGAATACTAATGTAAGCCTGTGGAGGCTTGAGGTCAAAGAATACCTATTGTAATTGGCTATGCTTCTTTAGTGAAAATCTTATGGTGTCTAGGGACTGATGTAGTCCATGTTGAAGGATGAACTAGTATAAATTCATTATATGCAGTATCCTTACCCTCTGCTTATCATTAGTTTAGTACCTTACTATCTGATGTCTGATTGTTCCAATATTTTAGTTCAGAAGTACTAATAGCTACCTTTTTAAAAATAGGATTATGATTTGAATAAGAATTTAATATTTTAAGAAAATTACTTTGAGAAGTAGCTTTATAACACATTTACATTTTGCTTAAGATTATAATTTAGATTTTACAATTAAGTGTGAAGAGATTCTCCTTGCTTCTAACCAACTTCTGATTGTCAAGTAGCACCTTAAACATATAAAATCAGAAAGTACTTCATATTGAGCAAGAAAAGCTATAATTTGTCAAGGGTCACTATTCAACCCCCCGTTTAGTGACTTTCTGAACCCCTTCAATACTTTGGCTCTTTTGTGGTTTTAGATACGGCAACTCCGTACCCACCATCTCAACTATGGCTTACCTCAAGGTCCTACGTATCATCAACAACAACACTTTCGTAGAAGTCTCAACAACCAACCTCTACTACATAAAAATTTTATCAATAATTCCTACCATGCACAAACATTTTCTTGTTTTTAATTGTCACCCGTTAAGCAAAGAATAACATATCTTATTACATTTTATGAATAGGCCCTTAGGGTTTCACATGCAATCTTATTATTCATTATGTTTAACTTATCCTTCCATTCATGGTTTTCCTAAGTTTTTCAATAATCATGATAAGTACTTATCTTTTTAAGGTTCCTTTGGGAAAGGTAAAGGATCATCAACTAGGCTTCATCTTTAACCTCTTGCATTTCATTATGCTTTGGGGAAGGAGAAAGGGTTTAATGCTTAGTGTGACCCTTGTAACACTTAGCGCACTACCTGCTATAAGTTATACTAGCCTCAGGTTCAACTGGCGCTTAGTGTGGAGCACACTACCGAGATTAGAACCTTAACCTTATATTCAATTAAAACGATGTGAAAATATAGTTTTTTTTTTTTTAGAATAGAAAATAACAAGTAATTTTTTTTAATTTTTTTTATACTAGTAGTTATTTTACTAAAATCATCATGTGTAAGCTTAATGAAAATAGAATAAAGTAAATATCACTTCTCATGCTCTTGATAAATAAATTGTAAATCTAAATTATTATAAGTTGTCTAGAAAATTGAATACTCATAAATACTAAATTCTCAATCTGAATATAAATACAACCTGTAACACCCCAATGTTTTCCTTTAATTAATATGCATTATTATTATTATTATTATTATTATATTTGTTTGCCTTGTTTTTAATAAAATGATATTTTGGGAAAAAGAGATATTGGGCCTTTAAAATGGGGTTTTATAATTAGAATGTTTTTAAAAAAAGTTTTAAAACCCTTGTATAGGGCTTAGTTTTCATAAGCCCAAAGTTAACTTTAAGAATCCCGTAGGTTTCTTGAAAACCTAATCATTTTTCTCATTCTCTCTCTTGTGCCTCTTTGGAGTACTGTTAGAGCCATTGCAGTCAAGAAGTGAGGAACTTTAGGAAGACACTATTGCACCGTTCACATCCTCTTGCCTGGAGATTGCCTCTTTCAAGGTAAGGAGGAGTGAGTTATCTCGTTTATGGGTATGACTTTGGTCGTGGGTAGAGTTGGCCCTAGACCCCAATTGCTTGTAAATTATATGATTGTGTGTGTGCAAAGGGGAATGCGATTTTCCCCAAATCATTGATATGCTTTTTAGAAATTTTATGTTAATTTATATGGACTATCATGGATTCCCTTTTTGCTTTTCCCTGGTACCTAAGTTAAAGATTTAGCGGGTTTTGAGAGGATTGTGAGGGAGAGGAATTTATAAATTAAATTGACCAATTATTAAGGTAGAAGAAGTGATTGAAAATTTAATTAATTATTTTGGAGCGTTTAGAAGCTAAAGACAGTAGGAAGAAGAAATTAAAATTCGAACCTCGGATTTGCTTGGCAGGGTTAGGTAGTCGCTGGGCGACTTTTTTTTCGAAAAACTGGAATTCGCGTTGGCGCCGAGCGGCTGCGTTTTCCATCGGCATGCAGACTCGCCAGCGGGTTCGGTCTTGGAGTCACTATCGAGTGGATACAACCTTGGCTATTCCATTTTTGTGCTTGTGAACTCCTTTTTACAGTTTTTAATTCATTATTGCTTCCTTTTTTATGCCTTGTTGAGTCTATACTTTGTGATTGTTATTTACCATGAGAAAACTGGGTGTAATATGAATTTGTGTCAATGTTTCATGATAAAAGCCTATGAAAAGCTATAAACATTGTATATGATCATGCATTATAACACCTAAGTCATGTGATAAGGAAAGTACGTAGGAATATGGCTGGTGGAGGCCGTGATGGGTTGTGGGTTGTCTAACCCTAGCCTTGGGGGTGGTATCCTGTTGGAAACTCCAATAGTCCATGCTGATGCCATGGAGCCGAGGGTGTACTAGCAAAATGGGTAACCCTGACTGGTCACCGAGGGATATCATACTAGTTAAGGGTGCAAAAGCTGAAGGCATTGGTATCGCTGCCGTTTCTTATGGCCGTGCATTTACTTCTAGTCTACTTTTCAACAAGATTAAGTTGGTACCACATGTGCATGACAAGTAGAAGCTAAGTATTCCATTACATATTTTTGTGCGTTTTGATTCTTGCAAATTGATGTTATTTGATTATGTATGTGATGTGTATTCTACTTGTCTCCATTGTCATACTTTGAGCATGAAGTGAGATGTATCTCACTCCCTTATTTTCTACTGTTTTCTGTTGTGTCTATGATACACAAGTGACGTCCAACAAGATCTTGAGGAGGAGTCTTAGAGTAGGGGAATTGGCCTCATTGTAGTTTATTTTACAAGCATCTTTGGGTTTTGATAGCTCTGACAGTAATGTGACATCGAGGTCTTAGTTATTTATTGTTTTAATTTTTAAACTTTAGACTAATAGTTTTACTTTAATGTTATTTCCAAAGACTTGTATGGCCAACTGTGGGCCACCATCTTTCGGTTAATTAGTAAAGTATCTTATGGAATTTTAGTAAATATGAGTTATGCATGTGATGTCCTTTACAGTGTGAAGAGAAAGATTCTAAATTATCGTTTTATTTTGCAAATAAAAAGTATATTATATTTTCGTAATATTTATTTAATAATTAGCTTTAGGGTAAAAGGTGTCAAATTTAGTGGTATCAGAGCAAGTCGATCTTTTCAGCCTATGTGCTATGTATCTTCTATGTTTCCTATGTGTACTCTGAGAAATTGTTTGACATTGTTTAAGTTACACCGAGTGTTTTTGGTTGTTTGCTATGCCATGAATCCTAACTGCCTTGTCATGGAATATTGAGACTAGCCACCTCAATACTTCATGCAATGTATGTGGGAAATGCGGCAAGTAAAAATCGAGTCTAAGAGCAGGTCGATTCATTCGGTCGTTTGTGTTATGTGTCCATTGTGTTTCCATGTGTACTCTGTGGTTTATTTGTTGAGTTTGTGTGCTGTGGTTGATTACTTCTGGCTTGTGCAAGAAGTAATGACTATTGGTAGGAACGATCATACTATTGTTGATGCTCTTCATGCCTTAGCACAGGCTATAGGCAGGAATCAGAATAGAGAGGATGGAGTTGTTGAGTTCCATGGGCTGGATAGATCCAAAGGAATAATCCACTAACATTCAAGGGGAGATACAACCTTGATGGTGCGCAAAATTGGTTGCGAGAAATCGAAAAGATATTCTAGGCCATGGCATGCACAAATGCTCAGAAGGTGACTTTTGGCACCTTCATGCTAGCTAAAGAGGTTGGGTATTGGTGGGAGAATACCCGTCAACGCTTAGAAGCTGGAGATAGAACCATCACTTGGGAAGTCTTCAAAGAGGTGTTCTTGGAGAAGTACTTTCCCGAGAATGTTTGTAACCGCAAGGAGATGGAGTTCTTGGAGCTTAAGTAGGGTATCATGACCGTGGCTGAGTACGCAGCCAAATTTGAGGAGCTATCGAGGTACTTTCCTCATTACTATAACGAAGCTGAAGAGCGTTCTAAGTGCGTGAAGTTCATAAATGGCCTACGACCTGAGATTAAGCAAGCTATCAACTTAGTGAATAGATACAGAATCTACGATGAAGACAGTAGGGTAAGAGCAGCACATTACAAAAGTGTAGGCCCCCTCTCGTGAGAAGAAGTTCAGCAACCAAAATCGCAAGGAAGCCATACTCAATTCCACTTGGTAACCATTTCAGTAATCAGAAGCCTATAGCAGTACTTGCTAGTGGTGCTAATGAAGGATCAGTCCTTTCTACCCCACAGAGATGCAAAAAGTGTGGACGACTTGATCATGCGACATTCAAGTGCAAGGACAAGGAGGTGACATGTTTCAATTGTGGACAGAAAGGGCACATTAGAAGGGATTGTCCTAATCCTAAGAAGGAGCTGCGCAGTGGAAGTCAGAGTTCACAAACCAATCAACTGATGGCCATTGGAAGAGTCTTTGCTTTTAGTGGTGCTAAAGCCTCGGAGTTCGATGACTTAATTCAAGGTACATGTCTCATAAGCGAAACTCCTTTAGTTGTACTCTTTGATTCTGGTGCAACTCATTCTTTTATATCTTATACTTGTGCTGAAAAATTGAAATTGCCTGTGTCTTCTTTGAAATTTGACTTAATTGTTGATACCCCTACTAGTGGTTCTATCATTACCTCTAATGTTTGTTTAATTGTCCTGTGTTGATTTTTAATAGAGAGTTTCTAGTTGACTTGATTTGTTTGCCTCTTAATCAATTAGATGTTATTCTTGGTATGGACTAATTATCTTCCAATTATGTCCTCTTAAACTGCTTTGATAAATCTATTGTGTTTGGTGAGTCAGTTGAAAGCAAGGATGTGGGATTCCTCATCGCCAACCAGGTAAAGGTGACTTTGAAAGAGAACGCCCAAGTGTACATGATGTTAGCCACCCTGAAACTCGAGAGCAAGGTTGTAATTAGAGATTTCTTTGAGGTATTCCCAGAAGATGTTTCTAGTCTACCCCCTTGAGCGTGAGGTTGGGTTTTCCATATATTTAGTGCCTGGAATTGAGCCTATATCTATAGCACCTTATAGGATGTCTCCTTTAGAGTTAGCTGAGCTTAAGAAACAGCTAGAGGACTTATTAGAGAAACAGTCGTAAGGCCTAGTGTGTCATCATGGGGAGCGCCAGTTTTGTTAGTGAAAAAGAAGGATGGGAGTATGAGGTTGTGTGTGGACTATCATCAGCTGAATAAGGTGACAATTAAGAATAAGTATCCTCTTCCTAAGATAGTTGACCTTATGGACCAATTGGTTAAGAGTCTGCGTGTTTAGTAAGATAGATTTAAGATCAGGTTACCATCAAATCCGTGTGAAGTCTGAGGACATCTCAAAGACTGCCTTCAAGACATGATATGGTCACTATGAGTACTTGGTTATGCCCTTTGGCGTGACCAATGCGCTTGGTGTGTTCATGGACTACATGAACAAGATTTTCCACCCCTATCTAAATAGATTTGTAGTGGTCTTCATAAATGATATCTAGTGTATTCTAAGTCTAGGGAGGAATATGTTGAGCATTTGAGGGTTGTGCTGCAGACCCTTAAGGACAAATAGTTGTATGCTAAGTTGTCCAAGTGTGAGTTCTGGTTAGATGAGGTTAGCTTCTTAAGACATGTCATTTGTAAAGGAGGGATAGTTGTAGACCCATCTAAGGTAGAAGCTGTGTTAAGGTAGGAAGCCCCTAAGTCAGTTTCTGAGATTGGAGAGGGTCAGAAATTTAATCCATTTTTGCTAGCCCAATTAGAGTCCATAGCCCAAGGTAAGGAAAGTAGCTTTATACCTACAGTGTCAAAGGTTAGAAAGATGATCTTAGAGGAAGGTCATATGAGTGGTTTGAGTATCCACCCAAGAGCATACAAGATGTATCAGGACCTTAAAAAGATGTTTTGGTGGCCGGGTATGAAGAGAGAGGTAGTTGAGTTTGTGTATGCTTGTCTAGTGTGTCAAAAAGCTAAGGTAGAGCACCAAAAGCCATCAGGTATGTTGCAGCCCGTGGACATTCCTGAATGGAAGTGGGATAGTATATCCATGGACTTTGTGGTGGGTTTGCCTAGAACCCCAAAGGGTTGGATGTGATTTGGGTAATAGTGGACAGGTTAACCAAATCTGCTCACTTTATTCCAATTAACATTAAATACCCCTTAGAGAAGTTGACTATCTTGTACATTAGTGAGATTGTGAGGCTGCATGGTGTGCCTTCAAACATAGCTTCTGATAAAGACCCTAGGTTCACCTTTAGATTTTGGGAGAGTTTGCATTAGGCTCTAGGGACTAAGCTTAGATTGAGTTTAGTTTATCATCCACAGACAAATGGTTAGACTGAGCGAACCATCCGATCCCTAGAGGACCTTTTGAGGGCTTGTGTGTTAGAGCAGAGTGGTAGTTGGGATAGTTTCTTACCTCTTATAGAGTTCACCTATAACAACAATTACCATTCTAACATTGGGATGACACCTTATGAAGCCTTGTATGGGAGGAGATGTAGGACACCTTTATGTTGGTTAGAATCAGATGAGAACCTTGTTTTAAGGACCTGAGGTAGTGCAATAGACTACTGAAAAAGTTAGCATGATCCAAGATAAGATAAGGGCAGCTTAGAGTAGGTAGAAGAGTTACCATGATAAGAGAAGGAAGGCTTTCAGGAGGGTGATCATGTGTTCTTGAAAGTCACTCTGTGGACTGGGGTTGGTCAGGCATTGAAGTCCCATAAACTTACTCCGTGTTTCATTGGTCCATTCTAAATCCTAAAGAGAGTCGGCGAAGTTGCCTATCAAATTGCTTTACCCCCGTCTTTTTCAAACCTTCATAGTGTCTTTCATGTATCCCAACTCAGAAATTATGTCCATGATCCATCACATGTAATTGAGTTGAACAATATTCAAGTGAAGGAGAACCTAACTTTTAAGGCCTTGCCATTGTGAATTGAGGACCGAAGGATGAAACAATTAAGGGGAAAGGAAATTCCCTTGGTCAAGGTTGTTTGGGGAGAAGCCACAGAAAATAGTGCAACTTGAGAGTTAAAAAGCCAGTTGAAGAAATCTTATCCAGAGCTATTTGCTCTAGGTAAATTTTAAGGACGAAATTTCTTTTAAGAAGAGCAGAGTTGTAGCACCCCAATGTTTTCCTTTAATTCATATGCATCATCATCATGATCATGATCATCATCATCATTATTATTATTATTATTATTATTATTATTATTATTATTATTATTATTATTATTATTATTATTATTATTATTATTATTTGTTTGCCTTATTTTTAATAAAATAATATTTTAGGAAAAAGAGATATTGGGCCTTTAAAATGGGGTTTTATAATTAAAATGTTTTTTAAAAAAAGTTTTAAAACCCTTGTATTGGGCTTAGTTTTCATAAGCCCAAAGTTAGCTTTAAGAATCTTTAGGTTTCTTGAAAACCTAACCCTTTTCCTCATTCTCTCTTGTGCCTTTTGGAGATATTGTGTTGTCAGAGCCGTTGCAGTCAAGAAGTGAGGAACCTTAGGAAGACACTGAGGCACCATTTGCATCCTCTTGCCGGAGATTGCCTCTTTCAAGGTAAGGGGGAGTGAATTATCTCACTCATGGGTATGGTTTTGGTCGTGGGTAGGGGGTTGGCCTTAGATCCTAATTGTTTGTGAATTATATGATTATGTGTGTGTAAAGGGGAATGCGATTTTCCCCAAATCATTCATATGCTTTATAAAAATTTTATGTTTACTTTATATGGACTGTCATGGATTGCCTTTTTGCTTTTCCCTTGTACCTAAATTAGAGATTTTGCGAGTTTTGAAAGGATTGTGAGTGATAGGAATTCATAAATTAAATTGACCAATTATTAAGGTAGAAGAAATGATTAAAAATTCAATTAATTGTTTTGAAGTGTTTAGAAGGTAAAGATAATAGGAAGAAGAAATTAAAATTCGTACCTCGGATCTGCCCGGTAGGGTTAGGTAGCCACTGGGCGACTTTTTTTCAAAAAACTGGACTTCGCGTTGGCGCCGGGGGGTTGCGTTTTCTGCTAGGCATGCAGACCCATGAGCGGGTTCGGTCTCGGCATGACCACCGGGCGAATACGACCTTGGCTATTCCATTTTTGTGCCTGTGAATTCCTTTTTACTGTTTTTAACTCATTGTTGCTTCTTTTTTTTTATGCCTTGTTAAGTCTATACTTTGTGACTGTTAGTTACCATGAGAAAATTAGGTGTGATATGAATTTGTGTCAATGTCTCATGATAAAAGCTTATGAAAAGGTGTAAGCATTGTACGTGATCATGCATCATAACATTTGAGTCATGTGATGAGGAAAGCATGTAGGAATCTGACTAGTGGAGGCTGTGATGGGCTGTCTAACCTTAGCCTTAGGGATGGTATCCTATTGGAAAACTCCAATGGTCTATGCTGATCCCCTAGAGTCGGGGCATACTGCAAAACTAGGTAACCTAACTAGTCACCGGGATATATCATACTAGTTGAGGGTGCGAAAGTCGAAGGCATCGGTACTAATGACGCTTTTTAAGGCCGTACATTTACTCCTAGTCTACGTTTTGACAAGTTTAAGTTAGTACCACATGTGCATGAGAAGTAGAAGCTAGGTATTGCATTACATATCTTTGTGCATTTTGATTCTTGCAAATTAATGTTATTTGATTATGTATATGATGTGTATTCTACTGTCTCCATTGTCATACTTTGAGCATGAAGTGAGATGTACCACACTCCCTTATTTTCTGGTGTTTTCTGTCTGTTTCTATGATACACAAGTGACTGTTCAGCAAGACCTTGTGGAGGAGTCTTAGAGTAGGGGCATTGGCCTCATTATAGTTTATTTTACAGCATCTTTGGGTTTTTTTCAACTCTAATAATAATGTGACATCAGGGTCTTAGGTATTTATTGTTTAGTTTTTGAACTTTAGATTAATAGTTTTACTTTTTAAATTGGTTTATTTTCCAAAGACTTGTATGGTTAATTGTGGTCTACCATCTTTCGATTAATTAGTAAAGTATCTTATGGAGTTTTAGTAAATACAAGTTGTGCATATGATGTCCTTTACCGTGTGAAGAGAAAGATTCTAAATTATCAATTTATTTTGCAAATAAAAAGTATATTATATTTTCATAATATTTATTTAATAATTAGCTTTGAGGTAAGGGTGTCACACAACCCCAATATATATATGTATGTCTATCTTTCCAAAATCACGATGGATTTGCAATGGGATAAATCAACTTCTTGGGTATATGATAGACAAGTATAAATATTTAATGATCTCTATAAGACATTTTAATATACACAATAAGAACTTTAAAGCGCAAAAAGATTGTTCTGAAAATATAAGAGTATTCAAAATAAGCTGATAAACTTTAGTTATACACATATATACATCCATAACTTTAAAACATAGGATAAGGCCAAATCCTGACATGGCCTCCATATGAACAAATGCACAACAACCCTAGCAAAACACTATATGTGTATATCAAAATAACCTACTCCACTAACACAAAATAGCCCTATACTAGATTAGGGCCACTAACCAAAAATCTAGTCCTTAATGACTAGAATAGATGACCTCCTAGACTGTAATAGCCTATTTGGATCTACGTTGTGAAACTCCAAAATCATGTCATTTTTTTCAATTGATGTGTAAGCTACTTTTCTTTGCTTGAATTTTTACGTCAAATATGTAAGTTTTTCTTTTACCAATGTCAATCCAAACATATCTTAAGACTGGTCCTGCTACAAAGCTTCTCATCCTTCCATTGCTTATCATCAAGCATAAAGAAAAAGAGAAAAACACAAATGCAAGGAGTGAGGTTATGGTTATATAAAAGGTAAGGTAGGAGAGTAGAACTCAAATTACATGCATACATATATACACGTACCATATAAACATACATATAGACATAAGCATAGGCTTACCCATAGATACATCGATCAATATATTTACAGAGAATAAAACTTTTTCCTTGTGACAAGCCACCAACCAATTACAATTTTACTTTGTAACAATTAGTCATCTCTAGATGTATGAATGCATGTAATTCTATTGGGTCAGTCACTATTTTTCTTTTAGTGCATGCATATGCGTGGGGTACCCAACTACTGCATTTTGTGGTGCCAGACACACCATGCAAGGCATTTAACACTCCATACAAAGCATTCAATCCTATCGGTGTTTTCAAAGTCTCCTTCAAATATATTTCTGTACAGAATAATACACCTGGCATGAGATGTTTCACCACTAAGGTGTTATTATGCCAAAAGGATAATTTGGACTCCTAGAGGAGCCAATCCTCCCCCCTACAATGTCATGATGCATGAATGTCTTATTGTCTCTTTCTCTTTATTAATTTATGGTGGGATGGATTCTATATAGTGATCCTACTACTACTTCCACTTCAGAACTATTGTTTACTCAAACTTCAATACCTAACTAAACCACCACAGCTTCTTGAGAAATAACTTTTTCTACTAGGATAAGTTATAAGAATTTAGTAGATCATAATCTTTAGATATGGGAAAAACATTGCTAAAGCTAGTTTACACTTATATACATAACATTATGAAAATCTCAATTAAGATACCAATTTATAGCGTTCTTTATAAACACATTAAAAGTACTTAAACATTTTTTCTAAATTACCATTTTAGATAACCTAGTACTTTAATAATTGAAGAATTTAAATACCATTTTTGCTGAATTTTTCGAAATATAAAACTTGGACAATTTGTACATAAAAACATAGGTTCAACACGCTTTAAAATCCTGGTTAGTTGGGTACAAAAATTCCTATAAATTGAAAACAATAAATTTGGGGAAACCGTTTTAGAAGGAGACTTTTAAGGCATCAAAATACCATTGGAAATTGTCTCAGAATTATTTATCCACAGCTCATGCCCCAAACATTGGATCATGTTTCCTTAACAAAATAGATTCTTGCTACTAGAATCCACCTGCACCTACGTCTTAAGAAATCACCAGAAATTCTCTACTCATTAGTTTTTCCTAATTCCAATTTGGTTGGAACCATCCTTGAGTCTACTATAAGGCAAAAATATAGAGCAAGGCCCTTTAAGCACAAAAATTTGATGCATCATTCACCAAAACAGATTCAATACAGTTTCAGCATCACAGAACTAGTCGCAATGAAAAATTCACCAAAATTCATAGAAAAATCTAAAAATTATGAGACCAAAGGCTTATGAAATTAGACATCCAGAGCTACAGTCTCACCAAATATCTCATTTAAATTCAAAACACACAAATCACAATCTTTCACAAATTCTGCATGCACTGTAGGAAAAAATTTTTGAACAAGCATCCTATTCACTTTTGTCTTAACTTCTTTACCCAATTTCCCAATTCTTCAACTTAGGTACAAGTCACCTTCAACCAAGTTTTATTTCAGTAGTTATAGGACTTCTAATGAATTTTATTTTTTTTACACTCTCCTTATGCACAACAGAAACAGAACACATTGAACATAGCATACTATTATTACAACCTCACCATAAACTTAGTTTTTCCTTGTCTCATTCACTCAATTCTTACTTGGTCTCACTTGATTACCTTTTATTGAAATTTTTCTTCACAAATTAGCTACTACACATGTCTAGACTTAACACAAAATACAAGGACATACCCTTCATCCACAGAAATGAGACAAACCACTCACTAAACAAAACCAACACTGCAATTTAGGATCACAAACTAGTCTGAGTGCGAAAATCACCAAAATTCATAGAAAAATCAAAAAAAACATAGGACCAATTGCATTTGAAAGTAGGCACTTAAAGCTACAATCTCATAAAAAGGATTTATGCAGATTCAAGGTAGGATTTTCCCAGCAAAATTCGCAATAAAAGGTTACTACAAAGGATGCACCTAGCAAGTTTAATGCAAACAAACAAGTTATTTTATGGCATCATATCATCATCTTATAGCTTAGGATCAAATATAGATAGTTCAGTGGCTTAACATGAACAAAACACAAGGTTTCATTGCATACAAGTTCAACAAACAGATTTATACAACATTTAGCTCACACATTCTTAATACATCAAGTATGAAATTCAAGATATTGTTCATCTTATAAAAGGGATTCCTCTTCATCAATTTATATACCATTAGAGCAAATGATCATACCTTGTATAAGCAACATTAAGTTCATTGTCATACTTATCTAAGACAGAATTATAACCCCATACACATACCTCTATACACACAACTATTCACAACATTGACTTTTGGAGTCGTACTAACCAAATTTGCGTTGTTTGAGCAATTCAACCAATTGCTCTGACCGAGGTTTTGTCATACTAAGAGGGATTAAACTCAATCCCTCAATACCACAAACAAAACAAAGCAAACAATATGGTAGTAGGCATACATACACAAACTCGAGTCACAATTTGACTCTACTACGACGAAACCCCAAACTTGTTAGGAGTGGGGAACTCCTAACTCTCTCCCATTTCCTTTCTTCATATAACCCCTCACTCCCCCTTACCTAGAGCGTGTAGAAAGTCCTTTGAGAATGATCCGGGTTGCGTTCGACATCCTTCACTCATATCACCTCCGAGCTTTGATTGATGTAACTTTTGATTCAATGAATGTAAAATGAGAGGAGCCTGTCAAATTGAAGAGGGTCGTGAGTAGAATATAGACGGCTAGTTGGGTGTGGGTTTCAACAATTGAAACCAACATGCAACCTACATTCAAGCTCTCGGTCAAACATGCTTAAAAGGAGAAAAATTTTGAATTTCGACTTACCGATTCAACCAAGATATAGAGGAGGACATGTAGGTGAGTGATCAAGCTTTAATCGAACTGAAATCCCTCACATGCATCACATCTATCCTTTAGCCATGGAGGGGAAACAAGAAAAGCAATGGTGCGTGGAACTACAAGAGCAACCATGGAGGAGACCAAAGGGTAAAGGTAGGATTGTGTGGTTTGGTTAAAGAAAAGGAAGGAAAGGATGACGGTTTGGTGTTGCACGTTGCTAGAATTGGAGGGTGGGGGTGGCTTCGTGATTCTATTTCATGAAAGGTAAAGAAAATGAACTTGTGAGGGTGTATGGTGTTAGCCGAGTTTGGGAGTTATAAGGTGTTAAGAAATTAAATTGTCCTCTATAATTGACCACTTCAGCTTTAAATAATGCTTTAAGAGCATTCAGTCTCTTTCTCGGTTAATTAGTGATTTTAATCACTAATTAGAACTTATAAAATTATTCTACATAATTTAAAAACTACACATCTTAATTAACTTATTATAAATTCTATTATTTTAATTAAATCATTTTTAAAAAAAAATCACACCCAAATATATAACACACGTAGCATCAACTGTATCATATGCACAATTATCACTAACAGAATCTACAAATAAGGATATTACACTTAGCGTAACTACCATCGCACTTAGCACTTATCATTATAAAAAACTAATTATCAAGGGATGAGAGACACTTAATGTGAATCTTGCATGCTTAGCGAGCCCTAGCAGGAGTACTATTCCATTAAAATATAAGTTTTGGCACTTAGCGTTGCATTCTACACTTAAAGTGTGTTGAGGTTCCAGATGCAGTATATGTAAAGCATATGTTTATCAATTTCAATTTCAAAACCTCTTTTACAATAAGTGCACTGGTCAAACAAGTAATAAAAAGCCTACTACGTAGGGTATTGTTTTTCTCAGGGATTAGAGTAAAATGTTTCAATTCAATTATTCAACTATCGATGAGGTTGGTAATATTTGCACCATCACACCACAAATGCCAAGGAAATAAAATTAGGAAAATTAAATCTACTGTTATGTTTTTGGGTTTTACAAATTGATTTTATAATGGTGGAAAGTATAATTAGGAATTCAACTCATATTGTGGTCATTGTTAAGTAAAAAGGGCTGGATCCAAGAGGAGGGTGAATTAGATCAATTAAAATTTTCAAGAACCCCACCCTATTTTCAAAGATGTTTAATCAAGATTTTGAAAAACTTTAAATTAATTTGATTTGATAATACAGATGTGGTAGGATTTAGGTAATTAACTGGTTTTTAACATGCCAACCTAAACAAGATCATCATGATATTAATGTGCATATAAAAAAGTAATCAAGAAATAATGTATTGTGAGAAAGGATAGAGAAAAGAGAAGACATAAGATTTT
Organism: Spatholobus suberectus; assembly: GCA_004329165.1. NCBI lineage: Eukaryota > Viridiplantae > Streptophyta > Magnoliopsida > Fabales > Fabaceae > Spatholobus > Spatholobus suberectus. The sequence goes on from CM014736.1 coordinate 48,548,469, forward strand.
TATACTGATTCAATCACTATCACTATGATCTACATCCAATTTTCGAATCAACCTGATTGAGATATGACTAAACAATTATTTGTTTTACAAGCACTCAGCGTATGCACATGCAACAAAGAAAGTGCTCGAGGTTCTTGATACCCACAAGAAACCTTATCTCAATTCTTGTAGAATCCACTACAAGAATTCCTTTGAAAAACCCTCTCAAACAAGCATTATAACAAAAAGAATACAAAAAAGAAAGATATCACCTGAAAAGCACACTTATCTATCCTTTATATAATGACTCCTAGACACCTTGAGAGATCCATGATGATTCAATCAAATTGGAAAAGAGTTTTTGTAGCTCACAGAACTCTTAAGAATGGGTATACTTGATTTTACAGCGAGGAGTCACGCATGGAAAAGGTTAAAAGTTCGTTATTTATAGTTAGAAACAGTAATAATCGATTATTGTATTGTGATAATCAATTATTTTTATCTTGAGATAGCTTGGGTTTCAAATATGATCAAAATAGCAGATTATGTGCCAAGATAATCAATTATTTGCGAGCCCATGTTTTTGTCATCTTGAAATAATCGATTATAGGTTCATGATAGTCAATTATTTTGATCTTGAGAACCACTAGGTTTTAGCACAATCAATATAATTGATTATGTACTATATTAATCGATTATTTTGCGCTACTTTTTCATTTGAAAAAACCAACCTTGCGCAAATAATTGATTATAATGTTTTGATAATCGATTATCCTTATCAGAAAGGCGATTTCTACAAGATTCTAACCACTTTCAATCAACCTAACATATGTCTAAGTTCATTTTGTCTAAAACCAATTTTAGTCTTTTATGAAAACATTTGTTAACTCATGGATCATCTCAATTAGCCTATTATCATCATATTAGGATCTAACTACCCATAGAGCACCCACATATACATCAAAAACATAAAGTAAAGGCTAAGCAAACATTTTACAACTTTGCACTCAAATAAGGCACTTCAAAACTTAATTGTAATAGCCTAACAAGCACATGCTCCACATCCTCAAGTTGCCTCAATAATAATCCCTTGCATTTTTCAGTAATTCAACACAAAACAACAGGGTTTCGAAGTTTAGATATCTCAAAAATAGATTGACCTAATTCCTTGATGAAGATATCTATGAAATGAGCTCAATATCTTGCTTTCACATGATCTATTGAAAACTCAAATCAAACATTAAGTATAAAATCCACAAGAACACGTCTTAAGAAAGGCTATTCCTAGACTCAACATAAGACATGGTAATCAAGCATCAATTCAGAACACATGCATATGATTCCTCATTATGTGCATGTTTGCATCATTCTCATTAGTTAGTTACCGTAAAAAGTATTAAGAATAGAGTTGATTACACGTAAACACAAGGAATTGCATTAAATCAAAAGATCTATACAAAGGAATCTCACAAAATTCATTAAATCCTAATTACATTAAAATAGTAAAATACAAAAAAGGTAAAAAGTAATATAAGACAAAAATGGTGACGGGAATTGGTGAATACACTGGATCTTCACACTCCTCTTCCAAGGAATAAAGCTCCATTGGTGAAATGAAAGAAAAGCCTAAAGATTAAGGAAAGTGCTAGTGAAGAGCATCTTCCAACGTCCTTTCTTTCTTGCAAATGAGTCTTGCATTTGGCTCTTATATCAATTGGAATGGGCCCAACACATCAGCAAAACCGTTTTATGTTGTCAAAAAAATATTGCCATTGTCCCATGTTGGCCAGGCATTTGGGACGTTGACCAAAAATTCAAAATGGATAAGCTTCAGGTAGTTACATGCCATGTAGTGTGGCAGACACAAATCTGGATGCATGGAATTAATGTTCCAGCTTCCAATCTTACATCTCCAAGCATTATGGTGTCTTAGACATTGATCTACCCAAAGATTCAGTGCTTCCTATAACATCCTGAGTTTTAACCCAAGGAAGTGAACCCCGGTCAAGTACCTTGTGCTCTAAAAAGGGGCAAGTACTTGTTGTCACAAGGGCTTGTACTATTACAAGCTTGTGTAAGTGTATGCTCATACATGTTTGGCTTGCATATGTGTGTGTGTGTGTGTGTGTGTTTTATCAAATTGAAATATTACTACAGTGAGTTGTATTTATATCACAACTATATTATTGCATATATGCTATGATTGTGTTTTTAAGGTATGATGATGCTTTGAGGTTTTACTAAAATAATTAAATTAAAGTATTTTTTTCAAACTATATTATATAAATATTGCTATAGTGACTTAATTTATGGGCTTAAGTATAAGCACCTTTAAAATAAATCCTTTTATGTGATAATAAGCCACTATAAGGATTTCTAAATTATGTTTCCATGAAATAAGTGTTTTAATTATAAATATAAGCTTTTAAATAAACGCATATATTGTTATGGCAATTGATTCATGAGTTTAAGTAAATGAATTTCTTTAAACTATATTATGTTGCTATAAGAATCCTATAACTTAAAGCTTTTAAAATAAGTGTTTTAAAAATAATTCCATGCTTCATATAAAATTTCTTGTTTTTGGCAGAACCTTAGATTGAGTTGAATCATAGTCATCCTTCCATTTGGAGACAATTCAATTTGAACGGTAGGGGTAACAACCTCCCTTCCCTGTGGGACTTATGTGATTTCACTCTCTTCCTGGTGGTCATCTCTTCTTCTTCGCAACACATCTCTTTCTCAATCCTCTAGGCTAGCCAAGTGATGTTTATCACTATTATTTATGCCAGCACGTCCCATGTTTTGCACAAGAACCTTTGGATTGAGCTTGCTTTACTACAAAGCTCAAACCTAGGACCTTGTTGTTTCATTGGGGACTTTAGCGCTATTCTACGAGCCCGTGAGATGTGAGGTAGACATCCCCCTCTAAAAATCTCGCATGAAGAATTTAAAGCTTGGTCGAATAGCTACTTTCTAACCCATCTAACTACCAAGGGTGCAAAATTTACCTAGTTTAATGATAAGAGGCTCAAAGCTCGCACTAATAAAAGCTTAGACAAGGCTTGTTGTAATGACGACTAACTTTCGGTTTGGAACTTAATCTCTTGTTGCACCTTCTCTAGAAATCAATCAGACCACTATTCTTTTCTGTTGACATGTAAATATGATATGACGCATTCTCACTCTCTTTTAGATTCCACAACACGTCACCCAGACTGCCAAAGGCTGGTTCAGAAGTGTGGAACAAACAAGTTCTTGGTTGCCCTATGTTTATTCTTTCGCAGAAGCTTAAATCTCTAAAGAGTGAGCTTAAAGCCTGTAATAAAACTATCTTTGGGGATGCCAATGCCAATGTGACATCAATTCAAGCTAAATTGGATAGCATTTAGTAGCTTATATTTGTTAATGGTATCTCAGATGATCTTCAAAAGAAGAAGGTGTTAGCACAAGCACATTTGCAGTAAGCTTTAGTCCAACAAGAAAAGTTTTGGTAAGCAAAGGCTTGCCTCAACTAGCATTCCTTTGAAGATCACCATATTGCTTTTTTTCATAAGGTGGCACACATCCAACATACTTCCAAACAAATGTCACTTCTTAAATGTAGAGATTAGATGCTGGACTCAACACGGGACATTGAAGCCCGTGTTCAGGCTTTTTTGTCTCCTTGTATGCATCTTTGAATAATTGTGTGGAGAATGACCCAGTTCGTAGGGTCATCCCAAGGCTAGTTTCGCATTCTAACAATACCATGCTTACAAATATACCAAGGACAAAATTAAAGGGACAATCTTTGCTCTCAATGGGAATGGGGTGCCTAGTTTGAATGGTTTTAGTAGGCACTTCTTTTCAACCTTTTGGGACATCATTGACAACGACGTCTATGCATCCCTCTTGTAATTCTTTTTTAGTGGCTGGTTTCTCCCTAACTTAAACTTAAATTTTGTGGTTCTCATCCCAAAAACCACCAATGCAAATAGGATTAAACAATACAGGCTGATTGCTTTAGCCAACTTCCAATTTAAGATTATCATAAAGATCTTCGCTGACAGATTGGTTTTGGTGGCACCTAAGCTTATTTCTAAACATCACGGCTTTATTAGAGACAAGCAAATAGTGGATTGCATTTGCATTTGCATTGTCTTAGAGGCTATTAGTCTTCTTGAACATAAAACTTTTGGGGGCAACATTGCTATCAAATTTGATATTAATAAAGCTTTTGACACTTTAGACTATAACTTCCTAATCAAGGTCCTCTCAACCTTCGATTTTGATCATAAATTCTTAGATGGGTGCTAATCATCCTGAGGTCAACAAAGTTGTCTATACTTGTGAATGGCAAACCTGTTGGGTTTTTTTTCTCTGTACCAACGTGAGGTGAGACAAGGTGATCCCCTCTCGCCACTACTGTTTTGTTTGGCTGAGGAGGCACTTACTAGGGGTATCTCTTCCCTAGTTGCAGCGAGTTTACTCCAACCTATGGTAGGCCTTGGAGGAGTTACTTTGCTAAGTCACACGATGTATGCAGATGATATTATGGTTGTAACAGCCCAAATTTTAAATATTAGAAATAAACTATAAGGAGAACCTATCTAGGACTTCAATATTATGTCATTTGATAAAGAATACCTTAGTTGTTGTAGTTATTGTTGTTGTTGCTATTGTTGTTGTTGCTATTGTTGTTGTTGTTGTTGTTGTTGTTATTATTATTATTATTATTATTATTATCCTTGTGTTAGAAATTAATAGGAATGAGATAATAGAACCCACAAGAAAGTATTTAGGGCCCAACAAGGGACTAAGCCCAACAAGCCACAAACCCACCTAGGTTATATAAGAAGGAAAGTTAGAGGCAAATTAAGGTTAGCCGTCAGAAAATAGAAAGCAGAAGAAAGAGAAGGAAGAAGGAAGAGAAGGTGATTAGAGACCAAAGCCCTAGAGATTATCTTCACGACCTTCCCAGGTGAGTGATTCCCCCTACCCTCCCCAAGCCTTTACCTCTATTATTTATGTTGTTTTCCCTCTCTTTGCCTATCATAATTATATTGTTAAGGTTAAGGTTTTTGAATGGTTATATTGGTTTTCCTTGAGATGAATTTGATGTGAATTGATTGAATCTTGATCTCTTGAGGGTAGAATGAGATTATTGTGAGGTTTAGGTTAACTTGAGGGTTTCCCCTATTTTGGATAAGAATTAAAGGATTAGGCTTAAATGAGAACGAATTACATTGATAGGAGATCCTTGTTTTGGAGTAGAATGGACATTAGGATAATAGGAATACCACCATATGGAATTTTGGTAGTTTAGGGAGGCCTTAGAAAGCCTCTATGTTCGCAAATTAGGATTTTGCAATTTGCCAAGTGATGGGCATGTCCGTGCTTACTTTCCTGACAATGTGTGTCAACTTAATGGTCAAAAATGAGTAAGAAAATTATCGAATTATAATTTGTAATCTTCACAATAATTGTAGCCGTGGATGTTAGCTAACTAATGGCATTAGAATCACTCAAAAATAATGTCCAAAACTCAAGATATGCCCAAAATACTACACCTATGTCTAGTTGTCAATGGGAAACAACATGTCTAAGTTTATGTCAATTTTCATCCATGATCTAGGCCAAATCAGCTCATGACTTCTTCATGAGAGTTATATATTTTTCTCTTAACTTTCCATAGACACCAAGACCACCTCAAACGCATCTCTATAGCCCAAATTATGACCCAAACAAGGATAAAAGGTCAAAACCCATAAGAATTCAAATATTAATTAAGATTTTCATTAAAGTCTAATTGAATCCAAACATGAAAAACTCAGCTAGGACACCAATATTAAGCCCTTTCAATTAATTCAAATATTAAGCCATAATAATTATTTAAAATTGGTTTACTTATATGGTGATTGTAACTTGTGACATTATGCTATGAAATGTATAATACAACTCGATATCATTATGATGAGTGACCTAGCCTGTGAGAGGCGAGAATGGGTTCAGGTGATATCTCATCTGTGAGGGACCTAGCTTATGAGAGGCAAGGATAAGACTCACTTATTTGTAGATAAAAGGTCCAGAGGGACATTTGTGTGTATTGTATGTATGAGACATGAATCATAACATTTGATATGCTTGTGTTGGCGAAACGTATGTATGAATTTGGATGGTGGAGGCCCTGAAGGGTTGTTTAACCCAGCCTTGGGGGTAATTATACTTGGTGCGGAAGCCCCAATGACTTATGTTGATCCCATGGAGTCAGGACATACTTCAAAAGCTGGGTAACCTTAACTAGTCACCAGAGAATATCAATCTAGTGTAGAGTGCTAAGTCAAAGGCATCAGTACGCTGATGGCACTTCCTTATGGCTAGCATGTCCTCCTAAACTACTTTTTTGAGTTAGAATTGATACCAAATGTGCATGAAATATAGATTGAGGAACATAGCATGTATAGGCATCTTGTTGTAGTGTGATATGTTAAATTGTGCTATATTATGATTATGTGAAGTTTGTGTGCCTTTATTCATGACTGATTGTTATATTATATATATGTTAAAACTGTAATCGTATTTTGTGATATGAATGGATGAAGTGTTAAGATTATGAGTAAGTGATTGTGTTACACGTATGTGTTGTCCCTGTCTAATAGAGAATGAGACATGTGCCCAACTACTAGGCGTAAAATGTAAAGTATGTTTGTATCTTAAGTAAGAACAAATGTTTTTAATTAGGAATTCTTTTGCTATCTTAAGGATATGTGAGAGGTTATAATCTAGAATAGTGTCATGAGGGTTCTGATAAATTATGAATAAGAAAGAGGAATGGTAAGTTCCCACCCAAAATATTAGAAAAGTGTGATTTTAGCAAGAGAAATATAATTGTGTAGGTTAAGGTGAATGTTAAAAGTATCCTAAAGTATTACTAGCCTTAGGTTTGACCATAGTGAACAACTCTAAGTATTAAGCAAAGAAGGGTAAACTCTAAATAAGAATATTCAGTCAGCTAGAGTAAGTTATAGATAAAAGGCATTCATATAGATGAAATACCAGAGAATAAATCAGTGTAATAGTTGTGAGAATGAATTGGGAGTTAATAAGAGGCACTAACAATTACAAGTTATAGATCCAACCATAGGTATGGAGATTCATTAAAGACTTATAGAGAATGAAGCCATGAGGGATAAGTGACAAAGGTTGTTCGGGTAGAAGAGTCTAACCTAGCCATAGAGTCCTTAGAGCACCCACTAAGACTTTGTCTCATTCCTTTAAGTTCTTTTTTTTTTTCAGGAACCAAATGAAGATGTGTGCTAATGGAGCTTAAAGTCACATGCAAGAGGAACATAGTTAGCTTTAGTCTAAGTTTTGTATTTTTTTTTCTTATGTTTGTACGATGCCCTTGGACGATGGCTAAATTGTATTATGTATGTATGTACTTTCTTTATTCCTCTTGTATAAAAATTAGTTTATGTTTATGAGTAGCTTCCACACAATGTTTTTATGTTTTAAAGTTTTCACGTTCATAGAAATCTATACGTAGTTACAATAATATCCTTTAGGGTGTTACAATGGTCTTCTGCAAAGGAACCAGGAGAAATCTACAATCTTTTGTGGCTTTTTTCCATGAATATAAACAAGCTTCTAGACAAATCATTAGCAATGATAAGTGTAAATTCTACGTTGGTGCCCCATTAGCATCCAAAGTTACGTCCTTGTCTAACATATTGGGTTTCAGCATAGATCATCTGTCTTTCATCTACCTCGAGGTGCCCATCTTCATAAAGAAACCTCGCAGGATGGATTTACAAGCTATCGTAGACAAAATCATTTCTAAGTTGGAGGCTTGGAACGGTGCGCTCCTCTTGATCATGGGTAATGTACAATTAGTGCAATTTGTCACTCAGGGTATGCTCGTGCACAGTTTCCATGTTTCTCTCCTAAAATCACTAGACAAGTGTATTAAAAACTTTATCTAGTCAGGTGACCCACTCATTCGCAAAATCACCACAGTGGCTTGGCGAATGGTTTGTTCTCCCTTCAACGACGGCAGGCTCAAGCTTCGCTCCCTTCGGACTATGAATGAAGGGGCCTTATTAAATTTGTGCTAGGAGTTATTGGCAACTAGTAAAAAATGGGCGAGTTTTTTTCCAAGTGAGATTCCTTGTGAGATAACGGCCCCTTCAATCTTACGCTAAATCCTTTATTTAGCCTGGCATTTAACATCATCTTGCCACCGTTTTGCAACACTCCTCATAGAAGCTAGGAGATGGCACTTTTATAAATTTCTGGCACTAAAGTGGCTTTCTTAGCCAATTATAGATCTCCTCTATATCCCCATCACTCTTACAAGCACGAGTTGCAGACTTTCTGCATAATGGCAAATGGGTGGTCCCCCCACTTCACTGGATTGGTCTCCTTAGCTTGTCTTAGAGCTTGCCAAACTACACATCCTTCTTTATAAGGAGAGAAACCAAATGGTATGTGTGGTACAGATTCAGGCCTACTATCCTTCAAGGATGCCTAGTCTTGTCTTCAGCAACCTCAACCCAAGCTATCATAGGGCAAACTTATTTGGAATAACATCATTCCTCCTTCCCGTTCCTTCCTAGTGTGGTGGCTCTTCTATAACCACATGCCAACAGTGAGAATTTGAAGGTTTGTGGCTGCACTATAGTTTCTCGATGTGATCTTTGCTACTAGGAGGAAGAATCTTCCTCTCATCTATTCCTCTATTATCCTCTTGCTTTATCTCTGTGGCATTGGTTCAATTCCATCATAAACCATGCTATCAACCTTTCCTCAATAGCTACTATCTTCAATATGTGTGATTGTGATTAGAGCCCGCAAGCCAAAGATGTCATCCTAGCTGGCCTTATTAACATCTTTTAGGCCATTTGGTACTACTGGAATAAATGTAGATTTGAAAACCGCTTAATCTCTACCGATGTTGCCATTAGTTTGATTGCCATCATAGTTTCGCTCACTGACGACTTATCTAATGGGCATATGGCTTCTTTGATCACAAATTTACCATCTTAAAAGTGTTTGTAGTTTCTAGCCACCTACACAAAGCCCTGTCAGTCAAGCAAATTAACTGGTACCCTTCAACCAGCGAATGGATCAAATGCAATACTAACGGTGCTACCAAAGGCTCCCTAGGTCTCGCCGGTAGCAAAGGCATTTTCAGAGATAGCAATACAACTATTGTGGGCCGCTTCTACTCATTCCTTGGGGTTGCATCCTATCTTTCTACAGAACTAATGGTTGCCATCCTTGCCAATGAAGAAGCCCATCGTCGTGGTTGGTGGAGGCTCTAGCTAGAATGTGATTCCATGCTAGTCATTTTAGCTTTTAATTCCCCCAAGTTAGTGCCTTATTCCTTTCAGAACAGATGGAAAAACTACCTCTTTCTCCTTTAAAGTATGGATTTCTATGTCATCTTGCATATCCATAGGGAGGGTCATGCCTATGCTGATAAGCTCATTTCTTTTGGCATTTTGTCCAAACGCTCTTCTTTGGTGGGACTCTATCCCCCACTTTTATTTCGGATGAGTTTTTTTGCAATAGACTTAAGCTTCCTAGCTATAGGTTTCAAAACCCTGTATTTTCTACTTCTTTACCTCTCCATGGGTTTGGTTTTATGTCCCCCATGTTTTCACTTTGTATCTTTTTTCTTTTTTTAACAGAATTTTGGGGTGCTACAAATGATGGATAATGTTTGCAGTGTCAATAAAGTTGGGATGGCTAGCACTATTGTGATGCTTTTACACTCCATTAGTTTTATAAATATATCTATATATGTGTGTGTGTGTGTGTGTGTCATATGTTTTATTACAACTAGTTTAATAAATTACAAGCATATACATGTAGAGTACCTATATGCATTATGGCTAAAGTTAATGGGATTGCTCTCTAACTATCCTCAATGGTATACGACACGTTTAAGGCTTCTACGACTTAAGGTAATACCAGGTGACTACCAAAGCCACAAAATAGCTATGATGAGATTAAATTATTAATCTCATTAGAACCTTAAACCTATTCATAGCCCCTACATAGCTAATATCTCAAACTTGAGTCTAGACACTTAAACTTAATTAAACTTGCACACATAAATCCCACACTAAAATTAAGTGTACTTAGGAGTCTTAGGAATCCACATAAACTAACTAAGTTTCCTCCCCCTTTACATAAGACTCGAAAAAACCTTCTCTTTTTTTTTTCCTTACTTCTCCAACACAAACCCCCCAACTTGAATATATCTTTCTCTCGACCCCCCCCCTCCCATTCTCACCTCCCCTCCCTCAAATCTCCCATTCCCCTCAATTTTCACACCACCACTACACAAAGCATCAAGCCCCCATTGAGTTCTCCTCCACCTCCTCTCGATCTCCCTTTCTACACCAACCCACCACCACTACACCTCACTCCTTAAGCACGTAACCCCGACCACGCCATCCTCCACAAAGCCCATGGCTTCCACCTTAACTCACCACCACCTCTAAAGCTCATCACAACTGCCATGAGACCACCATCACAAGGCTGTCACAAACTCACCTCATAATCACCAAACTAAGGCCACCACCACAAGTCACCATACCACCACCAAAACCCCTTTTGCATGTAACTTTTACCCTTTTCCCCTTGTGACAGTGACTATATCCACCCCAGGGAAGTGTTTGTGAAAGCAAATGGAAACTACAAGTGGAGGTGATGCTTTTCCCCAATTGTGGTTTTGATGATTTATGCCTAACTTGGTGAGTGCAATTTGTAATTTGGTCGTTTGTGTGTTATGTGGTGTGTCTTGAACTGTTTTGTTTGATTTTTATGGAAACCTCTACTCAAAGATAAGTCTATTAGTAATGAACTATTAGTTAGATGAGCAATGGGCTGCAAGGGACATACGGTTTGCATGAAACCGAGCAGGGAGAAGTCACAGTTTGGTACATTAAGGAATGGAAAGCAGGGACCCATTAGTAGAGGTCTTGGGGTATGGTATCAAGTGGTGGAAGTCCCAATGGCTAGGATAGCACCCTTAAGCCAAGATACTCACCCGATTTAATTTGATAACCCCGACAACTGCTAAGCATTTTAGAATTGATGCGAGAGTATGCCACTGTATTGGACTGTGGATGTCTTATTGCTAATTTCCTCAATGATGATGAGGATTGTACCATATTAATGATGTTGAAAGAGGTATATGTACTTCCCAATTCTAGTGTGATGCATTGCTCATCAATAGGGAGTATGGATCCATAGATAGTAAAGGGTAGACTATATAACTTAAATAAAAACCCTAGGTTCCTTTCTCATGATTGTTAGTTGTATTTTATCTTATGTTTAACAGTAAAATTTCCTACCATCTATTTATGGATGGATACACAAAGATGATGATCACACCTCTATGTCGCTCTAGATGATTCATAAACTACTCAAGCGAACAAGGGGTTGTAGGACTGGGGGGCTTGCTTTCTTTTTGGTTGTATATGGGATGGGATAGGTTATAAACACTACTTTGATTTAGGACCCTTTTTGCTATATATAGTGGGATAGGTAGTGTCTCATGTTGTATATTTTGGCAATTTCCTTGTATCTCATTTGACTTTCTATGTATTCAACTTTGATGTATTTGACAGTAGATGATGATGTACTCAGAACTTATGTACAGTATTTGATGCATAATATATAGACTATATTTATTTTATCTTTTACCCTCATTTCCAAGTTCTATTTTAGATTATGTTTTTCAATTTTAAAAAGCAATGTATGCAAATCAAATGTAAATAAATGAAAAAAAAATAGTAATAATAACTAATTAAATAAATAAACAAGTATAGGTTGTGTCCAATGTGAACAGGTGTCACATTAAGCTTTAATGTCATTTCTTAATGGGTTGTTATTTTTGGATTATCCCCTAATCCTTTTTTTTATTTTGAGTTAATTTCATGTTTAATTCTTTATTTACTTATCATTTACTTTTATTGTCTTGCGATTTACTTTATTATGTTGCTTTAAATTTTATGTCAATTTATGGTGTTAATTTTTATTTTACATTTTTAGTTGCTATTTATGCTTAAATTTATTTAATTCTCTATTTTATTGTGTTTTGATATTTACTTTTATGTCATTCTATTTATTTTATGACCATGTCATGTTACTTTAAATTTTATGAATTAATGATGCTAATTATTGTTAATTTAAATTTAATTTTATTATTATTATTAATTAAATAATGATTACATGCTAAATTGGTTAATGGGTTAATATGTAATCAATATTATTGATGGTCTAATGTTGTTATTGGGCTTCGGTCCCCTAGTTATGTTGGAGCAAGAAGAATTTTTTATTATTATTATTATTATCATAAAGCTTAATAAAATAAAAAGTAGGTAACTAAAATAAATTTAATTGGTTAAGAAGTGGGATTTAAATAGGGAGAGAAACATTTTTTTCTGATAAGGAATAAATGGCTCTTAGCCCATTCCCCTTTTTTATAAACAAAAAGGAATTTTTTTTATCTATAATCATTAAATCATTAAGTATCTAAAATTGAATTTTTCAAGTGGTGTGCAACTAAACATAAAATAAAAATAAATGAATATGGTCTTTTGTTAGAAGGGCATTCAACCCTTTAGAAAATTAAGTGGGCTAAGAAGGAAATTTTTCTACTACTAAATTTAATTAGTAACAACTAATATAAATAATTAAGGTTTTGGTAAAAATAGTTAGAAAATGAATTTTTAAAAACTTGCTTTCTTATGGATATGGGGTCTTGGCCCTTTTAGGAAAACTAAGGAAAATAAATATTATTTTTACAATAATTTCAATACCTTTAACCAATTATTATTCCTAGTCTAAAATGGTAAAAAGTTTTATAAAAATAATTAACTATATAACTATTATTTTTGGCAACTTATAGTTAATTTTAGAAGAAAATATTGAGTTTTTATAAGGTAGAAGAATAAATAGGTTGGCAATAAATATTTTATAAAGTTTAAAGAATGATAAATGCTTTTATCAAATAAAATAAAAATGCATATACTTATAAATATATGTGTGTGCACTGTTTTAACCACCAAAAAGGAAAAATGAAAAATTGATTAAAAATAAGATATTTGTATCAAATTATGGTATCCTACATCTAAAAGAAATAAGAAGGAAAATTTTTAGTATGCTTTGTGGTTACAACATAATATGATCTTCCATATTAGAAAAGAATTATTCTTCAATATTAATGCTTAACTAATTTATAAAATTATTACAAAATATTAGCTATAGTCATTTTGGGAAAATTTTACTTTTTAAGTAATCCGAGTTGAAAAATTAGAAAAGAAGAAAGATAAATCAAACAAATTAAATTTAGAAACTATGTTTAAAATATGTGTGCGTGTGTGTGTTGTGTATGTTTTCTTAAAATTATGTGCATGGAATTTTATTTGCTTATTATATCCTGTGATTATATCCAAGTCTTTATCATTGTGAATGATGAGTATATCTTTGTGAAAGTGATTTTGGAACTCTACTAGATTTTCCAAAGAGTATGTTGCGAAATTTAGAAAACAAAGTCATAGGAAATCCTTGTTAAGTTAAGACCATCCTAAAAAGCATAAGTTTCTATGTTTAGGAAGTCACAGTTTGGTACACTGCGGGATGAAAGGTAGGGACCATTGTTCAGGTCTTGAAGGTAAAGGTACTAAGTTGTGAATGTCCCAATACCCAAGATAGCATCCTCGAGCTAGGACGAATCACGTAAGCTGACTTGGTAACCCAATGCCTGCTCAATCTCAATGGGATTGGTGTAATGTATACCCTTGATGGGCAAGAGGCCCTTTCCTAGAGTATAATGATTACAACATGGATGTTTGTACCTTGTAAAGGCTTATACAAACTCCCAATCACTTTGTAGTGATTCCTGATGATTAAGGTGAATCATTAGATATGAGCATGGATCCTTACGTCTACTAAAGGTTTATGGTTAAGTCATCACAACTTAGGTCAGACCCTGGGTTCCCTATAATGACCCAACTTCATCACAAGGAAACTTGATTACCACAACTAGAGTTCAATTTTAAATTTCTATTGTGAAAGCTCTTATGAGCGGAATTTTTTTTCACAACTTCAAAATACTTTTGTAATACTAGTGCCTGCTCAAAATAGAAATCAAAATCTACATCAATGAGCATGAAATAAGAAAATCTCATAACCATGGAAACATCAACACTACATGTATATAAGAAATCAAAATAATCGAAGGTGAAGTGTGTGCCAATACAGGTGACCAACCTACGAATGCAGTTTGAGAAGGGGAGGGAGATTATACATATAGACATTCCCTAATCTATGTTGGTTATAAAAACTGACTCATATAACTAAAGAGGAATAACCCGATACGGATCTCATCTCTATAAATAAAGCTCTAGATACAGGGCAAGTGGTATAGTTTGAGTTGCCTCTACCTCTTCCATGTACATAGGCCTCTCGCCTCTAGGGGCATCTGGCAATGCCAAACCGAAGAAGCTATAAGGTCATTGAAAGGATCAAAAACTAACTCCTCCAAGCTCCATGGGGTGTCGTGTTAGAACCAAAGACTTATGAAACATCTAGTCCCTTAGGTTTTGAAGATAAAAATAACTAATTAAATTTTAAAGTTTTCGTAATATTTTGTTGAAAAAGGTTTTTCAAGCATCCAATGCACTAGTATATAGCAAGCATCCATTAGGCTTCTATATGATACTCGTCCATGTTATAAGTTTTTCTCTAACTACTAAGTTTTAAAAATGCTTTAACTCTGCGTATTATTCACAAATACATTGAGACTAGTGCTTTACCTCTTAAAATAATCTAACATTCAAATTTTTGAGTATTTAATGAAAGACAGGATGTTTTTACATATAGGCAGAACTTTACAGAAAAAGGAAGTCAACTGTCAACTATCATAACCAAATAAGGAACATTCAAAAAAACAGCTCTAAAACGCAGAACCGCACCTTTTATTTTAGTGCAAAAACAAAAGTTACTTTTCTGACTCTAGTATAAACTCAATATACATGCATACATGCAGAAGAAATGTTGAATTTCCCTCTTGAAGACTGAAGCCATAAATCTCAACAGCTATCTTCTAAATAGTTATATATACCAGTTTAGAAGAAAGGTAGAGAACCAAGAGACGAGCTTTGTGCTACCTAGACGAGCTTGAAAAATCATCAAAATTCTTTGTGTAGAAAAATTCTTGTACTACTCTTAAACTTTCATACCCTCTCTCTGTGAGTTGATTGTTAACAACTATTTCACGTTGTGAAAGCTTGGAAAGGCTTAGTGATTAAAGAATACTTGGATGGTTAAGTGATTTGGGTTGGTCACCTTGTAACGCCTGGGAAGGCAAAGAAAAATACTTGCTTGTAAGCAACAGATTGGTTACTAGAAAACCTTCAAGATGAAGGGATTGGACGTAGTTCATATTGAGTGAACTAGTATAAAATCCTTTGAGTGCTTTTCTTTCCTTATCCATATATTCGCCTAAATTAATTATTTCTTTAACTCGACTTTTATTTTGTTTAAAAGTTTTAGAACACATAATTCAATCCCCCATTCTTGCATGTTCTCTGTTCTTTCAATTGGTATCAGAGCTCGACCTCTTGGAGTTGAGCATCTAACAGTGCAGGGGTAAAAAGATCTTAAGTATACATAGATAACGAAGGACAAGCAGTCAACAAACCACCTTTTTCAAAGGTCAAAATTATGGCTATTGGAAACAAAAGATGATAGCCTTCTTTGATGCATGTCACATTGATATGTGGGATGTTGTGGAGACAGGTGACTATCTACCTGTTCATCAAACGAAATAGAACTGTCGAGAGGTCAATAGACAGAAGCACATAAACAAAGGTATCTGCTAAGCTCTAAAGCTCGAAATGCTATTATGTGTGCTTTATCTAAATTTGAGTATGAGAAAGTGCATAGCTTGAAAAGTGCAAAGAATATGTGAGACACTCTAGCTTTTGCTTATAAGGGTACCTCACAAATAAAAAAATCTAAGCTAAGTCTACTTGTAAGACAATATGAGTTATTTATTATGGAAGACAATGGAACTATTGAACTTATGTTTGGTAGATTTTAAACTATTATAAATAACTTTAGATCTCTAGGTAAAACTTATGACAATTATAATCATATTGACAAAATTCTGAGAAGTTTGTGTAGATAGTGGAGATCACAGGTTACAGCCCTAAAAGTGTCCAAGGATTTAACAATTCTCTCAATGGCAAGAGCTACTTGGAACTCTCGAGGTTCATGAGTTGGAACTAAGCAGGACGAAGGACTGAGAAGAGGAAAATCCATTACTCTAAGTGCTCAGCCTCTAATGAAAGGATCACATCCAAACCTCTAAACGTAGAAGAATCCTATGAGGAAGCGTCTGAAGAAGATGCTCTGATGAAGATGAGATATCTTTCATATCCAGAAAGTACAAGCAATGTGGAGGAAAAAAGGAGGATCCAAAGCTAGAAACTTTACTAAAAAGCTTAGTAAGGAACCCAAGGAGAAGAGTCCACTATCTGCTTCGAATGCAAAAAACCTAGACATTTAAAAGCTAACTGTCCAAGCCCACAAAAGGAGAAACCTTAATGACTTGTCTTCTCTTCAAGAGGCATATAATGAACTGCTTTCTAATTCTTCAACTCTCTCAGTTGGTTATAAAGAACTAAAAAGGAAGTTTTCAAAAATGTCAAAAAAAAAAATTGCTCAAAAAGAATTATGAAAACATTATGAGAGGGAATGAAATATTAAAGGTAGATAAATCAAAAGATTTTCTCGAAGTAAAACCTCCTAATGAAGCATCAAAACTTTAGAAGGAAGTAAATTGCTTAAAAGAAAGTCTATCCACATTTGTCAGTGGAACTAAAAATTTAAACAAAATTCTATCTTATAGACAAAGTCCACATGACAAATTTGGATTTGGCTTTGTTAAAAAGGAAGAAACCTCTAGAACAGCTAAAGCTATTGCTTTTTGTAAATACTATGGAAAAAGTGGTCATGAATCATCTCGATATATTCATCGTCCAACTACAAAGGCATCCAGTGCCTTCAAAACTAAAAGAAAGGACCCAAGTCCATTTGGGTACCTAAATCCATTATTATTCCTGTTGTAGATCTGCTTGACAACAGAAAAGAAACCCTAGTCATGGTGTACCTAAACAATGACTGCTCACAACACATGATAGGAGAAAAGTCTATGTTCTAAAGCCTCTAACAAAAAAGTGGTGGATGGGTCACTTTTGGAGGAAATCAGAAGAGGAAGCTAAAAGGAATAAGTAAAATTGGTAAGCATTCCTTACCTTCCATTGATAATGATTTAAATGTTGAAGGACTCCGACACAATCTTCTAAGCATAAGTCAATTATGTGACAGTGGACACTGTGTTTCCTTTAACAAAGATGAATGTATAGTCAAAAACATGGATGGATCCATGCTATTTTCTGCAAAAAGGCAAAGCAATCTGTATAAGATTGACTTAAATGATCTAACAAATCAAAAAGTATCATGTTTAGTATCCATCAACGAGAGTCAATGGACTTGGCATAAGAAACTTAGACATGCAAGCTTGAGATTGATCTCGAAGCTAAATAAGCATAACCTCGTAAGGGGTCTTCCAAATCTTATATACAAATTCGACATTCTCTGTGATGCTCATCAAAAAGGGAAACAAGTGAAAAACTGTTTTGATTCAAAAAATGTTGTTTCCACTGCTAGAGCTCTTGAATTCTTACATATTGATTTGTTTGGACCAACTAGAACGACCTCGCTTGGTGCAAAACGATATAGACTAGTTATGATGGATAATTATACTAGATAGACATGGGTTATGTTCTTAAGACATAAGGATAAATATTTTAAAGTCTTTTCTATATTTTGTAAAAGAGTTCAAAATGAAAAAGGTGTTTGCATAGCTTCAATCAAAAGCGATCATAGAAGGAGAGTTTGAAAACGAAAGTTTTCAATGGTTCTATAAGGAGAATGGAATTCTCCATAATTTTTCTGTACCTTGTACACCTCAACAAAATTGTGTGGTAAAGAGAAAGAACAGGTCATTACAAGAAATGGCCAGAACCATGCTTAATTATAACTCAACTCCTAAACAATTATGGGCTGAAGTTGTAAACACAACATGTTGTTTACAAAATAGAATATATATTAGACCTATTTTGAAAAAGACTCCCTATGAATTGTGGAAAGGACGAAAACCCAACATATCATATTTCCATCCCTTTGGATGTCAATGTTTTATTTTAAACATTAAGGACAATCTTGGAAAGTTTGACTCTAAGTGTGACGATGGAATATTGTTAGGATATTATGAAACATCTAAGGCATATAGAGTCTACAACTCTAGAACCTTAACAATTGAAGAAGCTATTCATGTTAAATTTAATGACAGTAAGCCTGATAGAGAACTATCAGAGCTTGACGAATCTTTTGCAGATATGAAGTTGGACGATACCAAAGAACCAGGGTCCAAGACTCCTTTAGACAATTCAAAAGAAGATCAAAAAGAACCAACTATATGATATTGGTAAATAAAAAATTATCATCCAGAGATCAAATTCTAGGAAATGTACACAATCATGTCAGAACAAGATCTACCTTCAAAGAACAAGCTCAAACTGCCCTAATTTCCCAGATGGAACCAAAGATAGTAGATGAAGCTCTACTCGACAAAGGATGGATTAAAGCCATTAAAGAATAGCTTAATCAATTCAAAAGAAATGACGTATAGAAGCTAGCTCCTCTACCTAAAGACAAGTTAGTAATAGGAACGAAATGGGATTTTAGAGATAAGTTGAATGAGGCAGGTAAAGTAGTAAGAAACAATGCTAGACTTGTAGCTCAAGGTTACTCATAACAAGAAGGTATATATTTCACTAAAACTTTTGCACCTATAGCTAGAAAAGAAGCCATTTGCATTCTACTTTCATTTATTGCTCATAGTGATATGAAGCTCTATCAAATGGATGTAAAAAATGCATTCCTTAATGGTATAATAAATAAATAAGTTTATGTGAAACAACCTCCTAGTTTTGAGAGTGATACTCTTCCTAGTCATGTCTTTAAACTCAAAAAGACTTTGTATGGACTCAAGCAAGCTCCAAGAGCTTGGTATGAGAAATTAAGTTCTTTTCTTTTGGAAAATGGTTTTATAAGAGGAAAAGTAAACACGACTCTATTTTGCTAAAACAAAAATTCAAATTTTATCATTGCACAAATATATGTGGATGAAATCATATTTGGCACTACTAATGAAGCTCTATGTAGAGATTTTTCTAACCTTATAATGACAGAGTTTGAAATGAGCATGATGAGTGAATTAAAATTCTTTTTGGGATTACAAATAAAACAAACAAGCAGTCATATATACATACATCAAAGCAAGTACGCAAAAGAGTTAATAAAAAGGTACAAGATGAATGATGCTAAAAAAATGAGCACACCCATGCATCCATCTTCAGTGCTTGGACTGGATGACATAACCAAAAAGGTAGACAAAGCCACATACAGAGGTATGATTGGATCTCTACTATATCTTATAGTGTCCAGACCAGATATTATGTTCAATGTATGTATCTGTGTTCGCTTTCAATCTGATCCTGGAGAAATTCATCTCACTGTTGTTAAAAGAATATTTAGATACTTAAAAGGAACCATTAACCTTGGTCTGTGCTTTAAGTCAAGTAAAGAATACAGGTTAGTTGGATTCTGTGATGCTAACTATGTTGGAGACAAAATAGAACGAAAAAGCACCAGTGGAGGATGTCACTTCATTCGGAGCAGTCTTGTCTCTTGGATGAGCAAAAGGCAAGAAACAATTGCTTTATCTACAGCAGAAGCAGAGTATATATCAGCAACGTCCTACTGTTCACAGCTTCCATGGATCAAACATCAACTAGAAGACCACAATATCTATAAGAGTAAGATTCCTACTCTTTATGATAACACTGCTGCCATAAATCTCTCTAAAAATCCCATATTACATTCTAGAACAAAGCATATTGAAATTAAACATCACTTTATAAGAGATTATGTTCTGAAAGAGGTTATTGATATTCAGTTTATCAACACTCAAAATCAACTAACAAACATATTTACAAAACCAATTCCTGAAGATAAACTTGTCCATATTCGATATCATCTTGGTATGAAATTTATAAAGGAATAATTCCTTTTTTCCTTGAACGTCCAATGTCACAAAGCATCCA
Organism: Spatholobus suberectus; assembly: GCA_004329165.1. NCBI lineage: Eukaryota > Viridiplantae > Streptophyta > Magnoliopsida > Fabales > Fabaceae > Spatholobus > Spatholobus suberectus. The sequence goes on from CM014736.1 coordinate 48,568,685, forward strand.
TTGTCATATCATCGTCCATTGTGCATGCATCCATTATTGTTGCATCCATATAGTGTAACGATTCGTATTTAAAAGCATAAATATCTTCATCTATATACCATTATGTTTTTAATGATAATGATTTGGAATAAATGCTTTATTCCTTATTTGAGTCACACCTGCGCAACAACTGACATCATGAAATGTGCACACTTTCCTCACCTGACCCACACATTTATTGCGCATTTTCTCTTTTTCCTCTCAAAATTTTTGAAATACCACCACAACACAAAAACCTTTCGGTTACTTCCCAAACACATAAAAACTTACTCTGCAAAACTAAGAACCCTAATCCATACTCACACTCTAATATCGCTTTTTCCTCCTCGCTTCTAAAATCACTAAAACTCCAATCTCTGTTCCCTCAACCTTGCAACCATGGTGAGTGAAAAGGCAGACAACTCCATGAAAGCTACCACCAAAGTAAAAGGTTCTGATCAAAGCAGCGCTATTGTTTTCATTGAAAATAGATTTGACATTGATGCTCTTGATGAGATGGGTGTCAAAGTAAAAGACAACCTTTTGAGGTGTAGAATCCTCAATTACTTCCGCCTCAATAAAATTATCTACTTTGAGCTCATCAAACGTTTCTAGAGAGCTGCTCTGTTCATCGACAACAGTGTAGTTGGCACTGTCCTGAGGGTGCAAGTGACCATAGATCTCGAGAGCATCGCACAGGTTGTTGGATGAGAACGTGTTGGTTCCTACATCAAAAATAGCTGGGAAGACAACTATAGAGGTCACGACACAGTGGATGCTGCGCTAATAGGTCCTAACACTAAAAGGCATGTTGAATACAGTAAGCTGGCCAAGGAAGGAAAGGTTTTCTAGCAGTTTCTCAACAAAGGGATTCTTCACAAGGCTAGGTCCAAAGACAGTGTGACCTTTCTGCACCGTTTTTCCATCTTTCACATGATAACAGGGCAACAGTTCAACCTTCCTCATCTGATTTTGACCAACATTTTTAGAACAATGAAAGGAAGACAAGAAACTAATCAAATCACCTACTCCGCACTTCTGACAAGAATTTTCTAGATGCAGCAAGTATTCTATGAATTCTTCCAATTAACAGTGGCTGAGCAAGCAGAGATCAGGAAACTTAGTGGTGGCCTCAAGTTTACCCAACTACCATTTGGACAAAACAATATCATCCAAATGAAGGCTTGGTTTGTTCTGAAACCCATCAGAAAAGCTTCCAAGTCTTAGGAAGTAAAGGAAGAACCTGCAAAATAGTTACCGCAACCTAAAGAAGAACAAGTTGCACCACAAGAAGAACAAGAGGACGATGAAGCTCTATTTGTCCATCTTGTTTCTGTGTCAAGACCAATTATCTCCAAGCGACAACTGTCCAAGGGTCGCTCATTTAGACAATCCTCTACGTCTAGGATGGCAAGATCTAAGACACAATAAGCACCAGTGTCCAAGGCTCCTCCTCCTACTGCTGCCCTTCCACCTGCACCACCTGCCAAGAAGAAACTCAGGCTACAACAAGACTTTGATGATGAAGATGGTGAGTTTATTGCAATCCTGTTAAAGAAACAAAAAACTACCATAGTGGCAGTTTTTACACCTGAAGATGAAGCTCTTCCAGTCAACACTACTGCTCCTCGCAAACGGGTATCTCAAATTAAGGCAGCGCCTGATACAAGCAAGAAAATTAAGTCTTCTGCTTTAGATATTGCAACTATTTATGAACAAGAATTTGTTGACTCTTTGATTGTTGACCTACTAAAGCCCAAACACAAACCACCCTTTCTCACCCTAAACCACACACCATGGCCAAAGGAACTCTCATACTTGACTTTGATGGTAATCAACTGTTGGATAGCTCAGGAAAACGCATCACATACGAACCACTACCATCTGACTACCCTTCATGGTACATACCCATCTACATTGCACCTGAACCAGACATGTTGTTGCCTGGTAATGAAGGTTATGTATGCACCATCTTCATTCTTGGTCTAGTAAAATTGCATCTATCTATCAAGCTGCCTAAACAAAAGAAGATTGTATACGAAGACTGGTGTATGCCCAGACATATACCAATTTCTGTTGCTGACCCAATGACTAGTATAAACCTTAATGTCTTCTCAACATTCTTTGGACAAACTGAGGATTGGACCCTAATAAAGAAATAATTGATACTTTTATTTAAACAGCATAACAAGCAAAATCTTGTTTTCGACCCTTATCTGGACAACTACACACACCAACCATCCAAAGAGTATTTAGCTCTGCCTCCTGGTGCCATTGAAAATTTGGCTCTAAAGCGTTTTATTAGAAGAAGGTATCCTAAGATCTTCACTGCATGGCGCTTCAACACACATCCTTCTGGAGTACTTCAACATAAAGTACCTCCATTAAAGGATCTTGAAAATGCAAAGAAGAAAAAACAGCAAGGCATGCCTAAAAGAACTATTCATCTTAGGCCTACTGCTTTGAAGTTTAGGCCTCCGGACCCTACTAAAGCTAGATTCTTCCCAACCTCGCATAGGCAAATGTACTGTGCATCTATCAAGAGCTTTATGGATTTAAAATATCAACTGTTTATTCCTCCATCGCAACATGTTTCACACAAAACAGTTGTTCGCATTCAACCAGACCTGATCTACCCAAGGTTGCCTACCTTGGACATCAACAAGAAAAAGGTGAAGTTGTTGACGAAGTCCCCCTCTTTGCCACTACCATCCAAAGTTGAGTTTCAATAGAACAACTAAATCACTTTGGAATGGTACCTGTCTTGAGGGATAATGGAGGACATGGATGCGGACAATGTTGAATGCTTTTAGCATCAGCATATGTGGACCTGTGAACAACAAGCGTCCAGTAGTGGACTGTATGCAAACGATAAAGCTGAAACTCCAACTTTTGAAGAACAATAAGTGCATGCAGCACCCTGCTAATTTATTTCACTTTTCTAACACTTCTGCTGCCTTTCTCTGTCTAGCCGATATGTGTCCAATCATTAGCCTTAAAACCTCAATTCTCTATGCCATTTTGGCTACTGTGACCAGTCCACGATTCATTAAGCCACCCTACCCTTGGGAGTCTACTTTTCCTTGCTACCACCATCTACATCCACATCAAGTCAACATTCCACATCTTAAGTTTCTGGAAGCTCCACCTTGAAGTTTGCCCTCAAACACCACCTCACCCACCCTCCCCAACATCCCTACCTCCACCAACACCCGATTCCCAAGCCTTTGCCAGCCTCCTTACTACCCTCCTTGCCCCTCCCCCTCTCCCTCCTATTGACCCCGCCATCCAACCTACATGGCCCTTCTACAACAATTCTTCAAACCAATAAGAAATCCTCCGCACTCCTCACCTATCTCCCTATCCATCTCCACCTTCATCCCCCTTATACACCGCAGTGAGTGTAATGTCTTTTTCTTCGCTTTTTGCTAATGTCAAAAAAGGGAGATTAGAAGAATATAAAGTTTTTTTTACAAATGTCTACTTTTTGATGTCTACTTCACCGCTTTTTAAGTTCTTTTAAAGTTTTTGTACAATAGCTTGTTTTAAAAATTTATACTTATCATATGACATTCAAGCACACTTTAGATATGCTTTGAATATTACAAATATATACTCTCTACATTTCGAATATGTGTTAATTTGCTTGAAATATTATACTCAGGGAGAGTATGACTGTAAATCTAACTGATCTCATCTTATGCATTCTTGAGATATATATATATATGTGTGTGTGTGTGTGTGTGTGTGTGTGTGTGTGTGTGTGTGTGTGTGTGTGTGTGTGTGTGTGTGTGTGTGTGCTCAAAAAGCTTAAAAATTAATAAGGTTAGTCATCATCAAAAAGTGGGAGATTGTTAGAACCAAAGACGTATGAAGTGCCTAGTCCCTCAAGTTTTGAAGATAATAATAACTTTTAAATTTAAAGTTTTCATTAGATTCTATTGAAAAAGGTTTTTCAAGCATCCAATGCACTAGTGTATAGCAAGCATCCATTAGGCTCCTATATGATACTCGTCCATGTTATAAGTTTTTCTCCAACGGCTAAGTTTTAAAAATGCTTTAACTCTGCGTATTTACAAATACATTGAGACTAGTGCTTTACCTCTTAAAATAATCTAACATTCAAATTTCTGAGTATTTAATGAAAGACGGGATGTTTTTACGTATAAGCATAACTTTGTAGAAAAAGAAAGTCAACCTATCAACTGTCATAACCAAATAAGAAATGTTTAGAAAAACAGCTCTGAAATGCAAAACTGCACCTTCTATTTTAGTACAAAAACAAAAGTTACTTTTCTGACTCTATTACAAACTTGATATACATGCATACATGCAGAAGAAACGTTGAATTTCCCTTTTGAAGACTGAAGTAGGAAATCTCAATGGTTATCTTCTAAAAGGATGTATATATCAGTTCAGAAGAAAGGCAAAGAACCAAGAGACAAACTTTGTGCTGCTTGGACGACCTTAAAAAATCATCAAAATTCTTTGCATAGAAAAGTTATTGTACTGCTCTTAAACTTTCATACCCTCACTTTATGAGTTGATTGTTAACAACTGTTTCATGTTGTGAAAGCCTAGAGAGGCTTAATGATTAAAGAATACTTGGGTGGTTAAGTGATTTGGGTGGATCACCTTGGAGTGTCTGGAGAGGTAGAGAAAAATACTTGCTTGTAACCAATAGATTGGTTAGTAGAAAACCTTCAGGACGAACAGACTAGACGTAGCTCATATTGAGTGAACTAGTATAAAATCCTTTGTGTGCTTTTCTTTCCTTATCCATATATACGCAAATTAATTATTTCTTTAACTTGGCTTTTATTTTGTTAAAAAGTTTTAGAACACACAATTCAAACCCCCTTCTTGAGTGTTCTTTGTTCTTTCATGTCGGGATCTGAGATGTATACGAAGACGACTTCTACATCTCATTATCCATTGATAGTGGTGAGATCTAGAAGGCGTCATCCTTCAGTACAAATATACACTCCCAAAAGGTGAAAGAGAACTCGAGGTCTAAGAAGGCCTCCGTCCATGTACTCTCACGACAATAAGTCATCGCGATCGTCACAGTCACACACACACATAAAACTCACAAGTAAAGATAAGCTACATAAAGAATAAACATAACAAAACAAGCATGTAACATACTAAGCATAAAGACAAATATATATACCTAATCACAACTTATAGGCATAATACAAAGGTTTCACATTCCAAATCAAATTATGACCAAGCATACAGATGCAAACCATGATCCTAGACTCTCCATGGAAATCTAATAACTGAGTGACCAGCCTGAATATTCCTTAATTATGGTATAATAAACACAAATACCCTCACCAGGGTTCTTAAAGTAGCACGTGCCTAAACTATTTGTGGAATACTAGCCACTAATCATGTGAACCAATACACTTGTTAGGATTTTCGTATAGGGGAACCGCTACCACGACCTAAGGTTTGCAAGACCCCGGTCTCTTGTGGAATTATGCCATTCGTAGTCCTCAAGCTTTCACACCCAGCTTGCACCGCATTCTCGTGAATACTGACACCTTTGGTACCACATGCTCATAGCAACAATGCATAAGTGCATGACAAACAACTCATCATAACAAATATTGATGGAAACATGTATCAACAACCGCTTATAGTTCACACTCGGATAAGCCTTTATCAACCATTTACAACAAAATCAACATGCCATCAAGTCTCAATTTTTCATCACATCATGGATTCGCTTAGTTTATCCTCACGAAAATAACATCCTCATGTGTCACAACACTAGGCACGATCCAGCATTAACCCATCATCATGTGCCACAACAAAGAGCCCTATCTAGTGCTAGCCCTTCCATAGGACCCTATCCAGAGCGATCCTAATGAGGATAAACTACGATCCTCCCTCTAGAAACACCTTATTAATTTTCAACAACTTATTTTAAACCTTTTATTACTTATTTTTGTTTTAAAGGCCATGTTATTTATTTTAAATCCATTTATTTAGATGAAAAAGGTTTGGAAGAAAACATCATTTCTATCCAATCTTATGTAATAATTATAAGATAAATAATTTTGGTTTAGAATAATTTAGATAAAGGTTTCTGAATTAAAAGCACCATTTTAAAACTTAAGTCTTAGATTTTCATAAAACATAATTTTATGAGCCTTACCATTAATCCTTTTTTAATTAAATCACCAAAAATACATTTTAAAATATATAAATTAGAAAAGAATATATTTTATTGAAATTCATATTTAAATTTTATTTTAAAATATTCACAATTAAGTTTTAAGTATAAAATGTGGTGCTTTTATAAAGCTATACAAAAAGTCATGAAACTTTTTATTAAAACAAACTCCAGTAGCTACTAGTTTCTGGCCTCTGTTTCAAAAATCATTTTGAACTAGTAAAAGATTTTTTCTTAACATGATCCATATAAGGTTGAAAAGGAAATTTTGTCTATTTTCTAAAACATTAAAGATCACCTCAAGTAAAAATCAACAAAAAAAGATACAAAAATAACAAGACAATAAAATCAAGATGACCTGCTAGACGATTAGTGAACATGTTTTGCTATTTTCCATATCATAAAAAGACCTTGTAGAGTCTAAACCATTTATTTTCTAAAATTAAACTTAAAATCCTTTTCAAAATGACCAAGAACATTAAAAACAAAGGTCTACAGGATTTTATATGATTTTTGAAAGTTCACAGTTCTCAAAAGCACTTTCAGTCAAAAAACAAGTACAACCTTCAGGTTCTAAAATTTATTAAAAATAGAAATAGTACCAAATATAGGCAAACCATAATTCTTAGAAAGCTTTTTGTGTCTATTTTTTGTTCGTTCTAGGAGTTTCCACAAGTACACAACCAAATCTTCCAAAATCGCATTTTACTACACATTGCCAGACTAGCGTTTTCAAAAAATATGCACAACTTTCAAAAAGCTTAACTTCTTCGTTTCTTGACTTTTTAACACATTTCTTGAGTCCATTTTGGAGAAAATTTTGTCTATTTTACAACAAAAGCACTCAAAATATTACTACAACTCTAGATATAGCAAAAAAAATGAAAAATGTTCAGGCATAAAATGAAAACAGCATCAGGAACATTTTACACACATGCACGAAAATGGTTTCTTTCATCAAGTTTACACTTTTAAAAATATCAACAACATTTATAAGTAACAAACCACACAAAAAACAAAATAACTACAATCCAAACACAAGGAAAAAAGTTAGCTTTCCTTACTTTCTGGCAAGGTTCTTCAAAGCTTTAGAATAAGGTATAACAAAAGATGTGTATCTCCTTCAACTTTTAGCAAGATCAACCATCATCCATCACCATTAATGGTCAATATATGAGATGAGCACAAGACAAGAACAAGGTTTAGAACCATAGAAGCAAAGAGAATGGTTTAGACCACTTAGGTCTTGATAGAAATGGGTAGATAAAAATAGAAAAGGGTGAAAGGATGGAACTTACCTAAACAACCTCTTTAATACTTGGATGTCCCAACTCACACTCTAGCACTTAGAAAATTTTAGAACAAGAAAGGAGAACTCTCTCTTAGCTCAGGGTTTTTAGGGGAGAAAAATGAGAGGAAACTTTGCTTAGCACCACTTATAAGACAACTTAAGTGAAGGGTATGGTAACTCACAAAATGGTTACAATTTTATTGGTAATTGAAAAACAAAAATCCAACTTCTTCTACAAGAAGAAGTGGACGTCCAACCCCAAAAACCATGGGTGGTTTTGGTACACTTAATGACATGATGGGAAAATGTGTAGAACTAATGAAGAGACATCTAGTTAGATTTGAACAAATCTAGTTTGTCTAGGAAATTAATGGTTAGCTTAGATGGGTTGGGCTTGGGATGTATAGGTCTTAGGTTTAGGCAGTAGAAATTTTAAATCTCTCACACTAACAATGAAAGTGTAGTCAAATATCAGAATTGATGAAATTAGGTTTAGGGTTTTCTCGCACTTGAATCAATTAAAACAATTTAATTGACTTTAGAATCTAAATGAGTTTATGACTCTTTAGAATTTCTCTAAATAAGGTTGAACTGTCTCTGCCCAAGTCAGGCAGTCAGATTTATGTTATCTGATAGGTTTCTCGATAAACGGTCTTGGATAGCAATGGAGGAAAACCTAGTGTTCTAAACCTTTTGAGTAAGAAAGTTATCAACAAAATAGAATCTAATCATAATTAATTTAAAGTTAATTATAATTAAATTCCATAGTCTTGTACTGCTTATCAACTATAAAGATAAATGTCGACTCAGCAGATATCATCATTGACTGGATTCTCGCAGAAATCTTTGCAGAATCTTAAACAAAAACAAAATGCAATTTTTAATTATCTATTTTTTCATTAGAAATTAAATTTAATTCCTCTTGTTAATTATTCAATCACTTAATTAAGGATCAACATGTTGCAGATTTTACACTGTCAGCCTTCACAATGTATCTCTACACCGCTGGAATCCAAGTAGGCTCAATTTTTGTAGAAAACTTTACTGAAATTTACAAAGCAAATATTATTAATTATTTACTTAAATCGAATTTAAATTTTATTTTTTTTTAGATTATCTACCACTTATGCACAGATTATAAAAGAGAGGTCTTACATATATATATGTATGTATGCACAATACATATATATATGTATATGTCTATACATATACATATACATACACGTATGTATATACATACATACATATACATACATACATACATATGTATATGTATATGTATATGTATATACATATACATATACATACATACATATGTATGTATGTATACACAATACATACATATATATACATACATATGTATATATGTATATATACATACGTAAATATATATATGTGTGTGGGGGGGTGTATACATACGTATGTATATGTGTGTGTATGTACACACACATATATATATACGTATGTATGTGTGTGTATACATACGTATATGTATATATATGTATACACACATATATATGTGTATGTAGACACACACACACACACACACACAAGTTCTTATTGAATAAAGGAAATATCTTCATCTTGGTATATATTTTGTTAGACTAATTTATCCTTCAACCTCAAATCATCTATTACTTTCTTTCAACCTCCCACATCAAGTTAGTTCGCTTCCTTCAACAATTTTCCTTACTTAAAATAAAATCAAGCAAAAGGCTTAGCCTAATGTGTCATCAATCTTCTTATTCTAAAGATATCATTCTTATGTTCTGTGACTTGGCTTTTGTATATATACGATGAAATTTTTTTATATTATTGTAGCATTTTAACCATTTTTATAATATTTTTTACAATTGTATATGTTTAGCACTAGTTCTTGGACGTGAAATATTTGGATGGAATCTCATCAGATTCTCATGAGCCAAACTTCAGTAGTATACTTGTAAAGATTTTAACGCTTAAGTCAGTGTGTGCTGGATACGGAAGGAAAATTAAAGTTAGAGAGAAAATACCTCAGACACTATTAGGTTTATTTATATCATCTGATTTGGTTATCTTGTCATTTCTTACGTGATATGGTGTGGGAAATAACTTCTTGGGAAAATCTTACCAAAATCACTATCTTTAATGAACTATTGGCTATAATTCAATGCTTTGCATTTGTATTATAGTTCGTCCACTGCTAGAAGGTTCTAGATACATGTCTTTTAAGGCCTTGTTGATGGGTTTTAATCATTGGACCGGTACATTGACTTATTTTGCCAAATTGGGCCCAAATTCTCCATAGAGGGATCTAGAATAGTATAATTGTATAATATATAATAAGAGAACCAGATAAAAGAAAAAAATGTGTTACCTAAAAAAGTAAAAAATGCAAATAAACAAGCCATGTCTTTTTGCTAGTGTTAATAATAGTATCTATAATCTATAACAATAATAAAGGGGATATCCTCGCCTAGTCTCCATTTTTTTAGACATTTTTATCCTTTAACTGCTATTGCAAAATGCCTCACTTTTCTTTTTCAACCTTTCATGTCAAATACATTGATAATACAATTGCATCAATTACATATATAACAAATCCAATTCCAAAGAATAAAAAATGCAAACAAACAAGCATGACAGTCATGTCTTTCTACTAGTTATTATAATTAAATTATATAGATTTATCAAATTGTAAAGAAATAATAAATACAAAACAAAATAAAAATAATTATACTCTTATATTATAAATTAAAGAGTTTAATGGATATGTATTGTCAGTGTAAAAAATTTTATACTATCAACCAATTATAAATCACCATTAGTATGACTTTTATGGTAGTTATTGTAAAAGTCAACAAACATACCATAAATGGTAGTTTGTGATTGGATGATAGTATAAAACTACTTTACACTGTCAGTGCATAGTCTTTTTTCTTTAAATTAAAATACACAACTTGAAGAATAACACTCTCACTCTCTTTACTTTCTCAATAAGATACTCTCAATATTCTCTCTTTTCTCTCATTTGGGGGTGTATTTTACACATTATCCTTACAACTAGAAAAAAATTTTCTCTCAACCATCTTAAACTATCCTCATTTTATATTTATTTATATATTTCATTTTTTAACTATTTATCACTTTTAATCTATTCTCTTTTATGCTTATCTCTAAATCAAATTTCAATATTTTAAAAAATTATCAATAATTAAAAATAATTTTATATTATAGTTTAAATTTTTTATTATGGATATTAATTATAATATAATATATATTTTAAAAATATTTATTTATTATGAAATTTAATTATATAAAAATAAACCTTTATCGTATATATGATTAAGACAAGACTACATAAATAAGAGTAAATTACACTGATATTTTCTGATATTTTTGTCAAATTTCTCTCAATATTTCTCTTTTTTTTTTTTACTCTTACACTAACTTCCTTAATTATTTACAAAATATTATACTGACACTTCTTATGTATTACAATAACTTCTTTTGATTATTTAAAAAATATTACATTATATATTCTTATAAAGAAGATTATTGTAAATATTAAAAAAAAATTAAAAAAAAATTATACAATCTCAAAAAATATCATAAACTATTAATGTAATTTACTCATTGACGGAGGATACATAGAAGCGCCCAACTACGGAGCAAATTTTCAGTACTTATAAAACTTTTTTTCCAAAAGAGTTAGGCCCAATAATTTTGGACCGTATGATTAAGATCGTTTTGGTGAAATTGACTAAGGTGGCGCTGCATACCCTAGCATAGCAATTGCAATGACACACAAGCAGCAGGGGCAATAAGAACAAGGAGAAGGGGAGAAAAAGCGTCCCAGTTATTTTATTTGCACTGAAACAAAAACACTGTTGAACGGCGAGGTAGAACGACGACCCCTTCTGCGTTTTGACCTTCGATTCTGAACCTCTTCAATCTCGTAAGTTCTTTTATTTACTTTTTTAATTGAACGAACAATTTGTTCAGATTCGTGAAACGGTTTAGTCTTGATTCCATGCTGATGACTAGGCATTGCGTAAATGGAAATAATCTAACTGATGGGGTTTTGGGGTTTGGGGATTTTGAGTTTATTGGATATATTAATCTTCGCAATTGAAATCTAATTCTATGACCTGAAATATATTGTTGTGGGGTTTATTGATTTGCATGATTTTTTTTGGTTCTTCTAAAGATCAAAACTCTACTATTGAAGTTGAGTTAATGATCAAGCTACTTACTGGTTGCTGGCTTGCTGATTAATGGAAGATTTGTAACATAAATTGTTGTACTCATTTGGTATCAACTGTCATGGAATCAGGTTCTTATGAAGGTGTCAAATTTCCTGTTTAAACCTAACCCACCTTCATCTAGTGCGCTGCAACTAATTAGGGACATTATTTAATCCATTGACACCCTCAACCTAATTAGGGATCAGAAATCACTGTCTATGTACTTGTCCTCCTTTTTGTTATCTTCCATCTCACTTTTTGTTCATGGGTCATGTGGTTTGTTTGTTTTTGTAATAATTACTGGTCTACTGCTATGTTTTCGGATTTTACTGCTATGCTCATAATAATTTAGTTAATCCTGATTTTTTTATTTTTGTGATTCCTGCACTGTTTTTTTTTATTCCTCTTCCATCAGGCTTGGTGCTATTTTTTTTTTTCCCCTCCTATGATATAAAATAAAGAAAAATGCTAGCAACACACTCTCGAGGACTCTAATACACTCTTTATTATTGGTTGAAAAATGTTGGAAATCACAAAATTGTGTGGGTTTCACTTCTAATTTAATGAAACTTACTCATGATTTTGTGGTTTTGATAAATTTTGATCAATAGAAGAGAGTGTATTAAAAGAAGTGTGTTGGAGAGTGTGATGCTAGTACTCTTCTAAAATAAAAGTTATCTAAAATAAAAGTTATCAACTTTTAATACTCCTAGGGTTATCAAATGTAGAGTTCTTACAAATTTATGAAGTTTTTTGTTTCAGTCACTTAGTGGCTTCCGGCTGCACTATTGGCAGCAACGCTTGCTACAGTGTTTCTTAAGGGTGTCCACCAGGCACTGCATTCCGCCATTACATCTTTGGTCTCTAAATACCAATGGTCCTTGAGAACTTGTGATACCTTTCTCTGATCTCTGAAGTGATGAGTACCTTTTTAATTTTGTAAAAAGCTAGTGTTAACTGATTTAATTATTCTGTTTGTATCTAAGCTCTAAAATCAGGATAATAGTTCATAGGGTAGAGATTACCAAATTGATCATGATAATATTATGGTGAAAATTTCTTTATTTCATTGATCTATGAGTTAACAATATTTTAGTCCAAAATCTATTTAGCTGTTGTTTTCTCTCTTGTGTATGTATGTGCTAGTTAAAACTTAAAATTGTGTTCCCTTCTTGTCTTTTTCATTCACTGTGTTAGTCAATGGTAGATTCACCTTCAAAAGTTTAGTTCAGTCCTTGATGGATAGTTTGTTTACAAATTGGTCAATATTATTGAGTTTATGGTCATGTCTCTATGGTACCGGTTGTTATTGCTTCATTAATAGGATCACGATTCGACTTTGATCATTATGGACTAGTACCATGATCAAGTCCTACTAGGCAGGCAAACCTAATTTTAACAGTGAGCACAGTAACTATGAAAATGGCTCCTTTAGTTTGATTATATGAACAAATGCCAAAGCAAAAAATGTTATTGCTATGGGAGCCTGTACAATTAAAGGGGGGGGGGGTGTTCAGTATCGATTCTTATAGTACTGTTTGATAAGCTACTTCCTGTGGATGTCTATTTGTAATTGCTGAATGCATAAACTTGGTAAAGACAATTTTCATTGTCAGGAGATACTTTGATTGAATAGTGAGAAATAAATGAACTCTCTGTCTGAGATCCTTCTTATATAGAATTCTACCTGGAAGTATAGGCAAAGCATGTGAAGTTTGTAGTCTTTTGCATTTGCTTTTGTTAGTTTGTATTGTTTGTTGAATTATGAATGTATAGCACTGTGAGAAATGGTTTATACTGAACTATTAGAAAGAAAAGGCTAAAATATTTTAAATATTTTCCTAGTATATTTGTGTTTATTCTTATTACACTTCTCTTTCTTTACCTTGAGGATTTTTTATTTTCATTTGTGTAGAATCATGGCCAGTAAAGCTGAAGGTGACCTCAAGGAACCAATCAATGAACAAGCAGTTGCAAATATGTATGCTGCTATGAGGTCTGAGCTCAACCAAATTTACTCCAAAATAACTGAACTGGAAATGGAAGTTAGTGAGCACACATTGGTTATTAATGCCATTCAGCCACTTGACCAATCTAGACGATGCTATCGTATGATTGGAGGGGTGCTTGTGGAGAGAACCATCAAAGAGGTCTTGCCTGCTGTGCAGCGAAATAAAGAGGGACTCGAAGAGGTTGTTGCAAGGCTTAACGAGGCATTGGAAAAGAAGAAAAAGGAAATTACTGAGTTTGAGGCTAAATATAAAATCAGGATAAGGAAGGCTGATGCTGAGGTGAAAGATGAATCTGGTAGGAAGGAAGGTTCTGCTCAAGGAGTTCTTGTGGGTCCTGCAGGTGGAAGTGAATGATTTGTCTAATTTTATTGTGTTTCCTCAAACTAGTAGCCAGAAATTTTCTGCCCTCCTTTACAGTTGGGTGCAGGCAGTATGATAATTTGCTTTATAGAGTATAGACTAAAGCAAGTATAACTTGATATGACCTTCAGTTTAATTGCTTTGGGCTGAAAAAAACTGTTCTTCATTGGGTCGTGTTCATGTAGATTTCTGTATGCAAGACTAGAGCATATAATCCTGTGATCAAGCTATTTTGTCTCCCATATGTAGCGTTATGTTTCACCAGGGGTAAAATGCTTTTTCTAAGTACTTTTTGTTTAATTTGTTTTTTGAAACAAAATGAAAAGAAGTCTTGGATGAAGATTTAAGACACTGCAGTTATGTCATTGAAAAGTTTCATGCCACAAGCTGGGTTAGGTTAATGGGGGAGAAAAGGTCCAATTTGATAAACATTTACGTGAGTGATGGCTTGGTTTAAGTGAGTGATTGTGGCTATAGACCACCTTAACCGTTATTTGCATTATCCATCATGTTCCTCTTTAACCTATCACCTATAGGGCTATACAGGTTGGTTCAATTTCTACAGATTTCTATTTACATGACTTGAGAATTGACTCGGTATTAGGCTATTAGCTGGGTTTGACACTTATTTACTGAGTTTCTAATTTAACTTGAACTTATTTACTGTTTTATTTTTTTAATCCATCTTTTATCAGATTGGTCAGGTTTACTGGTTTATTCAATCCTCGGATCACTTCTATAAGCAAAGGAAATTACATCAATAAATTGAAATTATGCATAGGGTTTAAACAATGGGTTCTTTCGGAAGTACTTAAAGTGATGGGCATGCTACCAGACTATGCTTGTTTCGAGCGCCTTTTGTGGTGGTGGTTCTTGGTGAAAAGTTACATGAAGAAAAAGAATTTTTGCACTCAAAATCACTAGCAATTGGAATAATATGACAGTACTGGTATGTTTGGTTTGTGAAAGAAAGTAAAGGAAATAATAGGGAAGGAAGAAAAAGGAGTAGAAAATGATATTATTTTTTAGATTGTTTGGTAGGAAAGAAAATGAAATGTAAGAAAAATAAAATTGTTCTTTTCTCTTATTTGGTTGTAGAAGTGAAAGAAAGAACAAAAAATATGTATGTAAAATAACATAAATACTCAAATGAAGAATGAAATATGATATAAATAAAGGTATTTTTATCTTTGTATCAAAATAAAATACTCCCTCTTCATTTTCCTTCCACCTATGGAGGGAAGATAAAAATAACTTGGGACTCATTTGTGAAGAAGTAAGAAGAAGACTACTCTTATCCCAAGGAAAATTAATATAGTTTTGATGATTTAACCTCTTGATGAGTGCAAAGTTGTAATGTGTGTTTATGCATGTGTGTGTGTGTGTGGTTGTGGTCTTGCATGATTTATCTTTATCCTTGATGGTTTGATGGTAATGAGCTCAATAATTAAGACTTAAAAATTAACAAAGTAGAAATATGTTTTCTATAAGTCTAAAATTGAATTTGAAGAGAAATAATTGGATAAAGCTTGTTTTTAAATTGATAGGAAGTAAGAACTACATACTAAAGCTTTAGAACTACTCAATCTTATACTAAAGAACCATTTAATCGGTTAAGTTAGCTTTGTAATCAATTAAAATCGTTTAATTTCGTGTAAACAGTGAAAATATACATTGTTTTAACTAGTTAAATCCATATGTAATTAGTTACATGTTTTTTGTTTTAACTAGTTACAACATTATGTAATCAGTTATTTCAACAGTAACCAATTACATAATTCTGTAACTAGTTACATAATATAAAACTGTTTTGTCCTATATGAAAATAACTAGTTACAAAGTTATGTAACTAGTTATTCCAGTAAAGACAAATTCGAATGGCCTCTGTTTTAACTAGTTATAAATGAAAATAACTAGTTAAACTCATTAAAACTTCATTTCCCATATTTTAAAGAACAAAACAACTTATTACAAGTCTAAATAACTAGTTATTCTAGTAAACTCTCTATATAAAGTGAACATTTGTGAGTCTTTTATCAACACTTCTACAACTTCACTTTTCTAAATTTGAGAGAGAGCTTTTCTAGAGAGAATTCATATTATTCTTCTACTCCACTACAAGTTTTAGATAAAAGATCAAAGAGCTTATCATGGATCAATCTTGAGGATAAAGAAAAGTCTTTTCTTGGGTAAAGTTGATTGGTTCTTCATTGTTTTCCATCTATCACAAACCAAGGTAATATCTAACCGTCTTCTAAATTGATTTTCGTTCTTGAGAGGGTGTCTCTCTTATCTTCCTTATGGTAAGATTCCACAAGAATAGGATTCAAGTTTTTCTTGAAAGGGTTCAAGAAACTTGATTGTGTGATTTGTTTGATAGTAATTCTTGTGTTTGTGCATAGTGTTTGTAAACATTTGAATTACTTAGTGATAACACCAA
The DNA here is from genome assembly GCA_004329165.1 of Spatholobus suberectus. Classification (NCBI taxonomy): domain Eukaryota; kingdom Viridiplantae; phylum Streptophyta; class Magnoliopsida; order Fabales; family Fabaceae; genus Spatholobus; species Spatholobus suberectus. The sequence goes on from CM014736.1 coordinate 48,585,216, forward strand.
TCGGTTTGATTGGAAACTAGATGTAGATCACAGTGGTAGTGATCGAACCAGTATAAATCTTTGCTCTTTTCTTTCCTCTATCCTCTTATTAGCATATTAAATCTTGATCACTTGCATTTAAAATCATAAGGCTCTTTGCATAGAAAAGTTCAAGATAAATTGATCCAATCCTATTTCATTTGTATAACTAAATCAATAAGATTCAAAGTTTTTGAAAAATCTAGTTATTCATTATTGAAAAGAAATTAGAGATTCTTGAAATTTTTGAAAGATCCAATTCACCCCCCCCCCCCCCCTCTTGGATCCATCCCTTTTGTTTAACAATTTGCAACAATAGAAACAATCCTTCCTTTGTTTGTCCCCTTTAACCAAACAAAGGAAGGATTAAAAATTTGAGAGTTTTCCTTCCTTCCTCAATCCATCCTTTCACTTTCCTGCATATCAAACAAAGCCACAAGTCCAAAAATAAACCTCAAAGATTAAGGTTGATAGAATATTTGTAAAGGTGGTCCACGGTCATGATTGTTATTAGACATGTCTATATTGTTCTTATTTGAATGTGGCAACAAAGCATGTAATTTTTTCCTTTTTGGTAGTCACAAAGCATGTATTAATATAGTTCTATTATTTGAACATAAAAACATTGATATATTATGTATAATTATTTTTATCTCTCACTTATGTTTTATCTTTTTCATATATATATATATATATATATATATATATATTAAAATACATTCCAAAATTAAAGGAGAACATTTTGTTTTCTATTTTTAATGTTAAAAAAATATTTTTCTTAAGCTATGGCTAACTCCACAAATGTCACAATCACACAAATTTACTTATATGAGTATCTTCAATGGGTTGCTTATATTGGTTCTTAAAGTTAAGCAACTTGATAATACTACTATAGCAAATGAGTTTTTATAAAGTTTTTACTAAAGTTGCTTATATAAGCACCTACCATCAAGGTTACTTAAAAATTTTAAAATAATTTTTTAGTCAAAATGAAGATTTTTGTGTGAGTGAAGAGATAAAATGAGACTCACTAAAAATAAGTTAAGAATTCAAGTTAGATTATACCATTGTAGTAAAAATTAATAAGTGTTTTAAATCCTATGTGGCAATAAAGGACCCATCAAAAGAGAACTAAGAATCTAAATTGAGTTCTTGTATTGAAGATGTTTTGAGGACTGTAGATATACAAAGTCTAAAAGACTACTTGAAATGAGTAATGTGTGAGGCTTGAGGGAGAAAGGCAACTATAGGCCTTTGATAAATTTGAGTAGGGGTTTAAAGTTTAGAGTTTAGTTATAATATGGTAAGAACACATGAGAAAATCAAGATAATATATTTACACACCATAACTTTTTAACTAGGCTCTTGCATTTTATATAATTATTAAACAATTTTCCTTATCAATGTTATAATTTATTTTCTAAAATATATTTATCACTTTAAATTCTTGTGAAAAAAAATCCAGTCCCACTGTGGTACCCATATTCCAGGTGCAAATCCTTAGTCCTCTTTACAAATTTCCTTATTTTTATCACTATATGTACACTTACATTGTGAAATTTCAATATTAAATTTATACAATTTAAATGTAACTTATTTATATAATCAAACTATTCAAAGTTAAATTTAAAACTATTTATTTATTTATTAATTAAAACAACAAAAATGAAAGCATTATGGCTCATCCTATTAAATGAGGTCAATTATATAAATGACATGATGTCATTCAACTCAATTAAAGACCAAATGTTTAGATAAATTATTCATTGTGAGATTCCTCTTAAAACCTTCTTCCAATGTCTTTCTTGATCTTCTTCTCCCCTTTTTTACTTGACTAAAAATCATGCAATATACTCTCCTTATTGGTGCTTCTAGTAGCTTTCTTTGTACATGTCCAACCCATTTTAACTTATTTTCTATTATCTTTTTCTCAATTAGTACCGCTTCAATATCTCCTTGTCTACAACCATTTTATATCTTGTCTTTTCTTGTATGGTCACAATTACACATCCATCTTAACATCTAAATTAATATAAATGAGTTTAATATATTATACCTGTTTCATCCAATTTATTTTTTTTACTTCACTTCTTCTTAAAAGGAGAAACAATCAAACAATTTATAAAATAAACTTTTAAAAAAGTAAATAACTTATTTATAAAGAAGAAAAAAAATTAAAACTTTTGAAAAAGCTACTCAGAAGAGTTTTTATCATGACTTGTGTGGAGCATATTTTTTATTAAACCACTCTTCAAATCCTTGGTCCCAAAAATTTATGTTTTTATTTTTCTTTACTTTGCTTACAAGTTGCCCCCTTTACTCTTTGCCTTGTGTTTGTTTGCCAAGTGAGTCGCTAATAGGGATGAAAACAAGCCAGGCTTTAATAGGCTTAAGCTTGCCCTTAATTAAAAATATAAAGCCTGACCTGACCTGACCTTTTTATCTATTATAGGTTTTTTTTTTATAGGCCTGGCCTGACCTACTTAAAAGTCTAGCCTAGCCTATAAGCCTATCTAAAGGCCTATTTAAAGATGGAAAAAAATATTTCTGAATCTACAATTTTTACATAGCAGAAAATGAGGCATGATTAAATTTGAAAGTACTCCCAAATTTTAAATCACGTACAAATATACCTATATTCATAATTGTCACTAAATAATATAATGTTGTAATAGATGTGAAAGGCAAGGCACGAGTCAACTTCTTAAGACAAGCATGTTGCTTGGAGCAATTCCTGTGGTTGATACATTTAGCACTCGAATCATACATACATTGAATTTCTTCCTTATATTATGTAAAAGACTTGTCAGGTATGGCTAGTGTAAGTTCTTATTGAAAAATATTCTCATTAAAAAATTATTATTAATGTATTGAATATAAAAATGAATTATATACATAATATAAATATATCTATATAAATAGGTCGACTTATCAGGCATAATAAGCTTTTTTTAAAGCTTGCAACTTGGCCTTTTTACTTAAGAAGGCTTTTTAAAAAGCCTAAACATGACCTTTTTAATAAATAAGCCAAGCCAGGCCTTACATAGGCTAGGCCATAGGTCCCTAGTAGGGTGCTTGGCCTATTTTCATCCTTAGTCACCAACCAAGCCATTCCGTTCTTTCATGATCTTGTGTTCCTGTTAGAACTTTTCATCCCTTTGTGCCTTTTCTGGCTCTTTGTCCTTTTGTCTTCTTTCTAGATTGCCTTGCTATCTCACATATTTTTATTTAGATAGCATTTCTTTGGTATTGTGCATGGTAAAGTTGGGTATGTAGGGATGACTCACTTGTTTAAGTCTACCACACAATGGCCAACAACTTAAATGGGGCTAAGCCAACCCAGACTGTGAAATAAATGGTCTAGCTTTGTCAAACTCACATATGCCTCGCATAGCTGGTGGACTAATAGGCCGCTTGCGGCTCGTGAATTAAAAAGAGAAAATTAAAAATTAAAAATGAATAAAAAAGAAAAACAAATAATAAATAACCAAAATTCTCAATGTATGAAATTCAAACATGATCATAAATCCTCATAAACCATTTAATGTCCTAACCAAAAATATCAAACATTATTTAAGATTATTCAAATAGACCAACCAAATATGAAAATCTTACAAAGTAAATATCTTAATTACAAATTTCAAATACACACATAATATTAAGTAGAAAGTACATCAAATATCTAATATATATAATCGTTAATAATCTTCAATCATTTACACTTAAAGTCTTAAAATTGAAAAAAAAATGACATGTGGAACAGGTCGTTAGCTTGTCGACCAAACCTGTTTAACCCACAGGTTATGCAAACTTAGCTTAAAAGGCTTGCATCTAATTGGGCTCCATATTGAGAGGCACATGGTGGCCAAGCCAACTCGAACTATGAAATAAATGATCTAGCTTTGTCAAACTCGCATCCACCCTGCGTAGTTGATAGGCTAATAGGCCAACTTGCAGCTGTGAATTAAAAAGGGAATTTTTTTAAAAAAAGTTAAAAATGAATAAAGAAACAATACATATAACAAATAACTAAAATTCTCAAAGTATGAAATTCAAACATGATTATCAATCTTCATAAACCATTTAAAGTCTTAATCAAAAATAACAAACATTATTTAAGATTATTCAAATGCATTGACCAAATATAAATCTTACAAACTAAGTAGAAAATACATCAAATATCTAAAATATATAATCATTAATCATCTTTAATCATTTACACTTAATGTCTTAAAATTGAAAAAGAAAAAGATTTGTGGGGTAGCTTGTCAACCCGCAAACTATAGTATATACCCTTATAGACTAAATTTGAGGAAAGACTTTCAATCTTTTAGGATCTTTTAGGGAAACAAACCCTCTTCATGCACAACACACAAATAAATAGCGGGAAGACATAATTTATGTAAAGTGATTTGGCACCTCTTATCTATGTCTATGAAAACATCTCACTATTTATTTATTCTTCCAAATAAGATTATATCCCATTACAAGTTTTTTGAATAAACTTGAAAACCATCCACATGACCCCCCTCCCACTTAGGATGATAACCCTCTTTACAGGTTGGGTAATTCTTCTTATATCAAAAACCTTTATTTATAGACATTGCATCCTAATCTTAAAAGAGGAAAGCAAATATCTAAAATAAAAAATAATATCTTAGAGATTTGAAATTTGAAATTTGAAATTTTAATTTTTAATTATTTTTTAACAATTCCTCCCTTAATTCAAATTTTCAAACTTCCTCTTCAACTCTCGTCATCATGGATGCTAGTCCCAATCATCTCCAATCATGCTTCCGCTCTACAAACTTTGGTGTGCTCCTTGCCTCCACCTCACAAGTATTGAATGGTGACACTTCTTATACTTGTCCCACTGTTAACTATCAGAACACGCTGCTTGACTTCCATTGCCAAGAAGACTTTCACCACAAGGATCCCACACGGATCCACCATCAGCTTCATCAAGTTTCAATATTCCTCCTCTGATAGGTCACTTGGTTGTATAATCATTATCTTTGATACTACTATTGGAAAAATAAACCCTTCTTCACACACAACACACACAAAGAAATAGTAGAAAGATACAATTTATTTAACGTGATTCGGTACCTCTTGTTTACATTCACAAAAACATTTGAATATTTATTTATTCTCTTAAATAAGATTATATCATATTACATGTTTTTTGGACACACTTAAAAAACCCTCCACATGATCCCTCTTTCACTTAGGGTAGTGACCTCTTCTATAGGTTGGATAATTTTTCTTATACCAAAAACCTTTATTTACAGACATTGCATCCTACTCTTAAAAGAGGAAACAAATCTCTAAATAAAAATAACATCTTTAAATTTAACAATATCTTAAATATTTGAAATTTGAAATTTTGAATTGTTTTTGTTTTTCAATAGGATCTACTTTTCTTTTTAGTAAGACATTTGACCTTTTTTTATATTAAGTATCTAACTCTTTTTCTTTTACACTTTTTATTTCTCTAAAATATTATTGTATAAGAAAGACGACATATCTTAATTTAAATATATATATTTTTATAAATTTTCACTTCATTTCAAAATCTTATATCTTTAATTTATATTAATAATGAAAATATTTTATTTTATATTTTTCTAAAGATATATAATTTCATCATTATTTAATAATTATATTTAATATTTTATTTATTTTCTTATTAAATTTAATTTAAATATAAAAGTACCCTTGCAATGCATAAAAAAAATTAATATATACTTTTAATATCTAACCCACTCAAGTCACACGTTAACAAACCAATCCACATAAGACAATATGGGATTTTTAATCAATTTAAGGCATTTTTCCAAACTAATTATCGAAATATGTAGTAGATCTCCTATATATTATCATTTAAGTGGGTGTTTGGTTTTGCATCCTGCAACTCAAGACGTGCATAATTCTTGAAAAAAAAGTTTTTACGTCAAATGTGAAAATGATGTGATTTTAAAACCAAAATTATATGTGCATCCAAACACGTTGTAAGACTATGCTATTATAGACTATATGATCAAGGTATGTTGTAAGACATCAATGGACATGCAGAATAAGAGAAGTTAAAACGTTTCTTCATGTCTCTCCATTCATGTAAATGACTCCCATCCATTCAAAAGTAGTTTCACCTTTGTAGAAGGCAAAACATGATTTGTCTGTTTTATTTATTTATTATTATTATAGAGACAAAAACACACTAGGTTTTATCACGTCTTATTCTATAGTTTTTTTTTTTTCGTAGAAGATAGAAAGAAACATAACTCTCTCTACATTATATGTCACGTGTCCCGTAAGTTTTTTCATATACAAGAGGCAAAACTTACTTAATATTTGACATATTTTGTTTATTATATTTTTTTATTTTAAATTTTGGGTGCTACTCATGTTGCAGAGATATAAAACACATGTAGAATAATAATAAAATGATAAGGTGCTTTTTTAGGTGAACTCAAGGTATTCCTTAATCGAGAGTCAATGACTAATCTCGTGAAGTACTGGAATTCATTCAAGAGCTGACATTTCTCAATAAATGTTTTTCTATACACATAGACATAAGAATTGAATTCCTAACCACTTGCTTAACAGATAATTTTATTTGCCAATTATGCTACAACATGTTCATGAGGTGGTTTGTTATGAGACAAAAACCACTATGAAATACTAAAAGCATGTTTGTATTATTACAAGTGGGATGTTCACACGTTAAAAAACATAAATGAATCGATAACCAACTACATACTAAATGTTTTATTGTTACATTTTTTGGTAATTAATTTGAAAAAAATCCTTAAACCAATAAAGAGAAATATTAGCAATACATTTTCTAACATAATCTTTTGATAACATTTCTCTATTTTTTTTAAGGAAAATGCTAACAAGTGTACTTAGGACATTGGTTAAGGACATGCAAAAGTGAAAATTTTCTTATTGAAAGGTGTAGTAGTGCACTTTACTATGATTTCTAATGCAATCTTGACTTAAAAACTTTTTACTTATTTATTCCTTAATTAGTGCCTTAAGGGCAATGGTTAGTAAGACCCTTCTTTTTAACACACTCTACTATTGACTAAAAATTGTTGGAAATCACAAAACTTTGTGAGTCTCATTTCTTATTTAACACACCCACTTATTATTTTGTAATTTTTAATAATTTTTGACGACCAATAAAAAAGAGTGTTTTGGAAGGAGTGTGTTAAAAAGTAGCACCCTTCATTAATGAAAGAGAAATGCTAACAGCATACTCTTTTAAACACGTTTTTTACTATTAACTGAAATTTGTTAGAAAAGGAGTACTAGCAACATACTCTTTAATACATTTCTCCTAACAAACACTCTTTTATTGGTTGAAATTTATTAAAAACTACAAAACATGAGAAATAGTCATTAAATAAGATGTGGGGCCACTACTTTTTGTAATTTCTAAAAAATTTCAACCAATAAAAAAGAATGTATTCAAAAGAGTGTGTTGCTAGCATTTGTCTTTGTTCAAAATCACAAATGTTGGTGGATCTTACTTCTCATTTAGTGATTCCCTCTTTTATAGTTTTCAATAAATTTTAACTAATGTTAGAAAAAATGCCTTAAAGAGTGTGTTTCTAGCACTTCTTTTAATAAAATAATTGATGATCTGCTTATCTAATTTTGTTTGTATTTAATCTATTTTATTTTAAAAAAATAATCTAGTTAGCCCATTTTTTTTATTTTTTTTAAAAAATAAAATCCAAACATAAACTGAATTACCGAAATGCCCTTTTTGTTTGGGTCCCTGTTTGACTAAGGAAATAGACATCATCGCTAGCAAAATATTTTTTTATTTCTTGCTTATTCCCTCTTTCCTTCCCTATTTCAACTTTGCTGCTCTCTCTTTCTCCCCTTTCTCTCTGCTACACTTGTGCACCTTGACCTTCTCTTTAGCAACCATGAATGCCTCCATCGTTGGTTCAAAAAAAAAAAAAATGATCTGCGGGACAACTTGTTAGCTTATGGACTAAAACCCTTTAACTCACAGATTGAGTGACTAGGATAAAAAGGCTTACATCTAATTGGACTCCATATTAAGAGGCACGTGACTCGCATAGGCTATGGTTTAAACGAACCATTTGTTGGCCTTGGCCCATATACCTAACTCTAGTGCTTGATTTTGGTGTCCATATCCCATATCTAAACATGAATTCTTCACTTAAAGTTTAAAATAAGAGTTTAAAAATAAAGTAGAAATAATTTAATAGTTTTTAATTTAAAATTTTCTTTAAAATTAAAAGTTCTTTGATAAATTTTTTAGAAACTTTGATTTTATTTAAAATTGTTCATCTCTCTCAATGGAAGAAAATATTTATAAAAATATAAAAATATTATGTAAAATTATTATGTCATATTACTCACTAAGATGAAAGAAAAAAAAAATGCTAAGAGGTTCTTACTTTAGCACTTGACTATATCTCAAAAGATTAATCTTTTATCTATAAATAAGAAGACACTAGGAAATAAGAGAAAAAAAGTTAGGCAAAACGAATCGATTACTAACTACATACTAAATAATTTTTTTTTTACATTTTTTGGTAATTAATTTGAAAAAAATCCTTAAATTAATAAAAAGAAATACTAGTAACACATTTTTTATTATTAGCTAAAAATTGTTAGAAATCACAAAATTGTGTGAGTTTCTCCTTATTTAATACATTCACTTGTGATTTTGTAGTTTTTAATAAATTTTGATCAATGAAAAAAAGTACGTTAAAAAGAGTGTATTAAAAAGTGTATTATTATCACTCTTTCTTAATAAAATAACGATAATCTGCTTATCTAATTTAGTTTGTATTTAATCTATTTTATTTTTAAAAAACAATGTTGTTAGCCTACTTTTTGATTTTTTTTTTGAAAAAATAAGTTATATACTAATAGTGTAAAACAGTTTTATACCGTCATTCAATCACAATCTACCATATATGACAAGTTTGTTGACTTTGATAATAACTTTTTTAAAAATTACATTAAAACTGATTTTTAATTAATTGACAATTTAAATTTTTTATACTAACAGTTTATAGCAATTTTTTTTTTTAAATCCAAACATAAACCGGAATGCCTTTGTCTGGGTCCGTATTTTGACCAAGAAATAGACATCATCGTCAGCAAATATTTTTAATTTCTCGCTTAGTCCCTATTTCTTTCCCTATTTCAATTTTGCTGCGCTCTCTCTCTCTCTCTTTCTCTCTCGCTCCCCTTTCTCTCCGCTACACTTGTGCACCTTGACCCTCTCTCTAGCAACCATGAATGCCTCCATCATTGGTTCGTTTTCTTCTTTCCTTATACCCTTTTCTTTATCTCCGTCTCATCTTCCTTATCCTATATATATATATATATATATATATATATATTTTTTTTTTTTTTCCCTTTCACTTTTTGTTAAATATAACGTTTTGGTGTGCACCATATTGAAGATCCATTGCAGGGTGATTTCCCAGAAGTAATAGAAGAGTATTTGGAGCATGGCTGTATGAAATGTATTGCCTTCAATCGTCGTGGTACCCTTCTTGCTGGTAACCCCCCTCTCTCTCTCTATCATTTCCTGTCTTTCATATTCAACTTCTGCTGTGGTCCTTTCTGGGTATTCTCTTTTGATGCATTTTCTTGCAAAGGTTTTGTCTTTTGATTTTGTGTAGCCTGCGTTATGCTAATAATTTGGTTTTAGAAAATGGGTTGTGGGTAAAAACTGATTTTTTATGTTTTTAAGGTCGATTTCAAGGTTAAAGTAGCGAGCTTTAGTGAGTAAATCCCTTTTTCTCTGATGACCCAGATAAGAAAAGGACGTTATTTTTACTCAGATTGTATATATAGGGTGGTTTTGTGACAGTTTTCCATGTGGGGTTTATGTTGAATGTTGGGATTCCAGCATCAAGGGTGGAGTCCTGTGTTTAATTTTTCATGCCTTGGTTTGGTGATGGAGAAATAGTAATGGGTACGCATACATTTTGCAAAGTCATAGTAATGATGCAATTTATGCTCAATGCACTGGATAAACATGATATGCATGATGTGGTTAATGTTTAGTTGACCATTATAGTAGGATTAATTTGTGAGGCAGTAATGGGTTGTGTGCATTTGGCCTTGCTGTTCAAGCAAAGAGAGCAGCTGCTGTTGTGCTCTTGTCCTTTTTCCTTGCAGTTTTTGAATCTTTGGTTGGAGAATTTAAGCTGACTTTGTATCCAAGTAATACTCAATGACAAGGCTGATAATTACATTGCCATTTTATATACATTTTGATTCGTTCCATTGTTTTCCATGTTAATCTCTAAGCTTCATATAGGAAACATAGCTAACTTTGTATGCAAGTCCTGTTCAATGTTATGGTTTGTTGAATTTAGAGGGGGAGAGAAAGAGAATGATAGAACAGAATCATTTTAGAGAGAATTTAGAAAACTAAAAGATTTTTATTCTTGTAGAAATGTAATACATAGGTTCTGCATAAGTGCATATCATCCATTTTATAGACTCTTGATATACTTGGTGGAGATTATTCCCTATTCCCTAGGATTATAATAAGTGATGCAACTTCCTAGACACTAATACCCACGAACAATAAATGCATTTTTGTATGTGATACATGAACCATGCACACTTCTAACATAGTTGATGGTCAAACAGCAATTTTTAGTTACTGCATGTACTGTAAAGTTCATGGTATGAATGGTTCAACTTCAAAGAACCAAAGTAGAATATGATTGCAGAAGAGGTAGCAGCGAATTTGTTAGTTTGAGCTTTAGTTTATGTAGATAGGACAGTTGAATCAAATTCTTTGTGAGCTGTCTATGTTCTGGCTCTCATGTCAACCTTTGCTCATGTTGGAGCAACTTCTGTGAAGTTTATGTTTTTAAGTATCCACTTTAGTTATGTACTATGCTCAAGCTGATGGTTATTCTATTTTTATATTCCATTTATTAGTTTGGACAAGCATGTTAAGTTTAAGAATTTTGAAAAGGCATTCTGATTTGATTTTGTTTAGACAATTTTTTTTTTCTTTTGGGATTAGATTTCAAGAGAAATTATTATTATTATTAGTGGATTTCTTTTTGAATTTTGTGCTACTTCATTTTCTGAAGCATGAACTTTTTTTCATGCTGTGTGCTATTTGTTCAAATGTGGGTCGAGTAAATATTATAGCAAGTGTTGAACTAATATGAAATATTTATTGGAGTTATTATATGATATCAATTTCTCACTTTGATTTGCTCAATTGAACCAGCTGGATGCAATGATGGAAGTTGTGTTATTTGGGATTTCGAAACTAGAGGCATTGCTAAGGTGCTTCATGATGATGAATGTTCTTCTCCCATAACCAGCATCTGTTGGTCAAAGTATGGTCATCGAATTCTTGTATCTGCGGCTGATAAATCATTGATATTGTGGGATGTTATGAGTGGTAAGAAGATAACACGAATAGTTTTGCAACAAACCCCTCTACAAGCTCGTCTTCATCCAGGATCCTCGACCCCATCTCTCTGCTTAGCATGTCCTCTTTCATGCGCTCCAATGATTGTTGACCTGAATACAGGAAACACAACTTTGCTTAAAGTTTCTGTCTCAGAGACATGCAATGGACCAACCCCTCCTACACGCAATAAGTGTTCTGATGGAATTACCTCCTTCACACCAACTGCTGCTTGCTTTAATAAGTATGGGACTCTGGTTTATGTGGGAAACTCAAAAGGGGAAATTCTTGTCATTGATTACAAAAATGGTGAAGTGTGTGCTATAGTTCCAATCGCTGGTGGTTCTGTTGTAAAGAACATTGTGTTCAGCAGGAATGGGCAGTATCTGCTCACGAATTCAAATGATCGAATAATAAGGATCTATGAAAACCTTCTGCCCCTGAAAGATGAAGTCAGAGCCCTTGATGACCTGAATGAGAACCTCAATGATCTAAATAGTATTGAGAAGTTGAAGGCTGTTGGATCAAAATGTTTAACTTTATTCCGGGAATTTCAAGATTCCATCACGAAGGTACACTGGAAAGCCCCTTGTTTCAGTGGTGATGGTGAGTGGGTAGTCGGTGGTTCTGCTAGCAAAGGAGAGCACAAGATTTACACATGGGATAGAGCTGGACATCTTGTGAAAATCCTTGAAGGACCTAAGGAAGCTCTTATAGATTTAGCATGGCATCCTGTACATCCCATTGTTGTTTCTGTTTCCCTGAATGGCTTTGTTTATATATGGGCAAAAGATTATACTGAGAACTGGAGTGCTTTTGCTCCTGATTTCAAGGAGCTTGAGGAAAATGAGGAGTATGTAGAGCGCGAAGATGAATTTGATCTGATTCCTGAGACTGAGAAGGTAAAAGTTTATTAGATTGTTCATGGACATCCTTGTTTCTTTTTGCCCATTTTTTTGATGTTATATGCCTGCAGGTGAAAGGACCTGATGTTAATGAAGACGAGGAAGTTGACATTGTATCAGTGGAGAAAGATGCCACTTTCAGTGATTCTGATATGTCTCAAGAAGAGCTATGTTTCTTGCCAGCAACCCCTAGTCGTGATGCTCCTGGGCAGCAAGAGAAGTGTGTAGAAAGTTCTTTGAAGTTGTTGGACAGCAATAACACTGGATCCCCTCTTTCAGAAGAAGCTGGACCAAATGGACATATGGTGAATCATGCATCAAGTCCTCTTGAAGGTAATAACATGCTTTGCATTATATGCTTGTAGCTAAGTATTTGAATTCTTAAGAATCACAAATTCTAATCCCCACCCCACCAATAAATAAAAGGTATAGACTATAGAATCATGATCTTGTAATTTTGCCAGCAAATTTATTTCATGGGCTGGATTTTGGAATTTGCAGCTCAACTTGATTAAGTGTATTGCTGAAAGAAATGGGATAATTACATGCCTCTGTTTGTTTGAATGGAAAGAAAATGAGGGAAGAGAAAAAATTGAAATTTGAATTGAAGAGAATGGAGGAGAGAAAATTTTGTAATTTTGATTCTTAAACTCAACTCTCTCTTTTTCTCTTCAACCAAACAATAGAAAGTGCATCATTATTCATGTTTTCTCTCTCCTTTTTTTATTTCTGCTCTCTTCTTAATCAAGCAGTGGTAGGTTTAACGTGTTAATTACAGTTTAGGACCAATTAACTTGGTGATTATTTAGTCTCTAATTATGCTTCTAAAAAGTTTCTAAGTCTCCCCAATTTTTTTTAGAGCACTGACTTAAAAGTTCCCTCTGGTTGAGTTGTGAATGTATTGTGTATGCATTTTACTGATACGGACCTCTGACTCTTATGATGCCTTTAATAATAATATTTTATTTTTCTATTTTTATGAAGATGATGCTGGGCGCATGAAAAGAAAGCGGAAACCTTCTGAGAAGGTGTTGGAATTGCAAGCAGAAAAAGTTAAGAAACCCTCAAAATCTAGCAAATTGGCAAAATCTAAGAGCAAATATTTGGTTGATCAGGATAATGGTAACGGTTTTCATGGTGATGGGCTTTATGATGAATAATTGTAGATTATGAAATTCTTGTTTACAAAAGCACAATTCTATCATTATTTTTTGTCTTTATTTGTTTTTCGTTTCTAAAAAATCTTGTCTTTGCATATCTTTATTTTAAACTTGGCTCCTCCCTCTCTATCCTTGACCTATGTTTCTAAGTTGGTGGTGGCTAGTGAAAGCTGGTGTGTCCTTTAATTCATATTTTTTCTTGCCATCCTCATCCTGGGTAATAGAGTTTTGTCCAGATAGATTTGAGTTCATATGAATATGTTTGAATTGGCCAATGTTAACTTGTTCAACACAAAACATTGGTTTAGCAATATTAAATAAATTTCTCAACTAGTTTGATCTAAGAGTAAATCATCTTATTCGTAACTTTACCACCACTTTTATAACTAAAAAATATGCACCTGGAGGTCCTCAAACATTGCATATGTCAGTCTTTTTAGTTGTAAACTGTTGGATGGCTATTGTTTGGAGCAACGAACATGCTTAGTTGGCATGTTAAGTGTCTCATGTAAATGACAGCAAAGCCAACAATAAACATCTCTCTCCTTACAAAATTTCCTCTAAACTGATTTGCCCCATTCTCATACAAAGGCTTAACTTCCAATCCCATTCCGAGTTGTTGGATCTTGTTGTGGGTGGAGTGGTGAAGTAAAGGGGGGCAGTTGTTTGAGATTAATGCAAAATCCACACCCCTTTTGCTTTTTATTTATTGAAACATGTTCAATGTTTTGTTTTGTGATCTTATTTTCTATACATGCACAATTGCATTCTGCACTTTGCTTTTTTTTAACATTGATGTGTGCCCCATTGTTTTTTAAATTGTGTGTGGTCCCATATAGAAAATGTTTTATGTTAAAATTATTGTTTAAAGTAGATTTGTTTTGCTTTACATTGCCCCAGATTTTGTTTAATATACAGATACAGAAGTTGGTGTAAAAGGGTTTGTCAAGTTAGTTAAAAATTATCCGTAGGATTGTGGGATTGCATTATCCTATGATTTCTCTAGCACCCAACAACCTGTGCTGCTCTGAAAATTTGTTTTGGGGTGGTCGGTGGGATTGCATGATATTGAGCTTAAAATCATTAGAATAGGTCGATCCTACTGTGCCCAAAAAAAAAAAGATCCATTAATTGAGATCCACCCTTGATCCACTTCATCAAAATCCTCAAACATTTGTTTTTCTTGCTCATTTTGACCTTTGTGTTGCGTTCCGATTTGTGTTCTGTGTTCATCTTCTCCATTTGACTGGGTTCATCTTTAATTCTCTGTCTCTGTTCGAGTGCATCTGATCCTTGATCAGGTTTTTGGACTGCTTTTGGTTCAACTGCTTCTGGTATATTTTATTTGATTGCTTCTAGTGTTTGGTTTCTCTTTTGCATGGTGGAGACATCGACGTTGGAAGGAGTGTTTTTGGGAGTGAAATTGGGAAGGAAGATAGTAGGCATGTGGTTTCACTTGGAACCTTAAGGGAGGTCCGATTCATGGCGAAGAAGACAATGGTCTTGGTGACGGGTTGGGAACTCGAGGCGCACGTGATTTGACAACTCTAGACCATCTTGGCGGCAGTCTACTTCTCTCTGGTGTTGCCAAATCACGCATGCCTCGAGTTCCCAACCTGCCATTGAGACTATCGACTTCTTCGTCACGAACTAGACCTTCCTTAAGGTTCCCAGCAAAACTAATGTGCCTGCTATCTTCCTTCTCCAACTTAGCTCCCAGAAACACTCCTTCCACCATTGCTGTCTCCACCATGTTCTTAGACATCCTTGTTAGAATTGTCCCCTCCTTCACCACCAACTTCCCCTCCAAAACCAAGCCCCCAGTTTTATTGTCATTTCTTCAACCTCCTCTACGCTTCTTCTCTGCAATCAAATCAATCTTTCATCCCTCCAATGGAAATTAAATTAAATGAAATAAAAAATTTAGGGATTTTATCTTAAATGAGACCACTATCAAGTATCAACAAAATAAAATGATCTAAATGATAAATGAAAATAGGAGGGGATAAGATTAAGATGACGATGATGATGGATGTGTACCAGAAGTTGAGAGCTGCTTCTTATTTGTAATCTTGGAAGAATGGCTGAAAGGAAAGTGTGTGGGTGTGGGAAAAGAAATCCGAATTTGGTATTTATAGGAGACAAATTGTAGCATAGATTGGAAACCGTTGTTTCCATGGTCCTCCTTATCACTCATCAAACCAACAACCTTCATCGTCTGTTTATGATGTTCTTGCTATACTGCAAGCATGATTTATCGCAAGGTGCTCTTGTAAAGAAATCCCTACTGCTGGCATGCTATGTGTGATGTGCGTCAGGGGTGTTAATGGAAGGTCATGGATCAAGGGGTCTTAATGGAAGGTTGTGGATCAAGGTGTGTTAATGGAAGAGAACGTGGGTGTTGTGGTGTTTACCATGGTGGCGTTTACCACTTCATCAAAATCCTCAAACTTTTTTTTTTTGGCTCATTTTGAACTCTCTGCGTGACTTCTTTCCTTTTTGCTGTTAAGATTTGCATTCTGCATTCATCTCCATTTGACTGGGTTCATCTTCTTTAGTTCTCCATCTCTGTTCTATGTTCTTGTGCTTTTAGTTTGATTGCTTCTGCTGGTATATTTTATTTGATTGCTTCTGGTGTTTGGTTTTTCTTCTTCTGCATTCTTCTTTGCTTCTGGGTTGAGTGCTTGTGAAGTTGTTCTCTGCTCTGCTTCTCTTAGTTTGACTTGTTTTGGTGCTGTATTGTGCTGGTTTGAAATGTCTTAATGTGGGGGCAGTGGTGATGCTCGAGGTAATGGGGGTGCAATTGCTGCTGGTAGCTTTTGTGATACTGAGTGGGGGTTTTAAAATGCGGATAAATACTCCTGGAAATAGGAGTGTAGGATGGAAAGTATGTTATTTAAGTTGATGGGGATGCCCAAAAAATTAATGCAAACATTGTAGATGGTAATAATTGTAGGGTTTATCCATTCAAGCATCATTTGGCGCAAACACAAAAAGATGTTGGAGCTTGCAAATCTGTTAGTGACGAAAAGGGAAAAAAAGAAAAGGGAATGAAATGGTTGAGTTGTGGAAATATTTTTAAGAGGGGAGGAAGCAATCGATCCACTGTTGTGGAAATATTTTTAAGAAGGGAAGAAGCAATCAATCCACTATCAATAACATTTTTAAGAAGGGTTTGAGAGAGGAAGAATGCGCGATTGCTTCTTTTTTCTACAAGCATGCCATTCCATTCAATGTGGTTAGGAGTGGTGAATTTCACAAGTTGATGGAATTAGTTGCAAGACATGGCATAGGGTTTAAGACACCATCCTACCATGAATTAGAGTCAACTTTTTAAAGAAAAATGAATGACTATGGAGACTATTAAAGAATATAGAGCTCATAGAAAGAAAACAAAATGCACCATAATGATATATTACTTTTCTTATACTATGTTTCAAATGAGGGAAAGGAAAGAAAGGGCCTTCTTGTTTGGTTTGGTTGAAGGGGGAGAAGAGAGGTTCCCCTTATTTGGTTAATAAGGGGAAGGGAGGGAAAATAGTAGTAATATATTGTTATACGGTTATAAGTATTATTGAGGGGACGAGAAAGGTGAATAAAACTTCAAGAATAATTTTGTTAGTACACTCTAAAAATTATAAACCACTTTCTCTCCCCTTCAAATTCAAAATCCTCCAAATATTAGAAGGCAGGGATTTTAGCCCCCTCATTTTCCATCTCCTCCCTTCTCCAAATGTTTCAACCCAATGAGATAAAATTAAAAAAAAATAAAATTCCTACCTTCCCCTCCATTTTGTTCGAACTGACTCCATTGTTGGTGAACAACCCTAGGAGAATCTTTTTTTGAGCTCCATTGATGGTTCTCACATTCAAAATATTTAGGGGTGAAAATTGGCTAGACAACTTGTCATGGGCTTGCGGCCTTGCCTGACTTGACTTGCTTATTAAAAAGGTTAGGTTTTGGTTTTTTAAAATGTCTATTTAAGTAAAAAAGTCAGGTTCCAAACTTAAAAAAAAGCCTATTAGGCTTGATAGGCCGACTTGTTTATATACATACATAATATAATATTATATTATTATATATTATATTATATATAAATATAAATAATAATACATAATACATATACTACAATTTTCACCTAATAATATAAAAACAAAATTAATAATAATTTTTTTGAAGGCCTAATTTAGGGTTGTAGTCCTTACATAAAATAGGCCACATACGTAGGCTTTTAGGCCAAGTCGGGTGTTCAAATAAGCCTGGGCAGGCCTTAAAAATTGGCTTGTAATAAGTAAACATGTCAGACTCGGGTTTTGTAATTATAAACCAAGTCACACTTAGGCCTACCAATGCCTGGCCTGTTTCCACCCCTAAAAATAGTTGACAAACTCCTTAAAATGTAGATGACGTTGTTTAGGAGATTTGTGAAGAAAATGCTGCCTATATTGTGACGGATAGTGTACCAAATCAAAAAGTGCAGGAAAAATGACAGAGTAAAGGAAAAAGACTATGTTGGTCACCTTGTGTAACTCGTTGCATTGACTTGATGTTGAAGGATTTTGAGAAGAAGATAGTAGTTCATCAAGACAATTCCAAAGAGGAAAAAAAAATTACAACCTACATTTGTTTAAAGACTTCTCATTTCTTTATTACGACGCTTCACTCAAGGAAAAGATTTGGTCAGACCTGCCATTACTTGCTTTACCACATCTTACCTAACTTTATGATGTCTCAGTGACAAGGTAGCATTGGGTAGAATGTTCCCATTAAGTCAATTGAAATCTAGGTTTGCAAAGACTGGATGGGAAGTCTATTGAAACTATAATTATGGATAAGAGGTTTTAAACAGGCATTGTGATTTGTTTGAGGGGTGCTTATCTAATCAAAGAGCATTGTTTGGTCAATATTCGGATGGGAAGCCAACCATGGAGTTGATTTATGAGGAAATGGATTGGGCAAAAGATACAAAATGCCTTCAATGGTGTCAATAAAAAGGTAAATAAATTACCAGTTTAGTTTAAATTTTGGTAGTTTTTGTTTGAAAATTAATTTTTTTCCCCATTATTTAGATATATGCCTCTATAGGATATCATTAATGAAAGATGAGACAAACAACTCCATAGGCCATTGCGTGTTGTAACCTACTAGCTTAAACCTCAATTACACTATAGTCCTAGATTTAAAGTTGATTTTGAAGTTAAAAGTTGACTATATGACTAGTCAAAAAGGTTTCAAGAATAAAAGAAGTTTTTTGATGGCCACAATTGTAGTTAATACCAAAACTGAATCATAATGGTGTGAATCTTATGGGGATGAACATGTAGAGCTCTAAAAGTTTGCTATTCAAATATTAAGGTTGACATGCAGTTCCTTTGGGTGTGAGAATAACTTGAGTGCCTTTGAGATGGTAAAATTTTAAAAATATAAATCATATTTGATTTTTACCTACTACTTGCAGTTGATTAATTGTTTTTGTATTTGTTTAGGTCCATACAAAGAAATGAACCCATTTGAAACAAAAGACAATAAATGATTTGTTTTTGTGATGAATTAGCCAAGAAGCAACCTGGGAAAACTTGTGTGTAATACTGAAGATATTTTGTTCGATGATAATTGGGTTATGGATAATGATGAAAGTTCATCAAACGTTGAGAGTTTAGATGTAGACAACTTGGACTTGGATAATTCCAAAGAAAGAAGACCCAATCAAGATGGAGAGGAAGCCAATGGTGATGGTAGTGTTACCCCTTTGATGATTTGGAGATTCTTAATTTTGATGATGATCTTGACAGAGATGGAGGGATGCCATGGTTAATGAAGGAGATGAAGATCATATGGAAGATGATTATTATGATTAGAACTTGAATGGTTTGCTAGAATGATGATCTAGAGTTGGATTGTTTGCTTATGCTTTTGGTATTTTGAGTAGTGATCAAAACTTGTAATTTTAGCTTAAGTTATGAATTCGAGACTTTCAAGTTGTATGTGACCTTTTATGCATTTTCATTAAAGTTTACTTAAATGTTAATAGTGATTTTGAAATTTGAATGAGCGTGTCTAAATATAATTTTATATTTTAGTTAAGATCTCACGATTTGTATTACGATTGTACAATTCAAGTGTTCTACACTTCTAGATTTTAAGTAGGATCTTGATTTTAATTACTTTAGGGATTATGTTGTTATTAGTGGTCCAAAATTTGTTTAATGTACAAATGTTGGTGTTCTGGTTTAGAGTATTGCGTAATATGTTCTTTTTTTATTTTCATATTTTCTCTAGTAACATTTGTATCAACATAAGAGATATTCTGGTATGTAGGATGGAAAACCGGAGTGTATTGGTGGTGAGCTTGAGGCGCATGATGGGTTTAATTCAAATCTGCTGAATATATTGATGCTTGAGGGTTTATGCAAATAACATTGATATTCAAAAGTTTCTACATTATTTTTGGCATGTGCTTGAGATAGAGCTTGAACAAGGGTTATGTTGAATTAAATGGGAATGCACATAACATGTGGATATTTCCCCCCAAAACTAAAATTGTCTTGTTTTTTAATAATAAAATTGGTTTCTTAATTGTAGGATAAATTTATTCGTATAATTTATGTAACGATTTGTAATTCTGATTGTATGACAATTGATTATCGAATGTTATGCCGATGGTAAAGACTTATATATAGCTGTGGCATTTTTTGTCTTGTGCATTTCTATTTTTTTAAGTGGAATCATCCTTTAATTTTTTTTTCTTATAATTGAAATTGGTTTTTTAGTTAATTTTCAAAAAATTATTTGAAAACTCAAATCTATGTAATGATTTATAACATTGATTGTATTATTGATTCTTTTCAAATTTTGCATGTATTGTAAGGGTTACACATAGTTATGTTTTAAGTCTTATGCAAGGTAGATTTTTTTGGTTAAATTAACTTTTAAAACATAATTTTAAAATAAAGATTAATTAGCCCAATACTCTGCATATTGCGCCCAAGGAATATGTGAGAGTAAGTGTTATCTAATCAAAGTAAAATTAAATTTTCAAAATATTTTGTTTTCTGTTTGATTATTTAATATCAAAAATAATTTTTCATAAATATTTTATAATACTTGGTTTCATTTAAAAAGAAGTTTTATATTTTTTTCTTGTATTTTCATCTTCATTCCATATATAAGTAAATATTTTAAAATTTATTGTAAATTTACAGAATCGACTCAGTGGTAGTCGAAAAGTAGATGTATTAGCGATGTTGTAGTATATGTATAAACCAACTTTTGAATCTAATATGATATATTATTTGTAGATTAATTTTCCTTTCCAAAATGAAAAGTTTTTTTTTTGAATATTTTTTTAATTTAAATAAACTTTGTTGAAGAGTATTTTTCTAATTCCTTTAAACAATTTTCATTGTATCACGACATTAAACTCATCCATTGGTATGTCCTTGAATTCATCAAGGCAAAACAAATTCGGAATCACAATGATGGTCTACAATACTAAGCACAATACCTTGTAGGATTTCTTTAAAATCAACTACTTTAATTTCAATTAAACTTTTTATTTAGAGTTAAGGTTTCTTATTATTATGCATGACAATTAAATCTGAACCTGTGAATACCCATCCAGCCTAATTCAACTTTGATAGATGTAATAAAAAATGTAAGATTAAATTTGTTTCATTTATAAGAAATGATTAGCGAATGGGTTGTATATTTTTATTATGAGTCATGAATAGATTAAATTTTCAAATACATTTTTAATGATTTATAAATAAATTAATGATTGTTTTTTATCCATTTATTATAATTCTATTCAAAATTTATTTAATCCATCCCTTTTCATACCTTTATTTACTCCTTCTGCATCCGAAGGCTGCATTGAGTTGTCATTTGGGCAAGGTGTGGAAATCAAGGAGAAAAGAGCAATAACAATTGAAAGAAGTAAGATTGCAAGGTTACCCAATTCCTTGATATTGTAAGTTCCATAATGTTATTCTTAATCATATTGTTTTTGATGCTAATGCTATACCAAGTGTCGGTTCGATCTCAAGACCTATTGTTAACATCGATGCTCAATGCCAATAGGTCACTTGGGTCTCAATCATATTGTTTAAATTGCTAATGGCCTAATTTATTATTTTTTGAGTAGAGGTCCCACATGAGAAATTATTAGGCAATGTTGAACCACCATGTGTCTATGGTCTATGTGACATGTATTCAAGTTTTTCAATTTATGAGAAAGAATTAATAACACGTGATTGCGTGTTATATAGAGTTTAGTTGAGACCATCGCCTAATAATTTTTGACACAACCATTATTATGATACATATATAATTGCATACACAAAGAACCCTGAACAACCTAAACAAATAACTTCTGAAGCATATATGTTTATTCTACAATATCTTTGTAGGTCCTTATTTATTGAAAGGAAACTTTTTGTAATAAGAAATCATTCGCAAGTAAATAGATACGCCACTAATTGCCTATGGTCTACGTGAACGAAGCTTATAGGTAGCATAAACTCCTAGTGCCACCACAAGAACTGCTGCACCAATGTATATTATCTTTTGTTTATCTTCTTCATTGAACCTCCTAGCTAGACTAGTCATAGTTTGAGAAGCTGAAGCAGCCACTTCCTTAATTCTCGTACTTGTTGATTTAGGAATGGCTTTCTTATCACCTTTTTTTTCAACATCATCACTACCAATTTTACCATTTGTTTCCATTCCTTTTTCTCCTTCAAATGTGTCCAATCCTTTACTTTCTTCTTTGCCTTCCTTTTTAGGGGAATCATCCACCACAGCCTTTTCATATGGCTTTCTTGATTCCAAAGTCTTCTTGGAATGGTCTTCAACTTCATTCTTTCCAATAACTTTTTGCTTTTCCTCATTTTCATCAATTTCCCTTGCAAACTTTTCCTCTCCTTGAAGCTTGGCATTTGTTGTGACTGTAGCTTTTGGAGAAATTGCTTCTTGACCCTTTTGAGGCATAAACTTTTCTGTGTCTTCTGGTGGGGTTGAAGCCTTATGACCACCTTGTTTTATACTTTCAACTTTTGTAATTGTATCTTTTGGGGGAATTCCTTCTTGACCCTCTTGAGGCTTAGATTCTTCTGTGTCTTTTGGTGGGGTTGAAGTGTCTTGATCAATTTGTTTTTCACTTTCAACTTTGGTAATTGTAGCTTTTTGGGGAATTCCTTCTTGATCTTTTTGAGTCTTAGACTCTTCTGTGTCTTTTGGTGGGGTTGAAGTCTCTTGATCAACTTGTTTTTCACTTTCAACTTTGGTAACTGTAGCTTTTTGGGAAACTCCTTCTTGACCATTTTGATGCATAGACTCTTCTGTGGTCTTTGGTGGGGTTGAAGTTTCATGATCAACCTCTTCTTCACTCTCAGTTGTTGACTTGGGAACCTGATCATTGGCAATGGTTTTTGCTTGATCATCATTTGTAGTTACAGATTGTGGAGAAGTACCTTCTTTTTCATCCTCTGAGGTTGGTTCTGTTTCTTGTCCTGGTGATTTGGGTTCTTCTTGTTCAGCTGGTTTTGGTTTTTGTGTAGGGACTTTCCCTGGAATTATTGGTATTGTAATGATGACAGTTTTTCCATCAAACTTCCCCTTAATTCTATTGACGTCACAATATTCTGGAACTTGATATACTTCATTGAAACGGGCCCTTTTATTGTGTCCAATTGATCGTTCACCATGAACTCTCACACTTCGAGAATCGTACTCAATTTTAGCACCAATATGCTCACGTGCAAAACCTGTACGTAGGCATATCATGGGAAACGACATGCACATGGTTATAAAAATAGCTTTAACAAAAACTAGCACTTTTGGGATCTATATTTTACTTTAGTGCAATTTTTGTTTCCATAATTTTAATTATTTATATTTAATTTTCATAGTTTCCCAATTTTTCAATTATGTCTCTCACCAGAATTGTAATGAAATTAAAGTATAACATATTATTATCAATTAGTGAAGAAAAAATTGTATAAATTGTGTAAGTAAAAATTAAAATCAAAATGCATAAAATGTAATAAAACCATTTTTTGTTTTCTATTATTATGTGAATATTTTATATTTTTTTCTTTGCGAATCTATATATACAAATTAGTGATATATTATACCTTCATTATATTTTTGTTGATTATTAGATGAAATTTTGGGATGAGACTCGAGAAACTTAATTTGAAACTCTGCAATACACATTATAGTTCGGTATAATTTATTTTTAAACAAAGCAAAGAAATTATTACAATTTAAAAGTCAAAGAGCATAATCCTTATAATGGAAACTCTGAAAATTAAGTAGTGCAGAATATATATAAAAGAAAAGCATGAACATAGAAGTTGATGAGATAATACACTTTCTTCTGTTTATTATAATTCATTCTTAACTGATTCACACATATTAAGAAAGTTTATTAAAATTAGTTGATAGTGTTTTAATTTGGAAAAAACTATCTGAATTTTTCAAAATTATCTTTATTTAAAAATTCATTCATTCTTGTCATTTCTCTCTCCATTTTAATTATCTTTTTAATATTTTATTAATTTTAATATACTAGTAATTATTGATACAGGCTACTATTATTAGAAAAACAGAAAAACTTAGGAGTTTAATTTTCATACATTAAAACATAATAACAACAAGGATCAATGTGTACTAATTAGTGCGTATAAAGATTAAAACTTAATTTTTTTTTTCACATGGAGAATAATTTCTAAATGAGTGTCACTTAATGAGACTAAATGATTAATTTAACAAAAAAATAAAATAATACTTCATAAATTTTATAGAAAGGAAGCAGGAAATAAACCAAGCGAACCATCAGGAACGTGAACACGCAGGAGGATTGATTCTGGCGTTTCCTCTACTTCATATTTCGCTTCCAAATCTTCGTAGGTAGATTGCATGGCGGACATTTTCCAACAGTTGCTCTTTGATTTAATTTCTCTTTTTTGTTTTCAATTTCTGCAAATTAAATACGACAATGCTAGACTGGATCTCCAACACGATTTGGTGGTTCCTCTCTTTATAAAGAATAGTTCAGATGTTGAGTTTTCTTAAAGATGAAACCATTCCTTTTTGGCTGCTTTGATATTCCTTCGTGATTGAACTTCGTGAATTTCCCTAGTCATCTGTGAGGTATAACTTCTTTAATAAATAAAGTGAAAGTTCTTTGTTTGGCTTATACACTTCAAATTCCAGAAAGAGGGGGGCAAACGTGTTTTTTTTATTTTATGTACATATTATTCACGATCTTGTTGTTCTATCAAGCATAATTACTTCTACGGTTACATTGATTACTAAATGTTTCCAATTAAGCATTAAGTATTGGAATTAAAAGAGAAAGGAATTACTTCTACAGTTACACTGTTTGTTTAAGAAATTAAAATTAAAAAAAAACTTCAAAAAAAATAAATAAATTCAAATAGGGATGCAGCTCAAGCAAGGAGTTGAAACTAGTAGTTCAAACTTAAAAACCATGGAAGCACCTCAATTTTAAAAATTCTAATTAAGACAAGATAAAAAAAATTGTACAAATTAAATTATTATAGTTAATATTGAAAATCTAAATCACCTAATTAGATTTATTCTGCTTAAATTTTAATTAGTTAAAATTAATTTTTACAAGTAAACTAAAAATATATAAGTATGAATTAGATTTAATTTCAATTAAAATATATAAGTGTGAATATTTTTAGTCAAAAATTAGACTTTTGCAAGTAAACTAAAAAAAAAATTGACACTGAACCAAATTAATACATTTTTGGTTAGAATCAAATTAAAATAAATTACATTAATCCTATTCCATCTAAACATTTAATTAAATGTAGTCAAATTAAGTAGGAGTATTATGAATGAATATGCTTAATTAAATAAGATTATTAAGGTTCTTTTTTTTTACGGTAAGATTCAAATTAAAGTAACTAATTAAATTAAAACCTATAAAACTAAGAATTAAAAACAAACTGAAATTACCTAAAACTCTACAAGAATACACGCTGAATACCAAAGAAAACAAGGTGCAGCCATTTTTTTTTTATTATTTATACAATAGCAACTTGCCAACTTCATCATTGCATTATTCCCATATGAAATGTGGACTGCATGTGAGAAAAATAAAAACATTAATGCACCTTATCTTTCGTGCATGAAACCAGTTGGAAATAAACTAACAATGTTGTGAACAAAACAAACTAAGTAAAACTGACACCTTTTTAGTTAAAATCTTACTCAAACTAACCTAAAAGTTAAGTTCTAAAATATCTAAGAAATTAACCAGCTAAATTCCATAAAAAAAATAATATAGATGTCCCAAAATAAGCCACCAATAAATTAATTTGGGCGGTGCAAAAAGGGAACTTCACAGAATGCATAAAATACATTTAAACAAAATGATTTTTTTCCCCCTAAAATAATGCCTACATGAGGCGGTGGAGGTGCTGCAATTTGGGGGACATAACCATTACCTTCTAGAAAAGAAAATTAATTCCAATTGAAGTTCAATTGATTTAGTTTAATAGGAACTAAAAGATTGCTCGTTTGGTCACAAACTAACCAAACTATATAAAGTATATTTGGAATTAAACTAAAACTCATCATGACTCATTTTTAAAAGGATTTTTTTATGCCTTTAAATAGCTTGAGCGTGGCATAGAGGGGAACTGATTCATGCATCACCAAAATAGAAATCAAGACACACATCCCCTGGTGAAGAATTGACGTGCCAAATTCTTCAATAACCGAGCTCCTCTATAAAACTTACCTTATCTTGTGGGTGGAGCCAAGCGTGTGAAAGGTATGCAAATCCCACACCGTGCGAAAGCTTTCGCAAGCTGTTAGATGTAGCCCACGTTCAATGGACGGACTCCAGCGTGCGGGTGCAAACCCGATGGGGAAATAGCAGAACATTCCACGTGCATTATGGAAATGTGTTTTTTATTTAAACTATATTTCCCGTGAATTCTGAAATGACTATGGGATTGTTATTAAAATACCACGGTTATTTACTTTTTTACACTTCATATTTAATTTATTTAATTAATTATGAAGTTCACAAATTTAACACGTTTCAATTTAGTTAATTTTTTAAAAATTATATTATTATTTATTGAAACCACCATGTGTCACTCCAGCTTACTTAATTTATAATTTTATAAAATTCAATTGATCTACGCAACTTGCAACCTATATTATAAATAAAACTAATGTAATAATCCATGTCTTGCACAGGTGTCGAGTTTACAATTTATAATATTTTAATATTTTTCTCAATTAGTTATATATATATATAAATGGAGAGAGAGAGAGAGAGAGAGAGTTTTAATAAGAAATATTAATAATAAAAATTATTTTAAAAAATATGTTTCCATCATAAAAAAATGACTAAAGCTTACATAAGTTTTTAGTCCTTCAAATTTGGAGTAAGTTTGTTTTTAGCCTCCCAAATTTAAAATTAATTTTTTAGTTCCTATAATTTGAAAAAAACATACGTTAGTCTCTCTGCCTAAACGTTGTTAGTGAATTTGCCACATAAAACCCACTTACTACTGAATTTGTCACACAAAACACACCTATTGGTGTCCCTATTAGTGAAAATATCACACTAAATTTAGCTGATGCTACATAACTAACTCAATCTGTCCTTGTTAATGATGTTATAGGTGGTCTTGAGAGACTAAAACATTCTTTTTTCAAATTATAGGGACTAAAAAGATTAATTTTAAATCTTGGGAGGGTCAAAAAACAAATTTACTCCAAATTTGAAGGGTTAAAAACATATTTAAGCCAATGACTAATATTAATTATAAAAAAATAAAAGAGATTTGTGTGTATTTGAATTTATAGATTACAATAAAAACAAATAATACTGAATACAAAGAAAATGTAATGTTTATATAATAATATTGTTGATCTTATTTATTTTGGCTAATAATGAAGAGACCAATAATTTTTCGCTTGTAATTTTGAGTTGGTTTAGTCTTTCAAGTAAAATTTTTATCTTTATGTATAGAAAATAATTAAGACATTTATTTAAGCATCTTAGGCAGGATTCAATTCTTAATCATATGAATGATAAATTAAACCTGGTAGACACACATTCAATGTATCATAATTTGACATAATCAACAATGAAATAACACACCTTTGAAAATTTTAAATAAAAAGGAACAAAAGTTAATTTTTCTTATACATATTAGTTTGAGTAAGTATCGATATTTCGACAAATAAATTTTAACATATGTGCAAATAAAATCCAGTTAACCACTAACTTGAAAATACCATTTTTTATGGTTGCGGTTTGTTTTATTTTTAATTGATAGCATTCAAAGTTGATGAAGAGAAATATTAAAATTAGCTTTGTAAAGGCAAAAGTAGAGGACTTGGAGAATTAACATTGGAAAAGTTGCTTAGCATCGATCTTAGTTGAGTTTTTATTTAATACATTTTTATATGATGACAATGAAGGAGTAGTGAAGGCGACCAATAATTTTTGCTCTCAATTTCTTAGTTTCATGCTTTTTATAGGTGACTTATTTATATACTTTGATTGTCTTTCTTTTTTAAAAATTTGTGTATTTGATCCTTGATTTATGGGTTAAATATATATAATCATAAACTAACATTTTCTTCATGAAGAGTGATATTGGTGATTGAAATCATAGCAATACTCGAATCAATTGAATTTGTATGCAATGATTATAATTGTTTTAATTAATTTAATTATGCATATTTATGAATTAAAAATTTTATTTTGGTAGAAAATAATCTATAAAGTATAAAGTGTTGTTAGATGACAAAAATATTCTTTAATACATGTGTGTATAAAGTGTATCAAATGAGAACTAATTTTATGGTTAGAAATGATAACTACAATTATAAATCATCATTAAATCATATTTGAACAATCAAGATGAACAGAAAAATGCACATGATTTTTTAAGTAGTCATGTGACCACTAACTAATGTTTAATCTTGGCTATTCATATATGATTGTATGGTTTATATATATATATATATGGGTCAGGATTTGTTGACGCTAGATGTCAAAGTTAGTCACCTTCAATAACTTTTTGTAGAATGCAAATCTAACCGATCCAACCGTTGAATTGTGTGATATTATCTTCATGATCATGTATGTCAAATTTCACGTAATTTGGACATTTCTAGATGTGTCATCTGACATTGAATATTTATATATATTTTAATTTTTTATTGTACGTTAAAATAAAGTGATGTGATGAACTACTAAATAATTTTGGAATTGTGTGAAATTTTGTATACTTAATCTAATTAATAAGAACATCAAATTCAACAGTTAGATTGGTTAAATTTGCATTATACAAAAAGTTATTGAAGATGTAGTTTGACTAACTTTGAAACCTGGTGTCAACAGATAGGGGCGGGATCTGTTGACACCAGGTGTAAGAGTTAGTCAAATTACACCTTCAATAACTTTTTGTATAATGCAAATTTAATCAATCCAATCGTTGAATTTGATGTTCTTATTAATTAGATTAAGTATACAAAATTTCATACACTTCTAAAATTATTTAATAGTTCATTAAATCACTTTATTTTAACGTATAATGTGATATTAAAATATATGTAAATATTCAATATTAGATAACATATTTAGAAAAGTCCAAATGATGTGAAATTTGATATACATAATTATAAAGATAATATAATCAAATTCAATGGTTAGATTGGTTAAATTTGTATTATACAAAAAGTTATTAAAAGTGTAATTTGACTAACTTTTACACCTGGTGTCAAGGGATCCTGGCCCCCCCCACCACACACACATATATATTCGTTGTGCAAAGTGCACTGTAAATGATAACTAATTTTTTTTTTATGAACATTGGTCTTTAAATTTAATTTGTAGAAAAATAATTTTATTTGTTAACTTAAATCTTCAAAAACCTTTAACGAGGGAGAAAAAGCAAGCACCCTTTTGAAGGGATAAAAGAATTAAGCAATGTGAAAAATTAATAAAAAATAAGTTTATTTTACATAAAAAAGTTTCTAATTTCATATTGGAATGTGCCATGATTAATATTGACAGATTTATATTTGATTGAAAGTAATAATTATTTAATACATAAAAAGGTGATATATTATGCTATCATATTATACATTATTTGATTGATTTAATCATAATTTAAATTAATAATGTGTATATAGGTATTTATAGTTGATTTGATTAGATAGTTTTTTGTTTTATAAAAATCAAGTTATGCGAGATTTTTTAATTTGATTCAACTATAAATTAGAATAAGAATTTATATTCATATTATCAATTAATTGAAATCAGAATATATTTGTGTTATCCATTTTAATGTTCAAATTATGAATAATTATTTTGATTACAATTACCTTAATTAATCTAATTATGTATTTTTATAAATTAAAAATGTAAAATATTTGATTTTAGCAAGAAATAAATTTTTAAGATGCATTAGTTTATGTGGCTTTGCCTACGTAGCAAAACCTTCTTTTATAATAATATAACTGATAATTGATTGATTTTAATAAGAGATATTAATAATATGTACTAGAGAAATTACAAAGTAATTAATATAATCAAATTTATATTACAAATTAATATGTACTATAGAAATTAACTTTTTATTTAAAATTTTCAAAGGTGTGTCATTTCATTGTTGATTATGTCAAATTATGATACATTGAATGTGTGTCTACCAAGTTTCATTTATCATTCATATGATTAAGAATTGAATCCTAACTAAGATGCTTAAATAAAGGACTTAATTATTTTTTACATACAAAGATAAAAATTTTACTTGAAAGACTAAACCAACTCAAAATTACAAGAGAAAAATTTATTGGTCTCTTCATTATTAGCCAAAATAAATAAGATCAATAATATTATTATATAAACATTACATTTTCTTTGTATTCAATATATATATATATATATATATATATATATATATATATATATATAACTAATTGAGAAAAATATTAAAATATTATAAATTGTAAACTCAACACCTGTGTAAGACACGAATTATTAGCACTAGTTTTGTTTATAATATAGGTTACAAATTGCATAGATCAATTGAATTTTATAAAATTATAAATTAAGTAAGCTGGAGTGACACATGGTGGTTTCAATAAATAATAATATAATTTTTAAAAAGTTAACTGAATTGAAACGTGTTAAATTTGTGAACTTTGTAATTAATTAAATAAATTAAATATATGGTGTAAAAAAGAAAATAACCATGGTATTTTAATAACAGTCCCATAGTCATTTCAGAATTCACGTGAAATATAGTTTAAATAAAAAAACACCTTTCCATAATGCACGCAGAATGTTCTACTATTTCCCCATCGGGTTTGCACCGGCATGCTGGAGTTCGTTCATTGAACGTGGGCTACATCTAACGGCTCGCGAAAGCTTTTGCACGGTGCGGGATTTGCAAACCTTTTGCCTCCACTTCCCTTCATCCGTATCAATAGAAACACGTTATCAACATTCTCTTCTTCCCTCCCAACGTCCAAACAAGGTGGGGACTTTGCTCTGATAATTTTATTCAAGTTTGCTTTCCTACCTTGAAGCAAATCAACAACATTCTATTTCTACACTTTCCTTTTCACCAAATCTGTCGAGGTAGGGGGAGGAAGCATGTATCATGACTTCTAAAACCAGAATATAACTGTGTCTATATATGGTGGGGTGTCCCTAACTCTATCTTGCTTAGTCATTACTATTTTACCAATTAAAATGTCAAAATTTCACTTAGTCTACTTCTAAAACCCAAAATAAATTCTTCATCTAAATCAATCTTTCTATTTAATTTACAACCTTCTACTAACTCTGACTAACATATACTAACTCTTTAATTTATTGATACTAACTATTTTTGTTTTATTTTTCTTTATTTGCTTTTCTATCACTAACTGTTTAAATTTCTGTTCCTAACATTTATCATTCAATTATTTATTTACTTTTTGCCATTTTCTTTTTATCATCTACTAACCTCTATTAATTCTATTAATCATTTATTTTATTGTTAGTAGCCATTTACATTTTTGTTACTAACTATTTAATTTCTGTCACTAACTATTTATGTTTATGCTTCTAACAATTTATTTTCTGCAAACTAACAGATACTAACTTTTAATTTCTATTTTTTTTTCCATTTTAATTATTGTATCTAATATTTCTAACATTCCATAATTTATTTGAAGTCCTAATGACATCATTTTAAGTATACTCTTTATTTCTTTCCTTTTTATCATTAACTATTTTTAGTTTTGTATGTTGTTATTGCTAACTTTTATTTTTGTCCTTTACACCTTAATTACTATTTTATGATTGATTCTAATTATCCAAAATCATGTCTTTAAATTTTATAACTCTACTTGTACCTTGCTCACTTCTATACTTAAATTTCTATCAAATAATGGTTTGTCTTTAGTATATTTAATTGTCTTAATAAGTTTAATTTCGTTTTTTTTAAGCTTTTGTTTAATGTTTTATTTTTTTATAACGTTTTAATACTCATATACTTGATTTTATAATTTTTCTAGATCATTGTCTTTTTTTTTTTTTTTTTGCTTAGCATTTAGTTTTATTTGCTGTTACCTACTTTTATGATTAATTACTTAAAACAATATTTTGATATTTCTAACTTATTCTTATGATTCTTTCTATAAAGACATTTTATCATTATTTTCATTTCATTAACTAAATATAACTTTTGGAAAGATTTTGTTAATATTTAAGTTAATTGTAAGAGCTAAATAAAAAGGAGAAGAAATCTTATTTTGGGACAAAATTCTCTATCAATATATTAACCTTCTATCAAATTCTATTTGAATAATATCATATTTAATTATGATAATCACATTTCGTTATAATAGAAAGGATTAATCTTGACAAATTAATGAAAATGAATTGTAAATCCTATGTGATTTGATCCTTGTCAAGATATTCATAATAGTGATTATGAATTTATGCCATGTCTTGATGATGTATTTGCAAATTATATATGAACATATTCATGGCTTATCATTGAAATAAGGAGTTGAGTTACGCTTTACCAAGATGGTGGCAAAAGTGTATAAGTAGAGGTTTCTTTTAACCTTGGGGACTTAAATGGGTTTGGGATGTATAAGTGACCAAGTGGGCGGCTCCCTTGTGTTGTACTGACCTTAGCAAAACTCATTTATCCCGACTAGTCACTACACAACTTAGGATTGGTTGATTGAGGCACTTGGGTACAGTTAATTATGTGTTCACTCTTGATTATTATATATTTTGATAACTTTTGATACTAAGTGTTACTCCCCAATCGCTCCTCCAAAAGAAAAAAAATATTAATCTCTCCATGGAGTAGAATATTATTTGGGCCTCATGCATTTTCAATTTATAAAATTGTATATTTTAAGATTGCATTTGACCATGCATCATAAATTGTATGTGTCTGTGGTTATATTTTTTGTTTTATTTGTCATATATGATATTTATCTTCACTCCTATTCTTTTCTTGTGTATTGTGAATTTTATTGCATGTTAAATAGATGGAAGAACTCTCTTCATTATCTGAGAAGAATTCAAAGCATGTCTTAGGGAAAAATGGAATGTGCTATACAGTCAATCCTTAGGTGACAAACATGAAAGGAGACTATTATAAAATAGTTGGGATTACCTCCTAGAGCTTAGAGTTAGGGATGTGTATTTGATGAATTGAAGTTTAAAAAAATAAAAAGCCCAGTAATTAAAGGGTAAATTGTATATTTTAGAATGATAGATCTTTCTCTCTAAAAGTCGTGAATATGTATGGTGTAAACCTTTAATGCAATATAAGTGTACATTATTTAGTTAAACATATTCTTTTTTTTGTTGTTGTTGTTCCTTATTTTTATTTAGAATACTTTAAAATAAATAAGGGAAAAAAAACTACTAAGAAATATAGTCATAAAAATGGGTGATATAGGTTAAGCAGTTGTTAGGGTTATCAAGCTAGTTAAGTGATTGTCCTGGCTCTAGGGCGCTACATCGACTATTAGGACACTCACCATTTGATACCATATCCTCTAGGCCTCTAAAATGGTCCTGCGTTACTTTTGTAGTGTACTAAATTGTGACTTCCCTCAGTCAGGGTTGGCCTAACATAATTTTGAGTCTAAAGCAAATTTTGAAGTGAGCTTTTTTAAAACTAATAAAAGTAACAAGAAAAATTAGGGACCTTACAAAAAATAAAAGTGATTTTTCCTCTAACATGATTTGAACCTCATTCACTAAAGAAAAAGCACATCTTAATTACCACTACACTAGACCATTAAAAATAAACATTGTATAAATACTTGTATTAACTATTTTTTTTTCTAGGGGCCTAAAGCAAAGGCTTGAATCACTTTATGTTTGGGCCAACCTTGCCCTCAACCAAGGACTCATGCCTACTGCATGATCCTTCAAAACATCATCAGCACACCACGTACCATAATACACTTAAGGACTTAACTAATTTTCTCATGAACTTTAGTAGAGGTATCTTTGTACTTTGCATCTAAGTCCAAATATTATGTCCTCATACTCATCCATAAGCTTCGTCACAAATGTTTACACAGACACAGACACAAACACACACACACACACACACTTAAGTTTATCCATTTAAAAATTAATTCTTTTTCAAAAATATTTATAACTTGTACAAATAATTTCTCATTTTTCTTAATACTTATACAAATTACAATTTTCTTATTTTCCTTCTAAGAAAAATAAAACACACACACACACACACACACATATATATATATATATGTCTCAAAATATATAAGAGTAATTCTTCTAAATGGCCAAAAATACATACATACATACATATAGAATACCCAAATTTTAAATTTTTTTTATCTATTTAAAATAATTTATGATTACACAATATTAATAAAAAATTATTTTTGGTAAAATAAGCTATTATGGCTGAGAGTTCTCTTTTCATTTTAACAAAAAAATATCTTCTATTTTTATGTGATAATCCAATTTTTTGTATAAAAATAGTATAATTTTTATTATAATCTTATAAATATTCTTTTATATCATAAAAACAATTTTTATCTCACTTGTTTTTAAAAAAATGGACTTAGAAGCTTATGACCTCTCATCACAAAATCTCATGTTTATTTTACTAAAACTCACATATTTTAATTTATACCATAAAATATTTTTACAAAATAACAGAATAAATAGATAATTATTAAATAAAATAAATTT
Source organism: Spatholobus suberectus (assembly GCA_004329165.1). NCBI lineage: Eukaryota > Viridiplantae > Streptophyta > Magnoliopsida > Fabales > Fabaceae > Spatholobus > Spatholobus suberectus. The sequence goes on from CM014736.1 coordinate 48,620,020, forward strand.
TCTATCATCTTCTTCAAGAAAAGATTCAAGACCAAATTTATAGGCAAACAAAACCAAGAGTTTTTTTTTTCTTCTATGAACCATACAAGCATAATCACACCATACTATATCAACAAGGTAAAGTAAAGATTCGATGATAAAATATTAACAAAAGTGATACTCAAGTAATCAATAACATATCATCAACAATATATGTGAACAAGAAAAGGAAAGTAACACAAGAATCCATAATAGTTCATCAAAACAAAAGTTTGAAACAAAAAGGATTTAAGAGAGATTAAACAAGAAAACAACACCCCTTCCCCCCTATACCTCAAGTAGCAAGGTGTAGAAAAGGTTTGAAGAAGATCTCCAAGCACTTGAAGAGAAAACCTTCCAAAAAGATCACCACCAAAGCTTAGAGATGATGGATCTATGGAACTTTAGTTTGTGATAGGTTTGGAAGTTAAAAAATGGAAAATTTTGAAATGGGAAGGAAGAAGAAGAGTACGACCAGCAACTGCAGAAAAATGGAGAGTGATAGCAATGATGAAAGTGTTCGTGAATTTGGTTTTTATGCTTCACAAAAATATCTAGATTTTTTTCACATTTTCCTAATTTTTATTTAAGTTAAAATGGTAGTAATTATCCAAATTGAGCTATATTTGACCATATGGCAACTAAAATTTGAATAGTGCTAAGTAGAAAATATCACAAAATTTATATTTAATTTTAATATAAAATGATTTTTTTTTTTTAAGAAATTAGTAAAAAGTTGATATTATCTTTTAATAGCTAATGGAAATTTTTGTGACACCTAATTATTTTCTAGAATAATATGACTTAAAACAAAATTTTATAATTTTATAAATTTTAATTATTTTTAAGTCAAAAATCAATAGAAAATTTATTTTAATTGTAAAATTCTGAAATATTTATGATAATTCTAGAAAATAATATATTACATGAAAAAATAATTGAAATAAAATTTTCTCCATTTTTAAATACCTAGAAGGCACTGGTTTGAATTTTTAGGATATTTAGGGGCCTTTTGATCATTTTACACAAAAATTTCAAAAAAAATTCATAAAATTCCTAAAAATATATTTTATTATTAGAATCACTATTTTGAACTCAAAATATATTTTTATAAATTTTTGGATATTTTTATCTATTTTAAAACTATTTTATAAATTAGGGGCAAAATAGTCATTTACTGTGTCCCAAACTGAAAAAATTATTAAAAATATAAACTAAATGTTTTTCAACATTCTAAATACAATGACACAATTTGAATGTTGAGATCATTTTTCATTACGTTTATAAAAACATTGAATAAATAGAAAAAACTTTATTAATAAAAGTAAGGTGTTACACAAATAAATTCTCTTGAAAATAGGATTGATGTATGATGGAAAGTATGTTATTTCAGTTGATGAAGATGTCCAAAAAATTAAATGCAAACATTGTAGAAGGTAATAATTAGATGATTTTGTTGATTCAAGCATCATTTGATGGGAAAACAAAAATATGTTGGAGCTTGCAAATCTGTTGGTGATGAAGTGAGGAAAGAAATGTGTGAAATTGTTTTATCATTGCAAGATAAATCAATCAAGAAATAAATAACATTAAGGAAAAAAAGGAAAAGGGAATGAAGTGGTTGAGAGTTGTGGAAATATTTTTAAGAGGGGAGAAAGAAATGAATCCACCATTGTAGAAACAATCTTAAAAAGGGAGGAAGCAATTGATCCACTATTGTGAAAATGTTTTTAAGAGGGGAGGAAGCAATCAATCCACCATCAATAACGTTTTTAAAGAGGAAAGGAAGAATGTGCAACAATTGCTTCTTTTTTCTACAAAGATGCTATGCCATTCAATGTAGTTAGGAATGATGAATTTCACAAGTTGTAAGAATTAGTTGTAAGACATGGCATAGGGTTTAAGCCACCATCCTACAATGAAATTAGAGTCAAAGATAAAGGCCTATATTATTTTTTTTACACTATTTTTCAAATGAGGGAAAGGAAAGAAAGGACCTTTTTGTTTGGTTTGGTTGAAGGGGAGAAGAAAGGTTCCCTTTATTTGGTAAGCAAAGGGAGGGGAGGAAAAATAATAGTAATATATTGTTATATCCGTTTAAGTATTACTGAAAAGAAGAGAAAGGCAAATAAAACTTCAAGAATAATTTTGTTAGTACACTCTAAAAATTATAAACCACTTTCTCTCATTTTCAAATCCAAAATCCTCCTCATATTAGAAGAGAAGGATTTGAGGTCTCTCATTTTTCACCTCCCTACTTCTCCAAATGTTTCAACCCAATGGGATAAAATTAAAAAAAAAAAAATTCCTCCCCTCCCCTCCATTTTGTTCGAACCAACTCCATTGTTGATGAACAACCCTAGGAGAACCATTTTCTGAACTCCATTGATTTCAAAATAGTTAGGGGTGGACATAGTCTAAACAACCTATTAAGGCCAGACTTGACTTGTTTATTAAGAGGGTCAGGCTTAGACTTTTAGAACGTTTGTTTAGGTAAAAAGGTCATGCTTTAGCTTTTAAAAAATGCCCATTAGGCTTGATAAGTTGACTTGTTTATATACACGCATAATACAATATATTATTATATATTATATACAAATAATACATAATGCTACAAATTACACCAAATAATAATATAAAAATAAATAATTATCAATAATAATTTTTTAAAGGCCTATTTAGGCTTGTAGGCTTTTGGCCTATTTATAGGCCACAAAATAGGCCCCATAAGTAAACTTTCAGCCTATATTAAAAATTATCCTATAACAAGTAAATAGGTCAGATTAAGGCTTTGTAATTGTAAACTAGGTCACGTTCAGGCCTACCAAAGCCAGGCCTAACTTGACATGTTTTCACCCCTAAAATAGTTGACACACTCTTTAAGATGATAAATGACTTTGTTGAGGAGATATTGTGATGGATAGTGCAGCAATTCACAAAGTTGTAGGAAAAATGATGGAGTAAAGGAAAAAGATTATATTCAACACCTTGTGTAACTCATTGCATTGACTTGATGTTGGAGGATTTTGAGAAGAAGATAGCAATTCATCAAGATACAATTCCAAAATGGCATTGTGATATGATTGCGGGGTGCTTATCTAATAAAGTGCACTATTTGGTTGGTTCATGTGAGAAGCCAACCATGGAGTTCATCATGGATTGGAAAAAAAAAAAGGATACAAAATGCCTTCACTGGTGTCAACAAAAGGTGAATAAATTACTAGTTTATTTTAAATTTTGGTATTATTTTTTGAAAAGTAATAATTTTTCATTATTTAGATATATGCCTCTACAGGATATCATTAATGAGTGATGAAACAAACAACTCCATAGGCCATTGCATGTTGTAACTGTAACACCCTGTTTCTCCTAATACCTGATTAAGTGTTTTAATAACTAAAAGTAGGAACTTAGATATGTAATCTAGGTGATTAAAAGGAAGAAATGAATTGTCATTGTGTATGGTTTGTTATATGTGGTGATAGTGGTGAATTGTCTATTTGAATTCGGGTTTGATTTTAGGAGATTTGAGATATGTGCTTGAGCCAATCTAGATATGTTGTGAGAGTGATTTTGGGTTTTGAGAGAAAAACAGTTGAGTTAAATCAGTTTTAGGACAAGGCAAGTGGTTGGGTGAGATTTGGGCCTTAGTTGGCCAAAAGTCCGTGCGAGAGTTTCGAAGAGCTCGGATATAAAAGGAGGAGGAGGGAGGGGAACCTTCATTCTCTCATTCTCTTTCTCTCTCTTCAATTTCTCTCTCTTCTCTTCTCTTCATCTCTCCCAATCTCTCCAAGTCTCTTTAGTGATCACGGGTTTAGCAAGATATCAGGCCTAGATTCCTTGCTCTTGTGTATAGGAGGGTGGATTCTTGGAAGATTTTGGCTCAGGACACCAAACTCTCAAGGAACCCAAATTCAAGTTTGGAAGCTTTTAAGGTAAGGAAGCTTACTATTGTTTGATTTCATGTTTGTGGTCATTGATATGTTGATTTCTTGCCTTGGAAATGGTTGAATCTCTGTGGATGTGGATATATTTGGTGGGTTTGATATTTTGGGAAAAATGGGTTTTTGGAAAGGGATTTTGAAATTTGAGAATGATTTATGGATAAAATTGTTGTATAATCGGTTAGAAATGCAATAAAAGTGTTTAGAATTGATTTAGAATGATTGTATAGCAATTAGAATTCATGGGATTGAAGAATCAGAGCCCAAATACTCTTCGCATCACGAGTGACGCCGAGCGACGGCCCCTTCTCGCCGGGCGAGGTTCTTCTCGAGCCAAGAAGGTGGCTCCTAGAAGAACGTTGCCGGACGACATCTTTGTCCCACCGGGCGACGGTTAACCCGAGGCCAAAAAAAATGGATCTCGAGCAGTATGTCGCCGGGCGGCAGTGATCTGCCGCCAGGCAGGATGCTGAAGAAAAAAAAATGAAATTGTTCTCTTTTTGTTATTTTAGTTAAGTGAGACTTGGCTCTAAGTAAGAATGTGAAAGGTAGTTGATTACCTTGGATTTGATGTTTAGGTGTGATCCTTTGAAATATTGGAAAAATGTTTAGCTTTAAAAGAAAGACATATTTGTCATGTATGCTTTGTTTAAGAAGTTTGGTGTTGATGAGAAATGAATGTGTGAGCTTTGTTATTGTTGCAGTGTATTGTGGTTGAGGTTAAGTGAGCCTAAAGCTATTGTGGTGTGACATATAAATAAATATGCATGTGGATATGGATGAATAATTTGGTTGAGTGGTTGTTGTTGGGTATGTGTTGACGTGGAAGGTTGCTTAGATAGGACCTCCACATGTTGTTGTTATTCTTCCAAACTTGGTTCTTGGTTTTCTTTATTATTGTTGTGAATTGGTTTGATAAAATGTCGAAAAATGGTAATTAAGTGGAAGGTTGCTCAGTAGAGCCTCCACTAGTTGTAGAATGAGGTGATAATGAGGTATTTTACTTGTTGACCATGCAAGAGGCTAGATTGGGCCTGCATGGAGTTGGTAGTGATTGTTGGACCACAGGTGGTACTAAGTAGGCCATGTGGTGATATGTTGATAGACATATGTATGATGTGTTGATTGTTGTTGTTGGAATGGATGGTTGTGGTGATATATTGTTATATATATATATATATATATATATATATATATATATATATATATATATATATATATATATATACCTATGAATATTATGAATGGTTGTGGTTGAGTTGATTGTTGTGCTGATACATGCATTGACATACATATGTTGTTGGTTGAGGTTGTATGGGCCTCATACTGTATGTGGGCAGGCATGGAAGTTGGGGGTGAACGGAGCTGCGGCTTAGCCGGGCCTCCAACCTAGTGCCTAGATAAGAAGTGGGGTCTAAAAGATGGGCCTAGGGGATAAGTGGATAGGTAATCCCATAGTGGGGCAAGGCAGTGCAGGCTTTGTGTCACGGCATACCACTACCCACATACACTTATCCTGACAACCATAAGCTTATCCAATATATTAGAGTTTTGACAATTCCTGAATGGTGCTAGATGGCCATGGTAGGGGATAAGACCTGGCTGATGGCCCAATATGTAGAAATCTCTTGAGAGTAGTGTCTTCATGCATTAGTATGGTGATTGATATCACTAAGGAAGAATGCCACTATATATTATGAAATTTTATTTGAATTTATATATATAAATGAAGTTTTCATCTGTAACTAATGATGTTGGTGGTGGTAATGGTAGTGTTGTCGTTGTTGTTATGATTACTTGGTAATTGTGGTTGTTTATTGCGGTGGTTGTTATTATGGTTAGAGATGGTGGTAAAGGTGTGAATGATGCCATGTTGTTGATATTGTTTCTATTTTCTATTTGATTATTGATATGGAATGAGGGGATTTTTCTATTATTTTACTTTTAAAATATACATTTTATTATTCAAGTAAGCTTACCCTTGCGTCGTTTGCACGTGTGGTTTGTGCCTGTGATGATCATGTCTTTGGCGTGGGAGCAGATGTTGAGTTTTTGACAGGTTCAGCTTCACTTAGTTGGTGATAAAGCTTCGTTTCAGCCAGTGACAAGATTGAATAAGCATAGAGAATTATATTTTGTTCTTTTCTTTAAAAGAATTGAATATTCCTAATCGTTGTTTATTTTTATTTTTTATTTGATGATGTATAAAGTGGCCAGCTATAGGAAGTTATGTTATTATATTGTAACCTTAATCGTACATGATATCTTTGGATTTGTATAAATTTTATGGTTATGAATGGTGATATAATCAGCTTTTGTTACTGATTAAACTTATGGTCAAAAGATGAGGAATGTGGGTAGTATTGTAGCAGCAGAGGGTTGTTACAGTAACCTACTATTTTGACCATTAATTACACTATAATCCTAGATTTAAAGTTGATTTTGAAGTTAAAAGTTAAGTATATGGATATTCAAAAAAGATGGTGATAAGTGTTGTAAAAATAACTAAGATTGATGCTTAGTTTGAAGGTTTCAAGAATAAAAGAAGTTTTTCGATAGCCACAATTGTAGTTAATACCAAAACTAAATAATAATGGCATGAATCTTATGGAGATGAACATATAAAGCTCTAAAAGTTTGCTATTCAAATATTAAGGTTGACATGCAATTTCTATGGGTGTCAGAATAGCTTATGTGCCTTTGAGATGGTAAAATTTTAAAAATATAATTCATATTTGATTTTTACTTATTACTTGCAATTGATTAATTGCTTTTATATTTTTTTAAGGTCCATACAAAGAAATGAACGTATTTGAAAGAAAAGACAAAGAATGATTTGTTTTTGTGATGAATTAGCCAAGAAGTAACCTAGGAAAACTTTTGTGTATAAAGTTTATATATCGTTTGATGATAATTGGGTTATGGATAATGATGAAAGTTCATCTAATATTAAGAGTTTAGATATAGTCAACTTGGAAGGTGCAAAAAGATGTGTGACCAATAAGTGATGGAAAAAAAACTCTGACATCACTACAAAAACCTCTACAGAGGAAAAAGACCTAAAAGAACGTAACACCAAAAAAGTGAAGACAATAAGGAAAGAGGCGAGCCCCTTGCATCTCGAGGCCAACATAACTCTTGAGAAAGTTTGTTTCATTTCTTATAAGGATAAGGTTGTAGGCATGGATTTTTCCTTAGAGAAACCTTTTTCGAATTTCTCTGTCAACCCTATAGACATTGTTAATGCAGTCACAGAGGAGATTTGCCTTTTTTCGGACTTGAAAGAAAAATAGGTCAGGTATGACAAACTATTTAACCCCTGGCCTAACATCTCTATTATGATCGAAAAATATGAGCAATGTTGTAAAGCTTAGAACCTATCCTTTATTGTTAAGTTGATGGGCAAGAAAGTTAATTTGAAGTTTTTATCCACTAGGCTACAAAAATGGTGTGCTAGGTTTGGAATTGCGTAAGTCCTAAACCTTTATGATAACTTTTTCCTCGTTTGTATCTTCGAAGAGGAAGACTGTAAGTTTGCATTATTTGAAGGCCCGTGATTGTGAGCATTCAGTTACTACAGTAGTAGTGTGGGTTTGTATAACCATATTACTTGTGGAATTATACAATAGGGAGTTCCATTGGGAGGTAGGAACCCTGCTTGAAACGGTGCTATGAGTTGACAAAAACACATCCATTCATTCTTGTGGCAAGTTTGCAAAAATATATGTTGAGATAGATCTCAACAAGGAGCTAGTGCCATCCTTCAATATGTTAGGGAGAGAATTCAAATTGGAATATGAAAGGCTCCACTTGATATGTTTTAGATGTGGTAAGTATGGCAATCAAGCCAACCAATGTTTAGTTAAGGTGATAACAGCTAGTGATAAAGCCATCACAACACCAGTAATAGAGGTAACAAATACTATTGCAGAGAAGGAAAGCCTATATATGCTTGAAAATGCCATTAATCTTAACCCTATAGGAAGCAAAAATCTGTTTATGACTAATGTTGATGTGGCATTTTAGGGAGAGCATATTTAGCTTGACAATAGTGTTTTTGGCCCTAAATACTAGCCAAAAAACCCACTAGAAGGCTTAAGAAAACATGGACCAATCGCCATCTTTTGAGTATGACATAAGTAATCCTAAACCTTGGGACACCCATCATAACCCTACCTAGTTGTCAGTTAATGACCCCACTTGCATGATAAACCTTTCGAAATCAGCACCCAATCCTTGTTAAGCCAAAAATAAAATTTCCTTAGTTCTTCCATCCTTGGTTCTTTGATAAACCCTCAATTGTTATGATTGCCATGAGGAATTTGGGTTTTAATTTGTTAAATTTAGCTTATCTTCATATATATTTTGACCCATTTTTCTCTTTTTTATGCAGGGATGAAATGAGTGATATTTTGAAAAAAATTGCTAAGTTTGGAGAAGGAATTGCTACTGCTTGAAATGCATAGCCATACTTCACTATGCATCACCATGTTTCCATTTTAGAGTTATGCTTACAAGAAGATGCACGACTATGCTTGGTTGACAAGACTCCGCTTACGAGGGAAACCACGGCCTAAGCATGTGTATGCTTCATAAGGCATGCACGACCGTGCTTTACTATGCATGACTGTGCTTCCATCAGACCCACAGAACTTAATAAGCATATAAATAGAGGGTCTACGAAGTTGGAACACACTTTTAATCTATTTATTCTCATACCTTCTGGATTTTGCTGAGAAAGAACTCCCTAGAACCTCAAAGGAATCTCCCTAGACCCGAGTAGACAGAGATTGAGGATCAGCCTTTTGACTAAGGTTTTTCTTTCTAATGAATTATATTGTAATAAGTTGTTTCTTTGTTGTTATGGAAAACTAATCCCTAGGCTAGAATTGTGATTGTGGTATAGCCATGCTTGAGATGATTGGAACATCGTTTTAATTGTTAATTTTATTTTTCCTTTTTCTTTCAGTTGAAATTGCCTTAACACTCTTTAATATATTGTTTAGAATTGATCACTCTTTGCATATTTTTAATCAGTTAATTAACTGGCAATCGTACTGTAATGAATTGGTAGACCTCTAAGGTAGTTGAGTTTAGAACGTTGAATGATCAAACTACGGACTAAACTCTCAATCGAATTCGTTCACTCTCTTTGTTTGTATTCCTTTCCTAGATTAAACCACTACATGAACAACCAATGGTTTAATACAGGAAAGAGCTTTTACAATTCATGATCAAAAGTTGTGAAAGAATCCGATAAAGGGAAATTGACAATTAAATTGGGAAAATAAGATTACAATTTACTTAAGGGGTAAAAGAGTCGAAGGCATAGGTGAACCCATAATCTTAGGTTTTTTTTTTATCTCATTGAAATCTAATTTTCCTTTAAGCAATCTATCTTTAATTCTTTGCATTCAAAACCCTCTAACATGAATAGCCTAGACAACATATGAATTTCTTCAAAAGATACTCCACATTAGTCCTTTGGGTACAATATCTGGACTCAGTCCATTGTTACTACTATGATAGCATATACTTGCCATTAAGCATATTTATTCTTTTTCCTTCCTTTAGTTTATGATAACCCATTCTTATGAGCTTGTGCTACATTTTATTCTTAAGATCAAAAAGGCATTGTCGCAAAGTTAAGGAAAGAGCATAAACTAATGGTTGAAGAGGAACCTAGGATATCCCTACAGCAATACTTTGCCCCTTAAATAGGGGTAGCCGATAGTATTTGCCAGCTAGCAGTGAAGGCGAACAACTTTGAGCTGAATCTTGCATTGATTTTTATGGTGCAAAACTTAGGATAGTTTGGGGGCTTGCCATCTGAAGACCCCCTAGGCCATCTGAAGAAGTTCCTGAGGATCACAGACACCTTAAAATACAATGGTGTTACAATCGATGCTATTAGACTTGGCTTATTTCCCTTTTCTCTAATAGGAAAAGCGACAAACTGACTATCCTCCTTGCTGGATAGGTCCATTTCCACTTAGGACCATTGTACCCAAAAGTTCTTGATGAAGTATTTCCCCTCGGCAAGGTACAACTAGCTTAAGAAAGACATAGTGAAATTTGCTCAGTTTGAGTAAGAATCACTTTTTAAGGCTTGGGAGCGCTTTCAGGACCTGCTTAGAAAGTGCCCCCATCATGGCTACTCTTATGGGAAACTAATCCAGATTTCAGTCTAAAACAAGATTTCTATTGATAGTGCTTGTGGGGGCACAATTCAGAAAAAGTCCCTAAATGAAGCCTTTACTAGTATTAAAGACATGGCCTCAAACAACTACCACTACTCCTTTGGTGACAAACACATCATGAAAAGGCTAGTTGGGATACACTAGGAGGAAGCCAATGTGGCCATGGAACAAAAGTTGATCACTATCACCAAGCAGTTGGAAACCTTGATGAGGGCCCGTGCCCAATATGCTCAGACAACCCTCCTCTCTTACGATCAGTGTGCCCAAGTGGGCCATGAAGGCAAGGACTGTCAAATGAGCAACTTTTTTAACCTTCATGCTAATGAGGCAAACTTTGTGGGCAACTCTAGTCAAGTTCAAAATGACCCGTATTCCTTTACTTACAACCTGGTTAGAGAAACCATCTTAACTTCTTCGGGGGTGGGTAGCAAAAAAGCTAGAATCAGAGCATCTACGGCCTCTTCATTTGTAAAATCATAATCAGAGGCAAGAGAAGAGGAGGCCTTGCCTGTAGGAGACTATGATGTAGTACATGACCAAGAATGATGACAAGATGAAAGCCCTAGAGACTCAAATAGCCAACTTGGCTAATTTGATGTCTCAAAAAGCTTTAGGCTCTCTCCTTACTCAGATAGAACCTAACCCAAAGAAGGATGTAAAGGCCATCACTCTTAGGAATGGTAAAGCACTAAAGGGACCTAAGAGGAAGAAGGAGCAAGCTCCTCCACTATAGTAAGAGACTCTTACTGATGAGAGCCAGACTAGAGAAGGAGAGAAAAGGAAGGAGGTAACTACAGTTCTTTAGGTAAGTATTCCTTTCCTGCAAAGGATTAAGGATGAAGAGAAAGATAGGCAGTTTCATAGATTTGTTGAAACTTTTAAGAAATTGCACATTAATATTCCTTTTGTTGACGCTTTAGCTCAAATGCCCAAGTATGTAAAATTTTTCAAAGAAATTATTTCTACCAAAAAGAAGCTTGGGGAATTTGAGCTAGTTAGCATTAATGAAGAATGCTTTGCTGTTGTTCTTATTAAGTTACCCCCTAAGCTTATGGACCCAGGGAGTTTCACAATTCCTTATACCATTGGCAACTCCTATTTAAAAAGGCTTTGTGTGATTCAGGAGCTAGTATTAATTTAATGCCTGTCTCTGTTTTTAAGAAGTTGGGAATGCAAGAGTCCCAAGCTACTAACATATCTTTTCAGTTGGCTGACAGGTCTAGTAGCTCACCCTAGAGGAGTAGTGGAGGATGTGTTAATAAAAATGGATAAATTCATCTTCCTTATTAACTTTGTTATACTGGACATAGAGGGGGATGAGGATGTCCCGATCATTATGGGATAGCCTTTCCTTAACATAGTTGATGCCTTAATTAAAGTCCGGTATAGGAAGTTGACCCTAAGGCTTGGTAATGAGGAAATGGTTTTTAGGCTGCTAGATTCCTCGAAGAAATCCTCCTCTTTTGTCTCTTGTAATTTTGTTTAGGCTAGAGACATGAGTAAAACATTGGTGGATAGTGCCTTCCCAAGTGTGGGGGTGGAAGAGTCCTTGGAAAAAGTACTCACCCTTAAGGACTTTGAATGGGATTTGAGTGGTGAGGAAGAGGAGATGCTGATGTTTTTTCAACCTCACCAAGGAGCCAAACCTTGGACACAACAAAGGTTTAAAGAGTTGGAGAGGGACAAAGAGCCAAAGCCTAAGCCCTCTATTGTGGAACCTCCTACCTTGGAGTTGAAGCCATTCCCCTCCAACTTAAAATACATGTTTCTTAACCCTTCTTCTTCTTTGCTTATAATTATTTTTGCAAGGTTATTTGCCACTATGGCTTAAAAGTTAAGGTCTTATCGTGATAGTTTAGAAGAACATGGTTGGAAAATAACCAATCCATTCCTAACACGATGTCCAAGTGGGATAGAGGTAAACATATCAAATTTACAAAAAAAATCACTACCTTCTACAGAGGTGCAATAGTATAAGCATGCAAGAGAAGTTATGACAGGAGCTTTTATAAGAGTAGAAATAATCAGGTCATATAGTAACAAGGAAACAGGTAAGCTCAGATATTTCATGCAATCATATGATATGAATGAATGAGTACCACCTGAATCATATAGTACATTTAAGATATGGCCATTTACGATGCATTTACCTTGGATGAGGTCATCAGATTGAATAGCTTTGATTCCATTCATGGTGAAAACTTTGCCCGTTGCCTTAGGTCTTCCTACTTGAGCTTTCCCACTGTTGCCTCTGCCTCCATTTCCATGCTCCTTCTTCGGCTCTTTAGAATTGTTCCTATAGTGGCCAAGCTTGCCACAGTTATAGCCGGTCACTGTCTTAACTGTGCAGTTTCTTGCTAGCTAGGGTCCTCTGCATTGGAAGCACCGAATAGGGTTGTTTGTGCTAGAAATGGTAGGGGTGGAATTGAAATTCTTTTATCCCAAAGAACTTCTAGAGAATTGAGGTGGACGTTGATAAGGCTTCCTTTTATTAAAGAACTCCTTCTTTTTGTTCTTCTGTGGTCCGTTAGACTTCCATTACATCTGTCTTGCCTTGGTGTCATCTTCGTAAATCATACAACGATTTACAAGAGTATGGAATGAAGTGATCTCTATGTAGCCAATAGCTTGCTTGATGTTAGGCCGTAAACCATTCTCTAATTTTGAGCATCTGGAATGCTCATCAACACCTTTATGGAAATAAGGACAAAATTTCGACAGTTCGTTGAACTTTACCGTATATTCGCCAACTGTCTTGCTACCTTGTAGCAGGTTTAGGAATTTGATTTCTTTCCTCCGCATGGGATCTTAAGGGAAATACTTCCCTAGAAATGTCTATCTAAAGACCTCCTAGGTAATCTGCCTTCCTTGTGCTTCCAACTGTTGCCTAGGTGAATCTCCACTAATTTTCAAATTCTCTAGATGAGACATGAACACCACAAAGGTGACTTGTTCGTGTCAGTGCATGTCATTGCAGTGAAGATTTTCTCAATCTCGGCAATCCATGACTGAGCACCATTAGGTTAGAAGCCTCCCTTAAACTGAAGTGGGTTGTTCTTACGGAAGGTTTCTAGTCGCTTGTACTCAATAGGTTCAACATTACATTATTGATTCATATTTTCCAAAACAACCGTCATTCTTTCCAATAGTCTTTGGGTAGCATCGTTCTTAGGTCTACTAGCCATTTTGTCTTAAAAGAAAAATATATGCCTTAGTCTCTTTTTAGAATAATACATCATACTAGAGGAGAAATAGTAGGTAGTAATTAGTATATCTTAATTCAGCTCCTAGGAAAGAGAGGTGAGTCACAATGGATACTCTTAAGTACCAAGTTTTTCCTAGCCAGAACTTTTCCCAGAGTCGTGCTTCTTACTTTACTATCCCCTAACCAATAATAGTAAAATCCTAAGTGTTAGTCTTCTCAAAGCAAGTCTTCTTATACGTTCGTTGTTGTCCTTGGTCTTCGTCTTTTCTTGTCATACTACTTATCCCACATTTTTGTTTCTCAACAAAAAATGTAAGAGCACATAGCAAACAATAGTTAAGTCCATAATCCCAGGCTTGGCAGGAAGGAACTGCTCTAATACCACTAAATGTAACACCCACTATAAAAAGACAAGTGTTTATTTAAGTTAATTGTTTCTTAATTCGTTTGTTAGAAACATCGGTTTGATATAGAAATTTTTTGTATTCTTTTTTTGCAAACATTTAATGAATCAAAGAGACATTATATAATGAACTTAATCATAAAATAAATGTCATCATATAATATTTATGCATCAAGTTTTGCATACAAGGCCAGATGTCACAATACATATAAAAAAAATCAATAAATACATCAAAAGTCATCCTAAATACCTGTCCATAACTGTACAACAAAAAGACCTATGTCAGAGCAGTATTAGTCTATAGTAGGCCACCTCATCCTATAGGATTTAGAAAAGTCGCAAGTAGAGTCGCCATCACTGCGAATCTTTGGAGTCCATCGCCTTAGTATCCTCTGAGTCCATCATATCCTCATTCTTGTCATATGAAGATACATGACCATTAGGAAACTGCCTAAGGCCGTCGAAGTTAGCAACACTACTAACCTTAGAAGAGGAATAGGTCCATCCATAGTTCTCACCCGAGTGGTAAGAGGGATCGGATGAAGACTCAGTAGTGTCAGGGTAAGGTGGGATCATGGGTGGTGGCTTGTAATGCAGGAGGTAAGGCACAGGAATTGCCATGATGCCAATGTTTGGACCATCGTCCATCTAAGAGAATAGAGCATCATCCATATCAATATTTGTCAGCGGTGGTAGAGGTGGTTGCGGTCCTTTGACAAAGCCGTTAGGGGCGGTAGTAAATAATGTCATAGGTAATGTAAGTTACTGCATAGGTAAGAAAACGTTTAGGATGTGGGACATGAACATGAAGGTCATATGCCCCTGAAAGGTAGAGTGCTGGGTAGTTGGGTCATAGACCCAGTGACCATGTAGGCTGTATGATATGTGGACATTCGCCATCTAGTGAAACATATTCATTTACTCATACCACAATCGTATATGAAAAGAAATAGACAAAAAGGGAGTGAAGGTTTTATAAAAGCCCAATTCGTTTTCTTAACAAATTACAAACACAAATATCAAGCAATTAATTATGGGAATCCTAAGGTCTAACCTATGTTCTTATCACTTATTCACAAACCTTTGCTCGACGTATGGATCCATACCTCTCTCTAATGATTCACCTTAACCATCAGGAATCATTGGGAGTTCATATAATCCCTTACAAGGTACAGACATCTATGTCGTAATCATCATTCTCGAGGAAATGGCCACGTGCTCATGAAGGATGTACAGTCCACCGATCAGGTGATGTTGAGTAGGTGTCAGGGTTACCAAGTCGGTTTACGTGATTTATCGCAGCTCAGGGCGCTAACCTAACTATTGGAATGTTCACAACTCAGCACCTTTACCCTCAAGACCCTAGCAATGGTCCCTGTCTTTCATCCCGCAATGTATCAAATTGTAACTTTCTAGACATAGGCACTTATGCTTCTTAGCATGGTCCTAACTCAACCGAGAGTTTCCTGTGAATTGCTTCCTAAGTTTCAAGATATACTAATCTAGATAGTCCACCAAAGTTTTAGAATCATTCTTTATAGAGATTGCATTCATCCATCACATTTATAATAACTTAGAAACAATTCAAATGATAAGTATAGTAAAGAAAATGTTAACAATTAAAGTTGCATACATATTTTATTCTCATACTTATATACTTTTAAATGTAGTCTCTTAATTTAATTTCTTTTGATTTATCCTTCTCCTTTTCTAATTTTTCAAATTAGACTATTTTAAGGGTAAAGCTCCAATCCATAAATATGAAAAAAATTTTAAGAAAAATTCTTTTCTAATGTGGAAAGTCAGACTATGCTGTAACTACAAAGCATACTTAGAGTTTCTCTTTAGTTATTTTTTTTTTTCTAAAATCAAGATTTATATTTTTCTAATTTTGCTAACAAAAACGTGTAATTTATCTACAAGTGCATGCATTTTTATTTTGGCATAAATATTTACTAAAAAAACTTATTTGAATAAGATTTATTCCTTTTTCCATAGTAGCCATAAATTGTCTAAAATAATAATTAGATGCCAAGAAATTAAAATTTGTCCAAGAAAATTTTATTTTTAACAATTTTTCCTAGTTGGGCTTAGAGCCATTTAATTCAATAGACTCAAAAACTTTGTTTCTTAAATTGGTTCATAGAATAAAAGTTTTCCTTTTTAGAAAAAATTTCTTCCAATTTCCTACTAGTCTTAAGGTCCATTTTTACCAAGTTGAGCTAAATTAAATATTTGCCAAATTGCTTAAATTACTAAACAAAACCCATTTTTCCCTAATTTATTAAAAAAAAAAACTGTGAGCCTATTTATTATAAAACAAAACCACATTTTCATTTTCTCACTTAAATTTTGGATAATTCATCAAAATTAAAATTTTAACTTTTGTAGAAATTGCATCCAAAACCCTTGTTAATACTCTAAGGACCGAAATTGTCCTACTAGCCTAAACCTTATTCTACTATTTTTATTTTAAGTTAAATTTATTTAATAAAGACAAAAAATTCTTTACTTTATTCATAATGGGCCGAATTACCCTTTAGTCTAGAGGAAAAAGCCCAAGTTTGTTTGTTATTCTTTCTAAATTAATTTGAATACAATTTTTTTTTGAAATATTTACTAAGTGGTCTAAAAACTAATCTTATAGTTTACAATTATTTCTTAACCAACTTCATTCATTTTTTGTTGTTTAGATGCCATTTAGGCATAAACTTTTTTTTCTTCCTAGCGTTATTTAATTAAAGGGCCAAGAGCCCACTAGAGAATTTAGGTTCCAAAAATTTCAATTAAGTGTGATCCAAGACCATACATTTGATTTAAAATAAGAAAATTGTATAAAAGTAAGCTCAATGATAATTAATCACAACATAATAATAAATTTTAAGGCATAATATATCATTAACAATAATAGAATGTCAAATGAGAGTAATATATATATATATATATATATATATATATATATATATATATATATATATATATATAAAGGCAACATAAAGAAATAATGACAATAAACTTAAATGGAAATAAATAAATAATAGAGCTTGAGTAAAAAAAAATGTAATAATTAACACCTTAAGATTACACAAAGATAAATGGCAAGAATTAAATAAAGTAAATGACAATAATTAAATGGGAAAAAATATAAATAGAACAAGAATTAAAATAAATAGCAACATAAATGGGAATAAATAACAAGAGCAAGAAAATAAATGACATTAATATAAAGCAAAAATTATAAATGAACAAGAATTATATATATATATATATAGATAGATAGATAATAGTAGGATTAATAGAATAATATGAGTTTAAGGGATAACTCAAAACACACACACACACCCATGAAGAAAACACTTTAGAAGCTTAAACCTCACTCCCCCTTTACCTTTAAGGGTGACTTAGTTGGTGATGTTAAGAAGATGATAGGAAGTTTTAAGGTTTAAGAACCAAACCTAAGTGTCGGGGTGCTTTAATGGTGATGGAAAAAAAATTCAAGACTTAGAAGGGGAGAGAGCTGGTCGTCCAGCAACAACAGAGAGGGGGTTAGATTTTTCTGAAGTGGAGAGTGAGAAAAGTGTAGTTGTTGAGAGGGGTATATATAGGTGAAAAATAAGTCCATTTAGATTTAAATTTTGAACTTAAAATCAATAAAATAATGTTGTTGCATGTATCTCCATGTGGTTTGAAAGTTGATGCCCAAGATCAAATAAGGGGTCTGAAAATTCAAAATTTTTATTTTTATATAATTATTAGATATTAAAAATAATTAAATATGATTTATTACAATAAAATTAGATTGGATTTTTGGGTAAGTTTTTGGAAAATCCGGCCACCCTATATCCTCACATATATTTTTTTGAGTCTTACCAAAATTTTTCAGAATTTTCCCATTTATATATTGTTTATAATAAATTTTTTCACTAAAAAGGTCATTTATTAAGCTACTAAATAAAATTTTAGTCAAATAGATATAATTTTCTGGTTTTTCACTATTTTTCTCTAAAATAAAATTTTTATAATTAAAATATACTTAGTATAAATTTTTCAAAATATTTTGAGACCAAAAAGTCTTTGGTTGGTTTCCTAAAGTCAACTAGGGGTATTTTAGTTATTTCACAAAAATTGTTTCAATAAATTTTTATTTTTTTTAAAATTGTTATTAATTATTCTTAGTAAATTTATGACTTAAAAATAAGTTTTAAATACTTTTAACTATTTTTATTCAATTTCTCAATTATCTAGTTCTCATAGGGGCAAAAGATCATTTTACCCTTTCCCGGGTTCTAATATGAAAAAATTATTAAAAATCTAAACTAACTAGTATTCACTAACATGAACATAACCGTAGGGATCAAACTCTTGATATTCTCATTCGGTTCTTTAAAGATAAATATAGAATAATTATAAAACAAACTAGTAAGTAAAAGTGGGGGTGTTACAATTCTTCTTCATTGAGGGATGTTTCTTTTATAAAGGATCTTTATCTAGGAGCATAAGCATCCTAACCATCTACTCCTATGAATACGAACATCACGATCATCATAGTAACATACACACAAACACACATGCAAGTATAAACTTACAAAATAAACATGGATATCCAGCTTTATATACATTTTTAAAATAGGTTTAAGCATAAAGATATTTTTTACATTGTAAATTAAAAATTAGATGTCCAATTCTAATACATCAATTACAAGCATAATTACGTTCAATCAATGAATATACACATGATTAAAATATTTCATGCATCTCCAATAGCAACATATTTATATTAAACTCTACAAGATTCATAGAAATAGACAATATAGATATACAACATCTCAAATCTATATCACACCAAACAATTCACATGCTTTAGGACAACATGAATATAGTCATGCAATGTATGCAAACGCAACTCCACAGAGATTCTTCATCATTCGAGTGATCAGCATAGACCTATCCCTTAACATGGCACCATCTGTAGAAGGGGGACCTTGCAGATCCATACTACCAACCATTGGGAGATATTGTTAATTGACCTGTGAAAGTGATGTAGTGGCTTTGTCAACATAGGTGTACGTGAGTAGTGGCTTGCCATGACACAAGGTTTGCAAAGACCTTGATTTTAATGTGAGATTCGTCCATCTACTTATTCTCTAGGCCCATCGTTAGTTACCCCGTTAACCCTTTCAGCGCTAGGTTGAAGCTCCTATATGAGGCACCCTCTAGGCCCATTCAACTTACGTGCCTACTCATATCACAGCATAAGGTCCATTGTCATCTACCTTAGCTGTGGACTTATGTATGAATACATGCCAACCAATGATATTTAATCACCAAGTCAACAAATTCAACAACCTTACTACTTAGTTTCCCTTTATATGGATTAGCCATATCCTAATATGCCTACTACTGTTGGAACCAAAGACGTAGAAGCGTCTAAACCTTCAATGTTTTGAAGATAACAAGCTTATTAATGTTCAAATTTGCGCCTATAGACTAACCCTGTCATAGCTAAGAAGAAGACTCGCCAATAAGGACCGTCCAGTTGACATGTTAAGGACCGTCCAATAAACGTGTTAAAGACCGTCCAGAAGACTCGCCAAAGAGGACCGTCCAGTTGAACAAAACTGAAGGCGACTGTCCGTTGAATAAACTCATACAAGCCTCCAAGATCATATATTCAAACGGCTAAGTTTTTAGTTTAAACGTCAATTTGATTTATGCTAAGTCTTCCTCGAAACTGACATATTACTACTTCTGTGAACTAACATTCAAATTTGTTTGAAGCATTAAATAACATCAACATCATTTCAGTGCAAAAGCGCAGCAGAATAAATAAAGCAAGTCAACTTATCAAGCTGCCAAGACAAATGAAGAATGTTTAGAAGAGCAGACCGCCAGCGCAGTCCTGCACCTTCCTTTTAGTGCAAATCTAAAAGTTGCCATGCCTGACCTCTCTGAAATGATAGTTTGCACGCTTTTCATTGCATAACGAAGTCAAGTCTTCTACAACAGATCTTTTCCCTGAAGACTATATATACATGCACCTACGAAGAAGCTTACAAGAGAAGTGAAAAGAAAAAGGCGAAGTCTGTGAAAAAGAACAAGAACATAAAGACTTTTGTAATACTCTAATAGAAGCGTCTAGTGGACGATAGCAAAAATCTTGTAAAGATCCTCAAAGTATAGCTAATCTTTCAAATCCTCACTACGTGAATTGTTTTCTTTCTTTAAATACTTGTTGTATTGTGAAAACTTGGAGAGGTTTAGTGTAAAAGAATACTTGGGTTAAGCAATCTAGGGTGATTGCGTTGTAAAGCCTGAAGAGGCCGCGAACAATACTTGTAACCTAAGGTTGGTTAGTGGATACCTTCTGGGTGAAAGGACTGAACGTAGCTCTGATTGAGTGAACTAGTATAAAAATTTCTGTGTTTTCTTTTCTCTATCCCTACGCTTGAAAGCATTTTTCAGATTGATCTACTTGTTTCGAAAAAGTTTTTAAACGCACAATTTAACCCTCCTTCTTGTGCGCTTTTTCTTATTTCAATTGGTATCAGAGCTTGGCCTTTTGGGGTTGAGCATCTAACACTGCAAGGGTAAAAACGATCCTGATCACTCATAGAGAACGAAGGACAAGTCGTTAACAGACCACCTCTTTTCAAAGGTCAGAACTACGATTACTGGAAGCAAAGAATGATAGCATTCTTTGATGTATGTCACATAGACATATGGGACGTAGTAGAAACTAGGCGACTGCCTGCCCCTTGACCATGATGGAGTAGAACTCCTAAGAAGTCAATGGACAGAATCTCACAAGCAAAGGTATCTTCTAAACTCAAAGGCTAGAAATGATATGATGTGTGCCTTATCTGAATCTGAATATGAAAAGGTACATAGTCTAAAAAGTGCTAAGAAAATGTGGGACACCCTCGCTCTTGCCTCTGAGGGCACCTCACAAGTAAAGAGGTCCAAATTGAACTTACTTGTAAGACAATATGAACTCTTTACTATGGAAGAAAATGAAACTATCGAACTTATGTTTGGTAGATTTCAAACCATAATAAACAACCTGAGGTCCTTAGGCAAAACCTATGATAATTATGATCACATTGACAAAATCTAAGAAGTTTGCCTAGGCAATAGAGACCGCAGGTTACAGCCTTAAGAGCTTCTAGGGATCTAACAACACTTTCAATAGAAAAGTTACTTGGAACTCTTAAAGTCCATGAACTAGAGCTGAGGCAAGACGAAGGATAGAAGAATAAGTCCATCGCTCTAAGCGTCCAGCGTCCATCCAGAGGATCAATGTCGAAGGCATTAAACATGGAAGAATCCTTTGAGGAAGAATCTGAGAAGGACAACTCTGATGAGGATGAGATATCCTTCATCTCAAGGAAAATACAGGCTATGTGGAGGAAGAAAGGAGGATCAAGAGCCAAAAACTTCACAAAGAAGTTCAACAAAACTCCAAAAGAAAAAAGTCCTTTAGTATGCTATGAATGTAAGAAGCCTGGACATTTCAGAGCTGAATGTCCCAGTCTACAGAAAGACAAAAAAAGGACATTCTTCAAGAAAAAGGGTCTCATGGCTACTTGGGAAGACATGGACCTATCTTCATCTGATGAAAAAGGAGAAGAAGAAGCCAACCTGTGTCTTATGGCAGGAACCAGCTTTGATAGCTCAGACAATGAGCAAGACAAAGAGGTAAACTTTGACAACTTAATCTCTTTACAAGAAGCTTATAATGACTTGCTTGCTAACTCCTCAACTCTTTCAGTAGGATATAAAGAACTGAAAAAGAAATTTTCAAAAATAACAAAAGAATTCAATTTGTTCAACGAAGAGCATAAATAGGTTTTAAAAGAAAATGAAGTTTTGAAAACTAAAAATATTTCAGAAGAGACATCTTCTCATGAAGTCTTAGAACTTCAAAAAGCAGTTACTCATCTAAAAGAAAATTTGTCTAAATTTGTCAGTGGAACTGAAAATCTAGATAAAATCCTATCGTATAGAAGAAGTCCTCATGACAAATCTGGACTTGGCTATGTTAAAGAAGAAAACTACAAACCTGGTAAAAATATAACCTTTTATAAAATATGTGGAAAGAATGGGCATGAATCAACACAATGTAGATATCGTCCAACAAAGAAGGCGTCCAATGCCTTCAGAACTAACCGAAAAGGACCCAAGTCCATCTGGGTACCTAAGTCTATGATAATACCTGTTGCAGATTTGCTTTGACAACCGAAAGAAGACCCCAGTCATGGTACCTAGACAGTGGTTGCTCACGACGCATGACGGGAGAAAGGTGTATGTTCCAAAGCCTGCAACCTAAGAATGGTGGATGGGTCACCTTTGGAGGAAACTAGAAGGGAAAAATCACAGGTATAGGAACAATCGGTAAGCATTCCTTCCCTTCTATTGAAAATGTTTTATATGTTGAAGGTCTCAGACATAATTGACTAAGCATAAGTCAATTATGTGACAGTGGACACAATGTCTCCTTTGACAAAGACAAATGTACTGTCAAGAATCTAGATGGATTCATATTATTCTCTGCTAAAAGGCAAAGCAATCTTTATAAGATTGATCTAGTTGACCTCACAAATCAAAATGTATCCTGTCTAGTATCCATCAAGGAAAATCAATGGACTTGGCACAAGAAGCTTGGACATGCAAGCTTGAGATTAATCTCAAAGCTAAATAAGCATAACCTCGTAAGAGGACTTCCAAATCTTGCTTATAAGTCTGATGTTCTCTGTGAAGCATGTCAAAAAGGGAAATAAGTAAAAAGCTCTTTTGAATCAAAAAATATTGTTTCTATAACTAAACCTCTTGAGCTATTACATATTGACTTGTTTGGTCCAACTAGAACAGCCTCTTTGAGCGGAAAACGATATGGACTAGTCATAGTGGACGACTACTCTAGATGGACATGGGTTATGTTCTTAAAACACAAGGATGAGTCTTATAAAATCTTTTCTATTTTTTGCAAAAGGACACAAAATGAAAAAGGTGTTTGTATAGCTTCAATTAGAAGTGATCATGGAGGGGAGTTTGAAAACGAAAGTTTTCAAGGGTTCTATGAGGAGAACGAAATTCTCCACAACTTCTCTGTACCACGAACACCACAACAAAATGGTGTGGTAGAGAGAAAGAACAGGTCATTGCAAGAAATGGCTAGAACCATGCTAAACGATAACTCAACTCCTAAGCATTTCTAGGCTAAAGCCGTAAACACTGCATGTTATTTACAAAATAGAATTTATATAAGACCTTTTCTGAAAAAGACTCCCTATGAATTGTGGAAAGGACGAAAACCCAACATATCATATCTTCATCCCTTTGGATGTCAATGTTTCATTCTAAACACTAAGGACAACCTTGGTAAGTTTGACTTAAAATGTGATGATGGAATACTGTTAGGCTATTCTAAAACATCCAAGGCTTATAGAGTTTACAACTCTAGAACCTTAGCAGTTGAAGAAGCCATCCACGTTAAGTTCAACGACAAAAAGCTTGATAATGAAATATCAGAGCTAGACGATTCATTTACAGATATGAAGCTGGACGATGCCAGACCTTCAGGATCCAGAGATTAGATGAACGATCCAAAAGCAGAAGAAAAAGAACCAACTGGACGCTCTTGGCAAATGAAGACCTATCATCCAGATAATCAAATTCTTGGAAACGTTCAAGATCATGTTAGGACAAGATCGACCTTCAAGGAGTAAGCTCAAATTGCTTTGATTTCTCAACTGGAACCAAAGATAGTGGATGAAGCTCTCCTGGACGACGGCTGGATTAGTGCCATGAAGGACGAACTTAGTCAATTCAAAAAGAATGATGTTTGGATGCTAGTTCCTGCATCCAAGGACAAGTCTATCATTGGAACAAAGTGGATATTCCGCAACAAGCTTGATGAAGCTAGCAATGTGGTAAGAAATAAAGCAAGACCTGTAGCTCAAGGCTACTCTAAACAAGAAGGTATAAGCTTTACCGAAACTTTTGCACTAGTAGCTAGATTAGAAGCCATTCGCATCTTACTTTCATTTGCTACTTATAGTAATATGAAGCTCTATCAAATGGATGTAAAAAGTGCATTCTTAAATGGCATAATAAACGAGGAAGTCTATGTGAAACAACCTCCTGGTTTTGAGTGTGATACTTTTCCCAAACATGTTTTCAAACTTAAAAAGGCTTTGTATGGACTTAAACAAGCTCCAAGAGCTTGGTATGAAAACCTAAGTTCTTTTCTTTTAGAAAATGGTTTCTCTAGAGGAAAAGTAGATACCACTCTCTTTCGCAAAGACGTCAAATCACATTTTATTATTGCACAAATATATGTAGATGACATTATATTCAGTGCTACTAATGACGCTTTATGCAAGGATTTTTCTATGATTATGACAACAAAATTTGAGATAAGTATGATGGAAGAACTAAAATTCTTCCTAGGATTGCAAGTAAAACAGACTGGAAATGGCATATTCATACATCAGACAAAGTATGTCAACAAACTTATCAAAAAGTATAAGATGGATGATGCAAAAGAAATGAGTACACCCATGCATTCATCATCAATACTTAGCCTGGACGACACTTCTAAAAAGGTAGATCAATCTACATACCGAGGCATGATTGGATCCCTTTTATATCTCACAGCGTCCAGACCTGACATTATGTTCAGTGTATGTCTATATGCTCGCTTTTAGTTTGATCCTAGAGAAACTCATCTAACAGTAGTTAAGAGAATATTTAGATACTTAAAAAGAACCACTAATCTTGGTTTATGTTTTAAGTCAAACAAAGAATACAGATTAGTTGGTTTTTGTGATGCTGACTATGCGGGAGATAGAGTAGAACGCAAAAACACCAGCGGAGGATGTCACCTCATTGGTGGGAATCTAGTCTCTTGGACGAGCAAAAGACAAGGGACAATTGCCCTGTCCACAACAGAAGCAGAGTATCAGCTGTGTCTTGTTGCTCACAACTCTTATAGATCAAGCATTAGTTAGAAGACTACAGTATCTACGAGAGTAACATTCCTATCTTCTGTGATAACACTATTGCTATAAATATGTTAAAAAATCCTATCTTGCATTCTAGGGCAAAGCACATTGAAACAAAACATCATTTTATAAGAGATTATGTTTAGAAGGGAGTTATAGATATTCAGTTTATTAACACTGAAAATCAACTGGCAGATATATTTACAAAACCCCTTCCTGAAGATAAACTCATCCATATTCGAGATCTCTAGGTATGCAATTTATAAGTGAATAGTTTTATTCAACATGCCTTGAATGTCAAAGGTTCTGTAGCGTCCAATGTTTTCATAGCGTCCAATACTTCATCGTCCATTTGCATATATTTTCGCATTCCATAACGGCCTTCATTTGTGTGTGCATCCTTATCCGTACTTAATCATGTTTTCTCTGAAAATGATTTGAAATAAATGCTTTCTTTTTTGGTCTAAGTCACTCATGCGCCGTATAACCAACCTCGAGAAATGTAAGTGCTTGACCCAGCATTATTACACATCACCTCTCTCTTCAAAAGTGAAAGAACCGCCAAAAGCAAAACTCTTCGCTTTCTTCATATACACTCAAACCTAAACCAAATACTTACCTCTTCTCAAATCCACCTGAACTCCCTCAACTTCTCAAACCCTAACCTTCCTTCAAGCTCTCAGATATGGCAACTGAAAAGGCTGGTCTTGCTGCAAAGGCCGTGGCTCGTGTGGAGAGCCTAAACAAGGCTGTTGTTCTCATAGAAAGCTGCTTCGATATCCAAGCTCTCGACGACATGGGGGTGAATGTAAAGGATAACTTACTCAGATGTGGAATTCTCAACTACTTCCACCTGAATGAAATCATATACCAAGAACTCATCTGACAGTTCTGGAACTCTACCGTTTTCCCAAAAACAAACATCACTAGGAACCGTTCTGGGAGTTAAGGTCACACTGGACCTAGACTCTGTCGCCCAGGCCATTGGCTGTGAGCGGGCTAGGTCCTGCATCAAAACATGGCTGGGAAGATAGCTTTGGAGGACATGACACAGTTGATGCTGCACTAATGGGTCCCGAAGGACAAAGCCCAGTCGAGTACAGCAAACTAACAAAAAAGGGAAGATATTCCAGCAGTTTCTGAACAAGGGAATTCTTCACAAGGCTGGATCTAAGGACAACGTTACCTTCCTGCATCGGTTCGCATTGTTCTACATGATCACCGGTCAATAGTTCAACTTGCCGCACCTCATCCTGAGCAACATCTTCAAGGACCATGAGAGGATGCGGAGAGTGTGACCAGATCACCTATGCCGCTCTTCTTAACAGAATCTTCTGGCAACAGCAAGTATTTCATGCTTTATTTGCTCTTTCTCTTGGAAAGCAAAACCAGATTCGAATTCTGGGTGGTGGCCATAGATTCACACAACTACCGTTTGGACGCAACAATGTTGCACAGATGAAGGCTGGGTTCGTGCTGAAGCCTTTGGAGACCACGTCTAAACTCATAGACGTCAAAGAAGAAGCTGTTGAGATGGCACATCTACAAACAGTAGCGCCGATCGTCCAGCATGCTGCACCTATGGACGACGAGGTATTGTTTGAAAATCCAATTGCTGCTAGACCGTCCACCAGAAGGAGGTCGTCCAAGGCGCAAGCGACCAAAGCTACAAGGTCCA
Source organism: Spatholobus suberectus (assembly GCA_004329165.1). Taxonomy (NCBI): domain Eukaryota; kingdom Viridiplantae; phylum Streptophyta; class Magnoliopsida; order Fabales; family Fabaceae; genus Spatholobus; species Spatholobus suberectus. The sequence goes on from CM014736.1 coordinate 48,646,471, forward strand.
AGACCCAACGACCTTCAGTTCCGCCTGCTCTACTTGCAGCTGCTCCTATCGTTGCATTTGCTTCTTCTCTTGCACCAACTATAATCCTTGTTAAGAGACGATTAATCGTCGCCTCTGATGACAAAGATGATGAGCCAATTGGTAAGCTTGTCAAGAAGTAGAAAGCTGCCATGGTTGTTGTTCTTACTCAACCATAATCACAACCATCTACCTCACCCAAATGACCAGCAGACACACTGTCAGGGGAAGCACAGTCTAAGAAACGTAAGCTTTCCTCTCCTGCTACTGCTGATGAACCTGAAAATGATTTTATTGAATCTATCCTCATTGAACCATATGAACCTCTTACCTAACCATAAACCGAAACACAAGCCACACCTGAACCAGAAATGTTGCTGCCTGGTGATGAAGGTTATACCTGCACCATTCCTATACCCGGTACCTCAAAATCTTATCTCTCCATTAAACCTACTAAATCACCTCCCTCCTCAACCATCATCCCTTTCCCTACCTCTTCCTCAGAAACCTTGGCGCATACCAAACAAAAATGGCCTCTACTTTTTGTTGAAGGCAATTCTCAAAACCTCCTAGACGACAATGCCATCATTCTGCATCCAGAGTTCCCCGAACCAAACTTCAGTTTTGACTACTCTCCGATCAATATGGAGAAGTATATGGACGACTATGTCCATCAACCTTCGGAAGAATATCTAGCACTACCTCCTAGAGCCATTGAACACTTGCCGCTTAAGCGGTTTATCAGACGAAGGTATCCTAGAGTTGTACGAGCTTGGCGTATAAATGATCATCCTCTTGGAGTACTTCAACACAGAGTCCCTCCAGTCGAAGACACCGAGAAAGCTCTACAACAAAGAAGACCAAAGGACGAGTGGATCATTCATCTACGGCCTGTAGATTTGAAGTTTCAGCCTATAGATTCGGAAGAAGATGAATTCTTTCTATCTATCTTTGAGCATATGTTCTGCAACACTCTCAAAGGTTCAGCGTTTTTGAAGTATTAGCTATTCATTCCTCCATCCCAACATATCCGACCTTCCACATCCATCTGCATCCAACCCGACCGCGTCTGTCCAAGACTGCCGATCATAGATGAAAACCGCAAGAAGAAGAAAATTATGACCAAGGCACCATCTTTGCCTTTACCGTCCTAAGCTGCATTTCAACAACATCCAACCCATTCCCGTGAATGGTTTTTAGCTCAGTATCTTTATACAGACATAGACGAGACCGATGCTAAACGCTTCAGGCATCAACATATGCTCCTATGCGAACAAGAAGCATCTAGCAGTGGCGTTTCAACAGACGACAAGGCTGACATCCCCACTACAATGAACTGTGAATTCACGCAGCTTCTAGCTCGTGTCTTTCATTTTTCGGACACTTCAGCTGCCTTTGTCCGTCCATCAAATGGGCGTCCACTCCTTGGTACAGAAACTTCTATCCTATACATTTTGATTGCTGCCCTTACTCACATCAGCAACTTCCAACCGTCCCACCCTTGGATCCCTCCTCGTCCTTACCAACTTGTTGTGCCAAACCTAAAGTTTCTGGAAGCACCTCCTCCCCCTTCTGAAGTTCTTCCACCTTTTCAACCATCATCACCTACACCTCCACCACCATCTACTCCTGGCTCCCAAACCTCCGCCAGCTTCCCTATCTCTACTTCTGCCCCTTCATCCATCCCTTCTGTTGACCCCACCGTTCAACAATATGTTGCCACCCAACTTCAACCTATTTTCACTCTTCTTCACCAAATTCTCTAGAACCAACAAGCCCTCCTCCATCCTTCTCAACTTTCTCCTCCTCCGTCGCCGCCACCGCCACCGTGACTGTGATGACGACTCCCTTTTTCCTATTGTCTTTTTTTTGCTAATGACAAAGGGGGAGAAAGCATTATGTTTTATGTTTTTGTTTTTCCTTTTTTCCTTTGTCGCATTTTTTTTGCATATGTTCTTGTCAAATTTATGCTCTGAACAGCTAAATAAAATACATAGTTGATCTGTTTTACTTCGAGTATTGCTCTGCTTATATTAAATCCTATATCTATTATATATTGATAATTGGTATGATACTTGATATGGATTCAAGCTGATATCCTATGTCTCAAGTATACAAAACTTGGTATATCCGACTGAAGAGGAGCATAATAAGTCTTTCGAAAACTCCTTTATGCGCTTCTTTATTCTCTAGCAAAAACTTAAAAATTAATAAGGTTTGTCATCATCAAAAAGGGGAAGATTTTTGAAACCAAAGACGTAGAAACGTCTAAACCCTCAATGTTTTGAAGATAACAAGCTTATTAATGTTCAAATTTGCGTGTATAGACTAACCCTGTCACAACTAAGAAGAAGACTCGCCAAAAAGGACCGTCCAGTTGACATGTTAAGGACTGTCCAGTAGACATGTTAAAGACCGTCTAGTAGATATGTTAAAGACCGTCCAAAAGACTTGCCAAAGAGGATCGTCCAGTTGAACAAAATTGAAGGCGACTATCCATTGAATAAACTCATACAAGCCTCCAAGATCATATATTCAAACGGCTAAGGTTTTAGTTTGAATGTCAATTTGATTTATGCTAAGTCTTCCTCGAAACTGACATATTACTACTTCTGTGAACTAACGTTCAAATTTGTTTGAAGCATTAAATAGCATCAACATCATTTTAGTGCAAAAGCGCAGCAGAATAAATAAAGCAAGTCAACTTATCAAGCTGCCAAGACAAATGAAGAATGTTTAGAAGAGCAGACTGCCAGTGCAGTCCTGCACCTTCCTTTTTAGTGCAAATCTAAAAGCTGCCATGCCTGACCTCTCTGAAAGAATAGTTTGCACGCTTTTCATTGCATAACGAAGTCAAAGTCTTCTACAACGGATCTTTTCCCTGAAGACTATATATATATGCACCTATGAAGAAGCTTACAAGAGAAGTGAAAAGAAAAGGGCGAAGTCTGTGAAAAAGAACAAGAACATAAAGACTTTTGTAATACTCTGATAGAAGCGCCTAGTGGACGATAGCAAAAATCTTGTAAAGATCCTCAAAGTGATCTTGAGCTTTATCTTTCAAATCCTCACTATGTGAGTTGTTTTCTTTCTTTAAATACTTGTTGTGTTGTGAAAGCTTGGAGAGGCTTAGTGTAAAAAATACTTGGGTTAAGCAATCTAGGGTGATTGCGTTGTAAAGCTTGAAGAGGCCGCGAATAATACTTGTAACCTAAGGTTGGTTAGTGGATACCTTCTGGGTGAAGGGACTAGACGTAGCTCAGGTTGAGTGAATCAGTATAAAACTTTCTGTGTTTTCTTCTCTCTATCCTTATGCTTGAAAACGTTCTTCAAACTGATCTACTTGTTTCGAAAAAGTTTTTAAACGCACAATTCAATCCCCTCCTTTCTTGTGCGCTTTTTCTTATTTCAACTATATCTCTAAGTTGAGCCTTTCTATATGGTACTAAGCAACCACCATCTTTCATTATATCAACAGAAGTTTAACTTAGATCCTCATTTTGTGGATTAGACATACCATCAATATTCCTATCACCTTTTTAGACCAAGCCTCTCTATTAGGAAATAAGTGAAAACTATCACTAGATTTCCCCTTCTATGGAATAGACATATGATCAGCATGCCTGCCACCCTAACAGGTTGTACTTCTCTATGAGGATATCTAGTGAAGCATTAATTTATCAACTTTTCTACAGGCTCAACATATGACCACTTTATAGGATTTGTAAACTCATGTGTTTAACACAATTCAAGATCATTTTAACTTAAAGAGAGTCTTTTCTTACATATACATCAACAACACAATTACTTAAAACTCTGGATCATTTATTTGTTACTTCAGTCCTTAGAAAATAATTAAAATAATTATTGAAGGCTCCTTATTAAAATCAACAAAACATTAAGTAATTTCTAAACATATTATTAGATATCATAAATTTAGTAATTAGGAAAGTTATAGAAAATTTCAAAATCAATTAAGTTTTCATTCAAATTAAATAAATAAAAAAGCTTAAAATAATTTTGCAAACCATTACTGTTTGTTGCCATAATTTTGTATCAGGTTTGTTACCAAGTTAAGTGACTAAATCATTTTTGTAAAATACAAATCATAGCCTGTATTAAGGCCTTATTTGCCTATTTTTCATATTGTCCTTTACTTCATCTATTAAAAATTGAAAATCTACAAAAATTCCTAGAAAATAAACAAGGACTAAAGGTTAGTTATGACTTTAGAAAAGTCAATTAGGTTTAAGAATATTTATTTCGGCCAAAACAGAACATTTTTCAATAAATCTTCATACTATCATGTAGCTTTTTCAATCTAGTTTTCAAAAAGGTACATTATGTTTCTTAAATCCAAGTGTACATTTTTTAATAAATTTATTACTAAAACTATTTTAGACTATGAGATTGGAAACTTCTAATGCAATATGGTCATATTTCAAGAGTATTTTAAAATGGTAAATGAAAATGAAAATAAGTAAATGATATATCATTTGAAAGCTTAAAATGTATACTTTCTTTTCATTCCATTAGGTTTTCAATACATATTCACAAAAATGTAGAAATCCAAAAACATCACCACTATCCGTTTTCATTTTCTTACATCTAAATCCATTTTGTAAAGGCCATAATTCTTTTGCTTCTTAACCTTTTAAAGTGATTCTTGAGGCTAAATTAAAACCCTTTGAATCTAGTTTAATTTCTAATAAGTTTTATTAAAAAAATACTAAGTTTAGCTTTAGATATGTCAAAAATACAAAATCATGTTCAATCTAGAAATTTTAAATAATAAGCATAACTATCAACAAACTTTAATCTTTGCACAAACCAAGTGACCTACATCATATAACAACAAATAAATTGTGATCTATCATCAAAAAAGAAAGAAGGTTAGCTTTCCTTACCCAAAGGAAAATGTCAAATTGAGAGAGCTTTTTATGAGGTAAAGGGAGGAGAACTTGGTTCCTTGGAGCAAGATCATGAACAAGCCACCATGACCAACAACAAACTAAATTCCATGATTAAAACAAGAAAAAAATAGGGGTCAGAAAATAAGAGAGAGAGAGATTTGGTCATCAAGGAAGAAAGGGAGGAAAAATGAAATTAACTCACTAACAAAGACAAAGACAAAGATCAAGTGAAAGAGGATGGTATCTTTGTTATGGATGAGCTCTTGAAACCTTGATCTTAGAGCTTGGAACTTAGAGAGCTTTTGGAAAGGAAAAGTTAAGCAAAGATAATGGTGGGAAAAAGGGAGTGTTCTATGGTAATGAGTGGGGAAGAGTGAAGAAATAAGAAAATCTAAACCCGACCAACAACTAATGTACTATTTAACCAAAGTTTATAATCTTTTGGATTCCAAAACTTGACTTTTAAATTTTGAAAATAAAATGGTCTCAAATCAGACCATGTTGCACGGTTAAAAGGGAAAATTGGGAGGAAATAATTGCTTTTGCGAAGATTGACACAAATTAGTACCAATTAGTGTGGGTTAGGTAGGATTGGAGAGAGAGAAACAAAGTTTTTATTAAATTTTGACTCAAATCAACTTAATTAGTGCTAATCAGTCCATAAATAAACTAATTGCTCATTAATATTGATTTAGAATTTCTAAGGATAATTTAGAGGCTCACAATGTATTTTTCTAATTCTCAAAAAGCTCTCAATTTCATATTCTTTGGATTGTATTAAAATATTGCTATTTTAATAAACAGTGTCAAAAAAATTAGAAATTATATAGGGACCTAATTATAATTAACAGGGGCTAATTATAATTAAATCCTTCAATTTTTTTAACTGTTTGCTCACTTTTATAATGTATTCTTATACTATTAGTATACAACACAATCCTAATTTCAGTAGGATTTTGTACTAAAACTTACACAAAAAAATCATATATATTTATTAATTACATTTTTTATAAATTTAATTTAATTTTCTCTTCTAATTATTTTCAATTATTTTGTTAATCACAAATCAGAAAATAAAAGGTGTTACACCTTTAATTATTCCTTGCGTACTCAAAGTCAAAGATGGCATTCAATTATCAAGTGAAAAGAGCAACAACAATTAAAACTGTGAGGTTATCTAATTACTTGATATTGCAAGTACCATAAATGTTATTCCTAAACATATATTTCAATCACTAATTGCTTGATTTATTATCTTTTAAGTAAAGGCCCCATAACAATTAACATGATACATGCATAATTACATACACAAATAACCCTAAACAAATAACTTTTGAAATATATATATGTTTGTTCCACAATATCTTTGCAAGTCCTTATTTATTGAAAGGAAAATTTGTGTAATAAGAAACATGTTAAAGGAAATAGATATGTCATTAATTGCCTACGGTTTACGTGAACGAAGCTTGTTGGCAGCATAAACTCCTAGTGCCACCACAAGAACTGTTGCACCTATGTATATTATCCTTTGTTTATCTTCTTCATTGAATCTCATAGATAGACTAGTCATAGCTTGAGAAGTAGAAGCATCCATTCGTTAATTCTTGTCCTTGTTGTTGATTCAAGCATGGCCTTTTTATCACTCTTTTTCTCAACATTATCACCGACAATTTTACCATTTATTTCCCTTCCTTTCTTTCCTTCAAATGTGCCTAATCCTTTAATTTCTTCCTTGCCTTCCTTTTTAGGGGAATCATCCACCACAGTCTTTTCATGTGACTTTCCTAATTTTAAAGTCTTATTGCAATTGTCTTCAGTTTCTTTCTTTCCAATAACCTTTTGCTTTTCCTCATTTTTATAAATTTTCCCTACAAATTTTTCCTCTCCTTGAAGCTTGACGTTTGTTGTAAATGTAGCTTTTGGGGGAGCTGCTTCTTGACTTTTTTGAGGCTAGACTCTTTTGTGTCTTCTAGTGGGATTGAAGCATCATGACCAACTTGTTTTTTACTTTCAACTTTTGTAATTGCATATTTTAGGGGAATTTCTTCTTGACCTTTTTGAGGCTTAGACTTTTCTGTGTCTTCCAGTGGGACTAAAGTCTCTTGACCAGCTTGTTTTTCACTTTTAACTTTGGTAACTGTAGCTTTTCGGGGGATTCCTTCTTGACCCATTTGATGCATAAACTCTTTCGTGGCCTTGGGTGGGGTTGAAGTCCCATGATCAACCTTTTCTTTATTCTCATTTGTTGATTTGGGAACCTGATCTTATCAATGGTTTTCTCTTGATCTTTAATGCTTGTCATTACTATTGATTCAAGCATGGCCTTTTTATCATTCTGTTTTTCAACATCATCACTACTAATTTTACCATTTATTTCACTTCCTTTCTCTCCTTCAAATGTGCCTAATCCTTTACTTTTTTCTTTCCCTTCCTTTTTAGGGGAATCATCCCCCACAACCTTTTCATGTGGCTTTCTTATTTCCAAAGTCTTCTTGGAATGGTCTATATATTCTTGCTTTCCAATAACCTTTTGCTTTTCTTCATTTTCATCAATTTCCCCTACACACTTCTCCTCTCCTTGAAGTTTGGCATCTATTGTAAATGTAGCTTTTGGGAGAATTGCTTCTTGACCCATTTGATGCATAAAATCTTCTGTGTCTTCTAATAGGATTGAAGCCTCAAAACCAACTTCGTTTTTACTTTCAAGTTTTAAAATTTTATCTTTAAGGGGAATTTCTTCTTGACTTTTTTTAGGCCTAAACTCTTCTGTGTCTTTTGGGGGGATTCCTTCTAGACCTTTTTGATGAATAGACTCTTTTGTGGCCTTTGGTGGGGTTAAAGTCTCATGATCAACCTCTTCTTCAGTCTCACCTGTTGATTTGGGAACCTGATCATCAATAACAGTTTTTTCTTGATAATCACTAGTAGTTATAGATTTTGGAGGAGTACCTTTTTTTTTTATCTTCTAGTGTTGGTTCTATTTCTTGTGTTGGTTCTTTGGGTGCTTTTGGAGGGATTCCTTCTTGACCCTTTTGATGCTTAGACTCTTTCGTGACCTTTAGTGGGGTTGAAGTCTCACCATCAGCCTCTTCTTTAGTCTCACCTGTTGATTTAGGAACCTGATCTTCAACAACAACTTTTTCTTGATCATCACTAGTAGTTATAGATTTTGGAGGAGTACCTTTTTTTTTATCTTCTAGTGTTGGTCCTAATTCCTGTGTTGGTTCTTTGGGTGCTTTTGGACAGATTTCTTCGTTATCCTTTTGATGCATAGATTTTTCTGCAGCCTTTGGTGAGGTTAAAGTCCCATAATCAACCTCTTCTTTACTCTCAACTGTGGATTTGGAAACTTCATCATCAGCAACGATTTTTTCCTGATCATCACTAGTAGTTACACATTTTGGAAGAGTACCTTCTTTTTTATCTTCTAGTGTTGGTTCTATTTGTTGTGTTGGTTCTTTAGGTTCTTTTGGATGTATTTCTTCTTGATCCTTTGGATGCATAGACTCTTTTGTGACCTTTGGTAGGGTTGAAGTTTCATGATCAGCCTCTTCTTTAGTTTCACCTGTTGATTTGGGAACGTGATCACCTACAACGGTTTTTGCTTGATCATCCCTAGTAGTTACAAATTTTGGAGGAGTACCTTTTTTTTAGCTTCTGGTGTTTGTTCTTCGGGTGCTTTTGGAAGGATTTGTTCTTTACCCTTTTGATGCACAAATTCTTCTGCAGCCTTTAGTGAGGTTAAAGTCCCATAATCAACCTCTTCTTTACTCTCAACTATTGATTTGGAAACTTGATCATCAACAACGATTTTTTCCTAATCATCACTAGTAGCTACAAATTTTGGAGGAGTACCTTCTTTTTTATCTCGGTGTTGGTTCTATTTCTTGTGTTGATTCTTCAAGTGCTTTTGGAGGGATCTCTTTTTCATCCTGTTGATGCATAGACTCTTTATGACCTTTGTTGGGGTTGAAGTCTCATGATCAGCCTTTTCCTCAGTCTCACCTGTTATTTGGGAACCTGATCATCAACAATGATTTTTGCTTGATCATCATTGGTAGTTACAAATTTTAAAGGATACCTTTTGTTTTATCTTCTAGTGTTGGTTCTGTTTCTTGTGTTGGTTCTTCGGGTGCTTTTGGAGGGATTTCTTCTTTACCTTTTGATGCATAGATTCTTCTGCGGCCTTTGGTGAGGTTAAAGTCCCATAATCAACCTCTTCTTTACTCTCAACTGTTGATTTGGAAACTTGATCATCAGCAATGATTTTCGCTTGATCATCACTAGTAGTATCAAATTTTGGAGGAGTACCTTCTTTTTTATCTTCTGGTGTTGGTTCTATTTCTTGTGTTGATTCTTCAAGTGCTTTTGGAGGGATCTCTTTTTCATCCTGTTGATGCATAGACTCTTTATGACCTTTGTTGGGATTGAAGTCTCATGATCAGCCTTTTCCTCAGTCTCACCTGTTAATTTGGGAACCTGATCATCAACAATGATTTTTGCTTGATCATCATTGGTAGTTACAGATTTTAAAGGAATACCTTTTGTTTTATCTTCTAGTGTTGGTTCTGTTTCTTGTGTTGGTTCTTCAGGTGCTTTTGGAGGGATTCTTCTTTACCTTTTTGATGCATAGATTCTTCTGTGGCCTTTGGTGAGGTTAAAGTCCATAATCAACCTCTTCTTTACTCTCAACTGTTGATTTGGAAACTTGATCATCAACAATGATTTTTGCTTGATCATCACTAGTAGTACAAATTTTGGAGAAGTACCTTCTTTTTTTTCTTCTGGTGTTGGTTCTTTGGGTGCTTTTGAAGGGATATCTTCTTGACCCTTTTGATGCATATACTCTTTTGTGACCTTTAGTGGGGTTGAAGTCTCATGATCAGCCTCATTTTTAGTCTCACCTGTTGATTTGGGAACCTGATCATCAACAACAGTTTTTGCTTGATTATCACTAGTAGTTACAGATTTTCGAGGAGTACCTTTTGTTTTATCCTCTGGTGTTGGTTCTATTTCTTGTTTAGGTTCTTCTGGTGCTTTTGGAGGGATTTCTTCTTTACCCTTTTGATGCATAGATTCTTCTACGGCCTTTGGTGAGGTTAAAGTCCCATAATCAACCTCTTCTTTACTCTCAACTGTTGCTTTGGAAACTTGATCATCAACAATGATTTTTGCCTGATCATCACTAGTTGCAAATTTTCAAGGAGTACCTTCTTTTTTATCTTCTGGTGTTGGTTTTATTTCTTGTGTTGGTTCTTCAAGTGCTTTTGGATGGATTTCTTTTTATCCTGTTGATGCATAAACTCTTTGGTGACCTTTGGTGGGGTTGAAGTCTCATGATCAACCTTCTCTTTAGTCTCACCTATTGATTTGGGAACCTGATCATCAACAACTGTTTTTGCTTGATCATCATTAGTAGTTACAGATTTTAGAGGAATACCTTTTGTTTTATCTTCTAGTGTTGGTTCTTCGGGTGCTTTTGGAGGGATTTCTTCTTTACCCTTTTGATGCATAGATTCTTTTGCGGCATTTGGTGAGGTTAAAGTCCCATAATCAACCTCTTCTTTACTCTCAACTATTGATTTGGAAACTTCATCATCAGCAACGATTTTTGCTTGATCATCACTAATAGTTACAAATTTTGGAGGAGTACCTTCTTTTTTATCTTCTGGTGTTGGTTCTATTTCTTGTGTTGTTCTTTAGGTGCTTTTGGAGGGATATCTTCTTGACCCTTTTGATGTATATACTCTTTTGTGACCTTTGGCGGGGTTGAAGTCTCATGATCAGCCTCTTCTTTAGTCTCACCTGTTGATTTGGGAACCTAATCATCAACAACAGTTTTTGCTTGATTATCACTAGTAGTTACAGATTTTTGAGGAGTACCGTTTATTTTATCTTCTGGTGTTGGTTCTGTTTCTTGTGTTGGTTCTTTTGGTGCTTTTGGAGGGATTTCTTCTTTACCCTTTTGATGCATAGATTCTTCTACGGCCTTTGGTGAGGTTAAAGCCCCATAATCAACCTCTTCTTTACTCTCAACTGTTGATTTGGAAACTTGATCATCAACAACGATTTTCGCTTGATCATCACTAGTAGTTGCAAATTTTGGAGGAGTACCTTCTTTTTTATCTTCTGGTGTCTGTTCTATTTCTTGAGTTGGTTCTTTGGGTGCTTTTGGAGGGATTTTTTCTTGATCGTTTTGATGCATAGACTCTTTTGTGACCTTTGGTGGGGTTGAAGTCTCATGATCAGCCTCTTCTTTAGTCTCACCTGTTGATTTGGGAACCTGATCATCAACACCTGGTTTTCCTTGATCATCATTAATAGTTATAGATTTTAGAGGAATACCTTTTGTTTTATCTTCTGGTGTTGGTTCTGTTTCTTGTGTTGGTTCTTTGGGTACTTCTTGTTGAGTTGGTTGTGGTTCTTCTTTAGGAACTTTTCCTGGAATCGTTGGTATTGTAATGATGACAGTTTGTCCGTCAATCTCCCCCTTACTTCTATTAATGTCATAATATTCTGGAACTTGATATAATGCTTTGAAACGGACCCTTCTATTGTTTCCAAGCAATCGTTCACCCAGAACGCTCACCCTTCGAAACTGGTGCTTAACTTTAGCACCAATATGCTCACGTGTAAAACCTGTACATAGGCATATCATGAGAAACGACACGCACAGTTAAAAAATTGCTTTAACAAATCTAGCACTTTTTGGGATCTATATTTTACTTTACGTGCGATTTTTGTTTCCATAATTTTAATTGTTCACATTTATTTTTCATAGTTTCCCAATTGTTTCAATTATGTCTCTCACCAGAATTGTAATTTCTGAAGAAAAAATTATATAAAATGTTTAGATAAAAATAAAAATGCATAAAATGTAATGAAACCATTTTTTTGTTTTTTATTTTGATGTGAATATGTATACTTTTTCCTTTGCAAATCTACAAAATCAGTGATATATTATGCGTTTATTACTTTTTTTTAATTATTGGATGAAATTTTGGGGCAAGAGACTTAATTTGAACAATTAGAATATTATGAGGACTAAATGTAACTAATTAAAATTAATACAGTTTTCTAACATAATTTTTTTTATTATGTGAAATTTATGAGTCTGACTGAATATGTGGGTTACAATTCTAAATTAGTGAAACCCACATAAATTTAACTAATAAAAAAATGTACTAAAAAGAGAATACGTTACTAACACTTCTCTTGGTTAATTTGTCTTTTTCAAAATATTTTAATATTTGAAGCTGTGGCATGTTGAATGGGTGGCACAATAAAACATATAGAATAGAGGCAAAATAAAAAAAGGGCAAAATTACGTTTCTCAACAGTATTAAATATATATATATATCCCTTTTGACTTATTTTTTATTTCCATATTTTATTACGTGGGAAAATTATTTGGTTAACATTTTAAGAAATTTGTTTAACATTTTCTTTTTTTGTTACGTAATCTGGTTCTGAATATCATGTATGATCATTAAATTTAGTAATATTGGTTAAAATCCAAGAAAATGCCAGGTAGAAGGATATATTTTATTTTCCATCAGTACCTTAAGAAGCGATTAATAATATCATTAAATATAGGTTAAGAAAAATAATAAAATGGTTAAATTAAAAGACGCAACAATATTTTATTTACTTTTAAAAAGGGAATAACAGAATAGTACGTAAAAATGATATCATAAGATTCAGATACCCATTATTAAGGGTTTAAGGTGGCGTTAAAAGAAGGGGGGAAAAAACAGATAGTCAAATAGTATTAGCATACAGTAAATTTGACTTTGGAAAGTTTACCGAGTAACTAAAGCCTTCGAAAATGGAAAAAAAAAAAAAAAAGTTTTTGATAAAGAATAATAAATAAAAAATTTAATAACATTATGTTAATTATGACAACAATATTAAAGTGCAAATGCAGGTAAGAAAAATAATAATAGTGATAATATATTTAAAAAATTACTTTAAGAAGTTATAGACTTCATTTAAAATGTTTAATATAAAATAGGTTAAATTAATCAATAGATTCTTAAACTATTTGAGAATTTTTAATTAGGTCTTCAAACTAAAAAAAAATTATAATTGGATCCTATTTTTTATAAAACTTTTGTAATTGAGTCCCTAAGTTTTTAAAACTACTACAAATTATCATTTTATATTGGTTTCAAGTCACTATAAACTAATTTCAAGGACCTAATTATAAAAAATTGACAAGGACCTAATTATAATTTTTTTTTAATTTAGAAACCTAAATAAAAATTTCTAAATAGTTCAGACACCTACTAATTAATTTAACCTATAAAATAATTCTGCAATACACATTATAATTCAGTATATTTTAACTTTAAACTAAACAAAGAAATTATTACAAGTTAAAGGTTAAAGAATTCTTGTAATGGAAATTTAGTGCAGAATATAAAAGAAAAGCAAGAACACAGAAGTCGATGAAATAATACTCTTTCTTTTCTTTATTATAAAGAAAACTTATTAAAATTAGTTAATAGTCTCTAATTTGTAAAAATAATCTGAATTTTTTAAAATGTCTTTATTTAAAATTACATTAATTCTTTTAACTTACCTCTCCATTTTAATTATTTTTTAATATTTCATTAATTTTAATATACTAATAATTATCGATATATAGTCCATAATTATTAGAAAAATAGAAAAACTAATGAGTTGAATTTTCATATGTTGTTAGTATAAACTTTTTTGAAAAAACAGGTTATACACTAACAATATAAAGTAGTTTTACAGTGTTATCTAATCACAAACCTACAATTTATTATAAGTTTATTGACTTTTATGATAAATACTTTAAAAGTCATATCAATGGTGATTTTTGATTGATTGACACTGTAAATTTTTTACACTGACAATGTATGACCATTAAACTCAAAACTTTTACATTATCAAATAATTAGAAATTATTTTAGATACGACGTTTAAAATAATTATTTCAAAAATTAACAATCTTACTATATATGACAATTCATAATTCGATGACATGTGTTAGTACGTTCTATTTTTGAATTCAATATTTATAGAACATTGTAGAGTAATTAAATATGATGCAATCAATGAATATAAAAAAAATAAAAATGATGCAATCAGAAATCAAAGACAATTATTTTAAAAAAGAAATGACTAATTTAACCAAAAAATTAATAATTCATAAATTTTATAAAATAATCTACACAAAGGAACAAGAAAAACTTAATGCGACTTATAGAAAGGGAGCAGTAAATAAATAAACCAAACGAACCATCAGGAATGTGAAGACGCAGGAGGATTGATTCTGGCGTTTCCTCTGTTTCATATTTCGCTTCCAAATCTTCGTAGGTAGGTTGCGCGGTGGACATTTTCCAACAGTTGCTCTTTGATTCAATTTCTGCAAATTAATTAATAGTGATATTAATAGCAATGCTAGAATGGAACTTGATGTGCGGGTTCGTCTGATATTTATAGTGAATAATTCAGATGTTGAGATTTCTTAAAATGAAATCATTCCTTGTTGGGAGCTTTGATATTCCTAAGTGATCATTAAACTTCGTGAATTTCCCCTACTCTTCAGCGAGGTATAATTCTTTAATAAATAAAGTGAAAGTTCTTTTTTTGGCCCATACACTTCAAATTCCACAAAGATGGGACAAACGTGCTTAATTATTATTATTATTATTATTGTTCATGGTCTCTATTGTTCTATCAAGCATAATTACTTCTACAGTTCCATTGATTACTAAAATGTTTCTGATTAAGCATAAATAATAACAGAATGGAATTAAAAGAGTGGAATACATACATTTCTCTTGATTTTCTGTTGATTGAGAGTTAATTTAAACTTATGTTCAAAATTAAGTGTTTATTTTAATAAATTTTATGAGAATGTGTGTTATTCAATTTTAATAAATTAATTTATATTTGATGTATTTTGATAAATTGACTTACCTATTTTAATGAATTTATATACTAAAAATTCCAATCAAAAATCACAGATAGGTTCAGTTTTAAAAGATTTAAATTAAATTACATTAAATTGAATATGTACTTTTAATTATATCGATCAGATAGTATTATAAAAAAATATTAAATTGAATTGGTGCCCTCTTAATGAAACTAGAGCATCCGTGCACACTGCAAGGCATGGCCTAAAGCCCAAAATGCGGGGGAAATATAGAGAATAGCCGAATAGGCATCACAATAAAAATCGAACCTATAAGTTATCTGTCTAATCCTGTCCCCAACTTTGATAGAAAATACTCACTTTGATCAAGGTCGGGATCAGATTTTCTTCACCTTAAGAAAGTAGGGTTGGGTATGTAACCCTCCGCCCCGATATATATATATATATATATATATATATATATATATATATATATATATATATATATATATATATATATATAAAATTGTTTTCATACTTTATTTTTATAATTATAAAAATATAAATAAATTATTTTAGTAGTTAAATAAATAATATAATAATAATAATAATTAAATAACAAATTTAAAATTATATATTTAACTAAAAGTATGATTTCATTTTTAAATGCTTTTTAAGATCTTTATTATTTATTAATTTTTATATATTGTTTAATTAAAATGTAATTAATAACTTAATCTATGATTTATTTAAAATATGAGCAAGTTAAATTTTAAAAAAGTGTGAGATGGGTTTTTTCCGGGTTTTTTGAACCCAATAAAAATCGATAAGGATGAGGTTGGTTTAATGTTTATTTTTTTCATCTCCACCTTTTATATACTTGAACTCAAATTCAACTTACTTTTTATAGGGATGAGGGTAGGGAGAGCCAAACCCACCTTCGACTTATCTCGTTGCCATGTCTACGAATGTTTGATTGTGTTTTTATTTTTTAGTTTTTATAAAATAATTTTTGAAAATGAATTTTTAGAGAATAGAAATGGGGAAGAAGATGCAGAAGTGTAAGGAAAAAATATAAATAATAAAAATTGAAAATAGAAAATCAAACTATAATTTAAAAATATTCTGATGTTTTGATTTTAAGAATCACAAAAGAGATATTAATTTTAAAAATTATTCTTGTAAAGAAATTTTTATTTTAAAAAACCAATTTTCAAAAACATAAAACAAAAACTCTCTAAGATATTTTTAATCGGAATTTTTTTTTGCCCCGGTTTCCTGTTGATTATTTTTTCTGTTCGATAATGTTTGGTTAGTAGGTGGCGTGGCAGAACACTGAACACGTGGGGATGAAGTCAAAGAAATCCAATCCCAAAACTCGGAACAACATACATGTTGTTGAAAGCTGAAACAATCAAAACAAAAATGTCAGTATCTTTTACCAAAAAAAAAGAGTCAGTATCTCACTGAGATTTTTAAGGTTTACCACCAAAAGCCACATTCATAGTGTCAGTGGCCTCAATCTCCTCTTTTACACTTACAAATCAACACAAACATGAGAGGTTGTGCCACTGCTGGGGTAGTGGCATGGCATAGAACACTGAGGAAAGCATTGCATTCTTTTTCTGCCCCACCTTCTTTTGCTTTCCTTGGCCCCAACCTCCCTGAAGTTTGAGTTCCCAGAGAGCACGCATCCCCTCACACCCATTTCCCAGAAAGTCTCCAATGTAAGATCCATGATGTAAAATTGAAGTCCTATGATCCTCTAAAGCCTCTACTTTGGTCACTTTATGTTTAATAGGTTTTGTTTCTTTTTGGTTGTTTGTGATGCTTTTAGGGGCTAATGGCCACAGTGCTGTGATTCTTGAGGGTAAACCAATTGCTAAACAGATAAAGCTTGAAGTAGGTGATGAGATAAGAAGGATGAAGAGTGGCATTGGGAAGTTTCCTAGACTGGCTGTGGTTTTGGTGGGTGATAGGAGGGACTCTTTGTTGTATGTTATAGATATTTCAAAAGTCTCATGTCCCACATTGCCTAGCTTGGGTTTCCATCTAGTGTTTATATATCAAAAGGTGATATTAGATCCCAAAGTAGCTAGCAAAGTGGAGGAGGCTTGCGCGCATGAGGATGGGCCTCGTGGGCCTGTTGTAGTGCAAATCTGCCGTTTCCCCCCCTGTGCGTACGATCATAGGCCTCAAAATATTTTTTAGCCTTGGTTTTATTATTTTTTTTTAAATTAAATTGTTTTTAAATTTTGAATGACATTTTGAACGAGTCAATAACTCCTTTCCTTGATCCTCTCCGAAAAAATACAGCCACTATGTGAACGTTTTCTAAAACGTTGGAGTGAGTGGACGGTTTTGGTTTTTTAATGGTTTGTGGGCAATTTTATAAAGGTCCCGTTTTAATACGAAAATAATCGGATTTTGATTTCTTCAACCTAAAACCTAAAAATCTTTTCTACTCTAGGTTCCGAGACCTGTGTGTTCTTTCTTGCCAGTTCTGAGCCTCGGACACGTTTCGAAAGGATCCTGTTGTATCCTGGGGGACTTGCGCGTACCACGCGGATAAGTCCTTTAAGGCAGTGCTGTCGCACGCCTCAGGAATTGTGATACCCGTCAGTCGGATAACAATCTAAAGGACTTATGGCTGACGACATGCAAGTTGACGCTGCTGTGCAACCTGCCCTTCCCGCCGTCTCAGTTGCTTACGCGAAGCCGCTTCCCGACGTCTCAAAAATTGAGGTCTTTGCCGGCCAGCATTTCCGTCGATGGCAGGAGCGTGTTTACACCATGCTCGACATGCACGGAGTCGTTTTTGCACTCACAACTCTGAAGCCTGACTCTACTGCAACAGATAAGCAAATAGAAGATTGGACCCATGCGAATAAGGTATGCCGCCACACCCTAATTAGTACACTATCTAATGAGTTGTTCGATGTGTATTGTTCTTACAAGCAAGCGAAGGAGATATGGGACTCTATGGTCCTAAAGTATACTGCCGAGGACGTGGTCAGACAATGATTCATTATCGGAAATTACTACCGCTAGGAGATGGTTGAAGGAAAGGACATCAAAGTTCAAATAAATGAGTACCACAAACTGCTTGAAGACCTAAAGGCCGAAAACATCAAGCTTCCTGATGAGTTCGTGTCCGAAGTGCTAATTGAGAAGCTGCCTGAGTCATGGACCGAATACAAACAACAGCTGAAGCACAGGCACAAACAGATGTCCCTGTCAGACCTAATCACTCACATAATCATTGAAGACACCAACAGAAAGGAGTGTGCTGCCGCAAGGGCCAAAGCCTTGGCCGCAAAGGCAAATATGGTACAAGACAAACTAAATCCAAAAAGGTATGAACAAAAGCCTGATCACCATAAGAAAAATAAACTTAAAAATAAATTCCATTTCCCTCGTATTACTAACCCCACCTTCAAGAGGAAGGGAAATTGTTATGTGTGTGGAAATCCAGGTCATCATGCACCTCAATGCAGGCATCGAATGAAGAGAAACGACAACCCTCCTAAGGCTAAGGCCAACCTGGCTGAAGGAGATGATGTGATTGTTGCGGTCGTTTCTCAAGTTAATATGATGACCGATGTGAGCAAATGGGTGGTAGACTCTGGGGCTACCCGACATATATGTGCGAGCAGAAATGCTTTTACCTCCTACACTGCTGTAGGAGATGGAGAAGAACAAGTGTATCTGGGTGACTCTAGGACTACTCCAGTTCTAGGGAAAGGAAAAGTTCTTCTAAAGCTCACATCTGGAAAGACACTAGCTTTGAGTGACGTGCTGCATGTACCCTCTATTAGGGTTAATTTAATTTCTGTAGCACTGCTAGGAAAGGTTGGGGTTAAAGTGTCATTTGAGTCTGACAAGATTGTAATGACAAAGAATAATGTGTTTGTGGGAAAGGGATATTGTGATCAAGGACTGTTTGTACTTAATATTTCTGAAACTATGAATGAATTTGGATCGTCTTCTGCTTATATGGTTGATTCATATGATATGTGGCATGCTAGGTTAGGACATACAAATTCCTCATATGTTATTAAATTACAACGACTTGGCATGATTAATTTGCATGATAAACAAATTAAGAAATGTGAAATATATGTTGAATCAAAACTAACTAAAACACCTTGTCCTTCCGTGCAACGTGTAACTGAACCTCTTAGTTTAATTCATTCCGATCTTGCAGATTTAAAACAAACTGTATCCAGAGGTGGTAAAAGTTATTTTGTAACTTTTATAGATGATTTTTCTAGATACACTAAAGTTTATCTAATCAGACATAAAGATGAAGCTTTTGACATGTTTTTATCATATAAAGCTGAAGTAGAAAATCAATTAAATAGAAAGATTAAAAGGATAAGATCAGATAGAGGCGGTGAGTACACTTTGTTTAATGATTTTTGTGAAAAGGAAGGTATTATACATGAGGTAACCCCACCTTATTCACCTGAATCCAATGGAGTAGCTGAGAGAAAAAATAGAACCCTTAAGGAAATGATGAATGCTTTACTAATTAGTTCTTCAGCACCTAATAACCTTTGGGGAGAAGCCCTTCTAATTGCATGTTTTCTACAAAACAGGATACCACATAAGAAAACTGGTAAAACACCCTATGAGTTGTGGAAAGGATATCAACCTAATTTGAAGTATTTGAGAGTGTGGGGGTGCCTAGCTAAAGTGATGCTACCTGATCCTAAGAAAAGGAAGATAGGGTCTAAGACTTCTGATTGCATGTTTATAGGTTATGCTGAACATAGTGCTGCCTATAGGTTTCTTGTTCTTAAGAGTGATATCATTGATTGCAATACCATAGTAGAGACTAAGAATGCTGAGTTTTTTGAGCACATGTTCCCTTTAAGGTCAACAACTAGTTCTTCACAACCTATTGAAGCCCCAAATGAAACTGTGGTTGAGGGTTTAAGGAGGAGTAAAAGACAAAGGAAAGAAACATCTTTTGGAGAAGATTTTTATACCTATCTAGTTGAGGATGATCCTATGAGTTATTTGGAAGCTGTTAGTTCTTCTGATGCAAAACTATGGAAAGAAGCTATTAAGATTGAAATTGATTCTATTAAGAAAAATAATACCTGGACATTAGTGGACCTACCTAAAGGAGCAAAACCAATTGGGTGTAAGTGGATCTTTAAGAGGAAATATAACCCTGATGGATCAATAGAGAAATATAAGGCAAGGTTAGTAGCTAAAGGTTTTACCCAAAAACAAGATGTAGATTACTTTGATACCTTTGCTCTTGTGACTAGGATTTCCTCTATTCGAGTATTGATAGCTTTAGCTTCCATCCATAAGCTTGTAATTCACCAGATGGATGTAAAAACTACTTTCCTGAATGGTGATCTAGAGGAAGAGATTTACATGTCTCAACCTGAAGGGTGTGTGGTTCCTAGTCAAGAGAACAAAGTGTGCAAACTTTTAAAGTCTCTATATGGTCTAAAACAAGCACCAAAACAATGGCATGAAAAATTTGATCATATTTTACTTGGAGATGGATTTTCTTCTAGTAATGCTGATAAATGTGTGTACACTAAAGTTGTGAATGGTGATTGTGTGATTATATGCTTATATGTGGATGACATGTTAATTTTTGGTACATGCATTGATATAGTTTTCAAAACTAAATCTTTTCTTGCATCTAAATTTGACATGAAAGACATAGGTGAAGCAAGTGTAATTTTGGGAGTTAGAATCGTAAGGAAGGGTGATAGTATATTACTATCCCAAGGACATTATGTTGAGAAACTTCTTAGGAAGTTTGGTTATTATGACTTTAAGTCAGTGAGTACCCCTTACGATGCTAACTCACAATTAAAGAAAAATAGAGGGGATTCTATTGCTCAATCTCAATATGCCCAAATTATTGGGAGCCTACTACATTTAATGAATTTTTCTAGACCTAATATTGCTTATGCAGTAGGCAGACTGAGTAGATACACTCAAAGTCCTAATCAGGACCATTGGGATGCACTTGCGAGACTCATGAGATACTTGAGAGGTACCATGGATTATGGTATTGAATATAGTGGATTTCCCGCTGTACTAGAAGGGTACAGTGATGCTAACTGGATCTCTGATTCAAATGAGACAAAATCCACTAGTGGGTATGTGTTTACACTTGGTGGTGGTGCGGTTTCATGGAGATCAGCCAGGCAAACAATAATTGCTAGATCAACAGTGGAGTCAGAGTTTATAGCTCTAGAGATGGCTAGTAGTGAGGCTGAGTGGTTGAGAAACTTCTTGGCAAATATTCCTTTGGGAATGAAACCAACACCATCAGTGTCAATGCATTGTGATTGCCAATCGGCAATAGCTATAGCTAAGAACAAAACTTATAATGGGAAAAATAGACATATACAATTGAGACATAATGTGGTAAAACAGCTGCTAAAGGATGGAACAATTTCCATTGACTATGTGAAGTCAGAAGGAAACCTAGCAGATCCTCTGACAAAACCCCTAGGGAGGAAAATGATTTTTGAAACATCGAGGGGAATGGGACTTAAGCCACTTGAAAACAAACAAGTGATGGTAACCCAACCTTTGTGATTGGAGATCCCATGAAGAAGGTTCAATGGGAAGAACAAGTCACTTGTTAGTTCTGTTAGCACTAAAATCAATCTTAATTGATTTTTGTCCCTTCCTATGATGTGAGAAAGTGCTAGATACTGCATTAGTGAGAGGTTAAGCCTTATAGTAAAACTTTGTGTGGTTGAGGAAGCTTTATAGTTTATAAAGCTTTTAAATGATTTTCATATCCCTTATGGGTGGTGTATGATTTGCAGCATACACTTGATGAAATCACCTATATGAGTGTCAAGTGGGGCCGCTTGTATGAGATCTTGGCAAAATCTCTAGAGCACTCATGAATACCGGGCGCGCACATGGCCTAGTAGCACAAAACAGCGATAACGGCAAGGATTGTGGGGGTATAATGTGATTGATAAACCACTAACACACATCAAGTGTTTTTGGTTCAATAGCTTGCTATACCAACTACACTGTGTGTCAAGTCTTATCAATCTAGGTCTGGTTCAATAGCTTGCTACACCAGGTCTGATGCATTACATCCTATTAGAGAACCCAGTCTCTTTTCCTTTTCTTTTCTTACCCTTCTGTTTTAAAAAAAAAAAAAAAATTTAGCCTTTTGAAATATGTGGGGGATTGTTGTATGTTATAGATATTTCAAAAGTCTCATGTCCCACATTGCCTAGCTTGGGTTTCCATCTAGTGTTTATATATCAAAAGGTGATATTAGATCCCAAAGTAGCTAGCAAAGTGGAGGAGGCTCGCGCGCATGAGGATGGGCCTCGTGGGCCTGTTGTAGTGCAAATCTGTCGTTTCCCCCCCCCCTGCGCGTACGATCATAGGCCTCAAAATATTTTTTAGCCTTGATTTTATTATTTTTTTTTAAATTAAATTGTTTTTAAATTTTGAATGAGCTTATCTGAAAACCCTGGTTTTGTAACCGTTGCATTTTGAACGAGTCAATAACTCCTTTCCTTGATCCTCTCCGAAAAAATACAGCCACTATGTGAACGTTTTCTAAAACGTTGGAGTGAGTGGACGGTTTTGGTTTTTTAATGGTTTGTGGGCAATTTTATAAAGGTCCCGTTTTAATACGAAAATAATCGGATTTTGATTTCTTCAACCTAAAACCTAAAAATCTTTTCTGCTCTGGGTTCCGAGACCTGTGTGTTCTTTCTTACCAGTTCTGAGCCTCGGACACGTTTCGAGAGGATCCTGTTGTATCCTGGGGGACTTGCGCGTACCACGCGGATAAGTCCTTTAAGGCAGTGCTGTCACACGCCTCAGGAATTGTGATACCCGTCAGTCGGATAACACTCTCACACTTTCATTCACATTAAGTTGAAGGCCTGTGATCAAGTTGGCATTGAAGCAGTGGTTGCCCAGTTGCCAGAAAAGTGTGATGAAAGTGAACTGCTTGATGTTGTTTCCAGTTTCAATGATGACCCAGATGTACATGGCATTGTTGTGCAACTTCCTCTGCCTCAAGTAATTTATTCACCTTTTTGACTGCTTAATGATTCTTGTTTTGATAATATAAGTTTAAGATAAGGGGATAGTGCATTATAAGCTCACAGAGGACTTACGTTTACCTTTTCTCCCAAAGAGAGAAATGGGGACTCGAACCTACAACATGTCAAATGCAAGACTTTGTGTTGTATGGCTTCACTTGAC
Organism: Spatholobus suberectus; assembly: GCA_004329165.1. Taxonomy (NCBI): domain Eukaryota; kingdom Viridiplantae; phylum Streptophyta; class Magnoliopsida; order Fabales; family Fabaceae; genus Spatholobus; species Spatholobus suberectus. Next base: position 48,669,526 of record CM014736.1, read on the forward strand.
CAATCCCTTGAGGTCGCTTAATAATTAATGCTTATTATTAAACATGCTTATGAACATCTCAATTGATCTAAAATCTAATGTCATTGAGTAAGATAAATATGGTTCTGATAGATTCATTTCAGTTGAGCTATAAAAAGTTTAGTCTGAAAGTCTTAGTATAAGATTTTTGGCATTGTTTGGAGATTTAGTCCTGTGTGGTGGATGTTGATAGTAATGCCTTATTTATTCTAACATATTTGACGCAGCATTTGGACGAGGAAAAAATTATCAATGTTGTGAGTCCTGAAAAGGATGTGGATGGCTTTCATCCCTTAAATACGGGAAATCTTGCAATAAGAGGAAGAAAACCCTTCTTTATTCCCTGTGCCCCCAAGGGATGCATTGAACTGTTACTTAGGCATGGTGTGGAAATCAAGGGGAAAAGAGCAGTAATAATTGGAAGAAGTAAAATTGTGGGGTTACCCACTTCCTTGCTATTGCAGGTAACATAAATGTTGTTGCTGAGCAGAATGTCTCAATTGCTAAATGGCTGATTTATCATCTTTTGAGTAGAGGCACCATGCAACAGTCAGCATGTTACATGCATACACAAAGAACCAGAACAAATAACTTCTGAAGCAGATACTGTGGTAGCAGATGTTGGAATCCCCAACATAGTTCGTGGCAATTGGCTAAAGAAAGGAGCTGTGGTGATTGACATGGGAACAAATCAAGTTAAGGTAATGACTTCTTACTTCAGTATTTTAGGTGTGCTATAATGTGAGGTACTAGAAATTCTTATCTTGTTATTTCAACTTCAAGAACTTGATGCTCTTTTCAAATGAATAATCATGTTTAAAAGGCACAAGATAGAGTACGAAATAGACAAGAAACTAATACATTAGCTACTGAGAGAAAGACAGTATAAATTCAACATAATAGAAAAACAAATCACTGATACTAAAAGTTAGCCCCCATTGAAATTATTCAGCATATGTTATACTGAATGTCCATTATAGACCCTCCAAAAATTGTTTCAAGTTGGATTTTTATATATGTAGTGAATATCTTTTCACAGGATAAATAAGTTTGTCCTATAATCATTTTGCCAAATGGTTGTTTGAATTTTAAAAATTCACTGAGCTTTATTGTGTGCTGTAATAATTAGAAAGCAAGAAGATTGCTGACATAGTTTTAAGATTTTATGGGGTAGGATGTTCCCATGTTTGTGAATTCTTTTTATGGTTGTTAGATTTGTGGATTTCATTAGAATCTCATTTACTCTTTCCACTTTGATTATTTTTCAATTAAGGTTATATAAAGGATAGTTCCTATAACAATCCTCATATTCTTCATAGTCATGGTGCTTATTTTAGAAATTTAACTAATTTGACATAGTACGGTTTCTCAATGTGTGTGTTGTGTGTCTATGTCAAGATTTTGTTTTTGGCAGTAGTGAAGAAAACTGGATGCAGCAAGCCCTGTTGATGGTTATAAAACTTTATATTGACAGCCTCTGTCAAAGCTACCTACACTAACATTCTGATAATTGATTAAGAGAGCACTACTGACTATGATTTTATTTTTATATCTCCCTAAACAAAGAGAACTTATGGTAACATTTAGGTCCTTTTATGGTCTGATAACTTGGTAGAAAACACAATGTGTATGACTATTATAACAGACAATGTGTCCTTGTGGAAGTTGCACACAAGGATGCACTAGGTCTCACTTAATTGCATGTGGTAGCCTTTGCTTGCTTTCAGCTTTCGACAGTGCTATTTTGGTGCATTGGAATGATAAGTCAAATATGGGATGATAAGGGAATGAAGTTTCTGAACCCAGCTGCCCATACAGAAATCAAAAAGTATATGGTCTGGGTGTATAGAATAGAAGTGAAGGGCCTAGCCGCCTAGGAACAAAAGTAGGTTAAAATTAAAAAGGTTTAAGAAGCCTGTCAAAGTTATTTTTGCTAAATGAAGTGTGCAAAGAGAACTTTTCAGGGACAATTTGAGAAAACACATTAGGTTAAAGACATCATACTTGACATACATAAGCTATGATGCCATAGTATGGGCTATGGAGTGTGGTTAAGAGAATATTTCAAACTACTCATCGATTGCATTTACAAATCTAATATTTCTTCACTTGATTGAATAATTGAATATTTAACCGAACTTCTGAACCAATCAATACTTTGATTCAAAATCATTGCCGAATTAATTCATAACAATTACTACGTACCGATGTTTCAATTAATTCCCTTCTAGTCTCTTTTGTTGTTTGTTATATTCAGATACTCTTCTTAATCATGCTTGACAATGCATAAGCTTAAGGAAAATGGATGTATGTGGTTAAAAAATGTATGATAGTATTAGCAAAGAAATAATTTAGTGTTCCTACCTCCTGGCTCCAGAAATAGAAGCTCCTCCAATGAAAACAAAAAATCATAGAGGCACCAAACTGGTGCCAGGATGAACCACATTTCATAAGCACTTTGTTTCAAAACACAAGAAAGACAGAAGGGGTGGTAGCTCTTTATGAACTTAATGCATTTTAATTACAACTTGCAGGATCCCAGCGGCCCCAGCTTCCATGTCTCAGGAGATGTTTGCTTTGAAGAGGCACTTAAGGTGGCATCAGCCATTACCCCTGTTCCTGGAGGTGTGGGACCGGTTACAATATCAATGCTCCTGTCCAACACCCTTGATTCTGCAAAAAGTGCATTTGGAATGGTTTGAATAGATATGCTTTTTTTTCTCCGAAGTCCTATATTTTGATCTGCCATCTATAAGTGCACATGAAACAGGCTAGCCATTAGTCATGCTATATAAGTGAAAGTGAATCAATATCATCCCAATGCTTCTGAAACATCCACATTTTCTCTGCTGCGGCTACTAACTAGAACATCTGCATGTTACTTTCTACATAAACAGGATTTGTTAACTTACAAGATTAGAACATTGTGAGGATCTACATGCACCACATAGGATCTGCAAATTACACGTTTTGGCTTCTTTGCTTTGCTAGTTCAAAGTCCCCTCGTGCAACCAAAAAAGAAAAGGAAGATGCGTTTTTCTGTATAATTTCTGTATATGGTTAGTACAGCTATTTGAAATGTATTCCCCCTTGGCAGCGTCTCTTTTATGGATAGTTAATTGGCTTTATTGAGTGATGAGGAGGAATCAGTAGTGTGCATAAGTGCACACACACACTGATTTGGCTTCATTTATTTAATTGTGGCTTCCTTTATTGATGTGGTATTTGGGCATGGATTAATGCAATTTGATGCTTCAGAGCATGCACATATAAAGAATTTCATTTGTCGTTTTGTTTGGCTGTCAACATTATTCCTTGGTAGGGTTGCTACTAGTATTTTATTAGAGTAAATTATAGTGTGATACCTCTTAAGGTTTCATCAAATTTTTTCTATTACTCTTCTTTTTTTCACTCTTACATTAACTCTCTTTAATTGTTTAAAAAATATTACACTAACACCTCTTAATTATTTACAAAACATTAGACCGTGTATAAGGGAGATTACTATAAACATTAAAAAAGAAGAGGGTTGTGTACAATTTTAAGAAATTTAAGAAATGTTCGTGGAATTTTCTCTATTTATTATGATCCTTTGATAAAAGAAAGGGAGAGGGGCTGAACAATGAACATGATTGAGTTCCCACACAGTAAGGGTCTACCTCTCCTATCTTAGAACCAGACAAGATTTCCCAACAATAAGGTGAGTCCAATTCCACGATCTCCTTCATGGCCTTTATAGATCTCCACAAAATGCAAAACTGTCTCAGTGTCTCTTGCTAAAGTTACACCATAAATCAAATTAACTTGATATGCAAACCTGCCAAAAAGACATTTAAGTGTAAAGTATCTTTTATATGACACCAGCGTATTACACATTTTAAATCTTACTAAATAGAAAGTTTTTTTTTAAAGAGATTAAGGTAACGTTTGACTCAATTATTTTGATTTTTTTTTTCTCCTTAGGTGTTTTTTAAGAAAAATATTTTTTAAAAAATGATATTTTAATGAAAAAATTTAAAAATAAAAAGTTTTAGAAAAACTAATTTTAGAAGCTTTTGGCTTTTACTTTCTCTTTTCTTCTTTATTTCAAATTCCAATATCTAAGAACAAACTACTTAGGAAACTTTAACTTAGAAGTAACTTTTGAGTTTAAGAAATAAATTTAATTAAAATACACTAACAATTTCAAGAATTTATATATCGATTTCATATTAGGAGTTTATTTAATGCTAAGGAAAAAGAGGTACTTCATGTCTCTTTATATGTAGTTAGTGGGGTGTACCATTACGAAAGAGATGATAAAGGTTAAATAAGAAATGAAAATGTACATTTATGTTGAAATTGAGTTTTATATATAGTTAGTGAGACGATATTTTTTAGTGTTAAATACATTTTTAGTTCTCCAAAAATTGACTTATTTTGGTTTTAGTCCTAAAAAAAATTTCTTGAATAAAGTCTCTCAAATATTAAAAATACTCTAATTAGATCCTTGTACTAAACTCTGCTAAACTTTTCTATTAAATGACGGCCATATCAGCTTCTAAGTAAAATATTTTATTATTTGAAGTATCCAGTGATAATTTTTAATAAAAAATCGGGTAATTACTTTTGCTTTAGGGTTAAAAAAACTTGTGATTTAGGGTTAATCATGTAATAATTTTATTTAAAAAGTATATTACTAATTCGACCTAGACATAATAGTTGACATGGACGACTACTGGTGATTGTATTGTTGATGTAGCCATCATTTAACAGAAAAATTAAACAGAATTTAGTTCAGGGATTTAATTAGACTATTTTTAATATTTGAGAGACTTTATTCAAGGAAGAAAATTTCTGAAGACTAAAACCAAATCGCATCAATTTTTAGAGGACCAAAAACATATTTAATCTTTTTTTTATATGCAGTTAAAACATAATAGTGATGTAGTTTATAATGTTAGTTAAATGGAAAAATATTCTAAAAAATGTGGAGACGAAAAGGGTATCTCTATTATAATAATAATTATAGATTATAGATATAATAATTAAAATTTTTAAATATATTGATATATTATTAATATTATAATAAATAAGTTATATGCTTATTTTTTTATAATATTAATAAACATAATGAATAAGTCTCACAAATTGAAAATTCGTTACTCTATATATTTTTTAATAAACAGTTAATTTAAGAATCTATATTTTGAAAAACACTAAATTAATTATTTTTTTCAAATTCATGTTAATGTCATTAATTAGTGTAATCACAAACTCTTCATAAAGTAAAATAGTAGATACGTCCTTTATTTTTTAGGTTATAGAATTTGTAATTGAAAATGACAAAACTAATTGTTTTAAAATTTCATACAATAATTTTCTTATTATGTAATGATTTTTGTTCTTAAAAGACTTGCAAATTAAGGATTGAACTTCATAGGCGGCCAAATTTCAATTTCATGCTGAATTCCAAATGATAGAGACACAGATTATTTGTGTAATGAGGAGGTACTATACAGTGGACATGAAGGCGCAACAAATATCCACATGAGAAAAAATGTACCACGTACACGAGTCAAATTAAATGAAATTCCAACCGAACGTCATAAAATCAACAACGTGCATAATTGCGCCGTGTAGACCGCCATGCAGCGATGCTTGGAAATGATTGAAGGGCATGCCTATGTTCTTTTGTCATTGTTGCAACAACTTGTATGTGACCAAGTCAGTATGCAACTAATGATTTTAATTAACGACGCCCTTGTTCTTCACTTTTTTTTTGTTTGAACCTAAAGTATCTTCAAATTTAGAATCAATGATTAATCTATCGAGATACAGAAATTTATTTAAAGAATCTCTCACAACATAGTTTTTTGATATATATAAGTCTGATTGGGCTCCTCTAAAGTGTAGTCTGCACTTTAGAGGGTAAAGTGTACCCATCTTAACCTTTTATTATTTAAATGGCTTAAATTTTTACATCTCATATTTAATTTAAAAGAATAAAATCTTATCATTAAAATATACTAAAATCTTAATTTTATGATCCTCCCTTATACAACTAGCAATAGAAAATATAAAAAAGGAAAATCAAGTTACCAAACAAGAGTTCTCGGTCTACGAAAACAACCTTAGAGCTAGAACATAAATTGATGTCTTTTAAGTTTTCAGGGACACATCAACAAATTACTTTCGCTCTCCATTCTTCAAATGATCCTTGCTTCTTCTTCTTTTTTTCTTGGTCCTTGTTTGAAAAACTCCCATGCCTCTTTTGGTGCTTCTTCAGTGTAGTGTTCACTTTTGGGTGCCTACCTTCATACTTGGTTTGCAAATGTCATGGAAGGAATTTGATCATGAATGCAGGAACCACTTTTTTGCTTTTTTATTTTAATGATGATTTTTGTTTTTATTTTTATTTTTAATGATAAGATTTTATTTTATTTTAATGATAAGATTTTTTTTATCTTAATGAAAAGATTTTATTCTTTTAAATTAAACATTACATGTAAAGAATTTCTAAACGGTTTAAATAATAAAGAGTTGAAATGAGTACATGTTATCCTCTAAAGTGCAAACCACATTTTAGAGGAACTCAAATTCCAACTATATACTTTAGAGCAACCATGTTATATACAATATTGGTTTGATCTTCACGTTACTCCAACACGTTAATTTAATTAGAGTGCATATATTTACCAACAAATATTTTCTTTTGGTGAACACATTCTGAGTCATATCTAACATCTACTTTAGAATTTGTTTTTCTAATTATCTTGTAAATTTTAAACGTGGTATAATAACAGAAAGTGTAATAGAGAAGAGACACACTATTGAAGGATGTCTATAGGTAACATTCCTCGTATGTATATTTTAAAGAAATTCTACATAAGGATGAAAAGACAATGATTAATAAAACGACAAAATTTATTAATTATAGTTTTTAAGATATTTTTAGTGTTGTTTTTTAATTAGAATCAAAGTTTTATTTTGGTCATTTATACTGACATTTACTTTATACATAAAATTACTACGTCCAAGTTTAACATGTCTAAACTTCAATTCTGATTACAGTTTCTCGATAAAATCATGATAAAATAACATGTAAAGTTAAAAAAAAAAAAAAAAAGCTTTAAAAATTAAGATAAAGCTGTTTGAATATTTTTCATTTTAGTGATTAAGATTTTGTTCTGCATAACAGTGAGTGATCCTCGTTCATCTTTGAAGCCTTTGAAAAACATGTCCCTACGAAATGAATTTGGACAGCAAAGTCATATCGGACGCACCACATATCAAATGTAATTGAAAAATTCAATTGAATATCAACAAAGATGGCTTGAAATTTGTTCTACATTACCCTGGTCCATCAATTTCCTGCCGACAGACAAACAATTAACTAGCGCTAGCTTGTGCATGTATGGAAACTTCCAAGAGACCAATGAATGCATCCATTACTTATATATACATGTGTGGTTATAATTGCATGCACTAGCAAAATGGCCACTCATCCTTTCATGCTTGTTATAACTATTTCCAAGCTACTAATATTCTTCTCTCAAATTTCCACCGCAACCGATAGCATCACCCAGTCTGAGCCACTTCATGATGATGGCAGCACCTTAGTTTCTAACGACGGAACCTTTGAGTTGGGTTTCTTCAGCCCCGGTAGCCAGGGACGGAACTAGAAAAAATTGTTAGAGGGGCAAAAATTTATCACATGGAAAGTAAAATCAATAATGACTAACTTCTATTATTAATAATTGTTTAAAATTTAATCTAATGAAAAATAAAATATTACATATTCTATAAAGGTAAGTATAACTACTTTTGATGTAAGGAAAACACATACAAATAAAAAACATTTCTTTTCAGTTATCAAGATCATAATATTCTTTGATTCTTAATTTGATAAAATTCTTCTATAATTTTTTCTATAGTAAATGTCTTTGCAATATCCTTTTCAATATAAATAGTCAAAGTATTAGCAAGAAACTCATCTTTCATTTTATTGCCATACTTCAACAATTCAACTATAGATTTTTTTCAAACACATAAACATAAAAAAATAATCTAGTAAGTGAAGATAAAATAACTTTGAATTTTTTTTTTTAGTCTAAAGACAATAAATTGAGAATAAAATAATATTTAAGAATAACACGTTGAATGTAAATTTAACTTTTAGCAAAACTGCAAAAGTATCGAAGACTAGATGTATTATGTGAATCAATCTTTGATATGTAAATTGTTTAATTAATAAAACCATTAATTTAAAACCATTAAGAATTTATATAATTAATTTAAAACCATTTATTGTTTAAACCAAAGCTTTTTATTTTCTTTGCTTATAAGGTCTTTGCTTCACCGTATAGTATAATATAATATAAGTTAGATAATTAAGGCCTTTGCTTCAATTTCAATCACCACATGGATTATTTAAAAAAACACTTCACAAATTAATATAAAAAAATCAAATCAAGCATTGTTTAAAAATAGAAGGGGGCCCATGCCTTGTATGCACAGTGAAAAAAATATTGAATCAAACAATCAATTACACTATAATAGAAAAAAAAATTAAAATGCCGCGAGAATAGAAAAACATCACCAACAGAAAAAAAAATCACATGGAATTGTTATTGATGGCTATCCTAATTTAAGAATTAGGCACAGAAACATTAGTTACTATATAGCCGAATGCCAATGGTGCAAGATAATCAAGAACTAAGGCAGCACCGCAATTCGTTGTAGAGTGAGACTATGCAACTGTTAAGGACTAAGGTAGTGAGCAATGAGAAGTGAAGTAGGGGGAAGCCACCATAAAGTAAAAAAGCTATAGGTTAAAAATTGAATCTTTTGGATAGTTTGTAGATATAAAAGTGAGACTATGTGATATAGTGGGTTGTCCCACAAGTCATAGGCAAACTGCAAATAGTGAGCCGTATTATTAGGGGGGGGGCAAACTTAATTTTTTAGCTGAAGTATTAAGAGACTTTTGATCTCTTGGGGGGCGGCTGCCCTTGCAGCCATACACTTAGTTCTGTCCCTGTCAGTAGTGCCACAAACCGCTACATAGGAATTTGGCACAAAATCATCCCAGTTAAAACCATTGTTTGGGTTGCCAACCGTGACAACCCAATCAAAGACGAGGATGACGACGACAACAACAACTCCATCATGTTAACCATAACCAAAGCGGGAAACTTGGTGCTTCTCAACAACAACAACCAAACTCTTTGGTCAACAAACATCACATTCAACACTAAAAATTTGTTGACCCCCTTGGTTCAACTCTTGGACACAAGAAACTTAGTACTTAAAGAAAATAACTACAATGGAGAAATTTTTTGTGGCAAAGCTTTGACCACCCTTGTGATACACTCTTGCCAGGAATGAAGCTATGATGGGACTTAAAAACGAGTCTTAGTGTATGTTTGGTTTGCAGTTGAAAATTTGCAAACTCACGTTTAACAAAAAAGACAAAAAAAACTTGCTTCTCATTTTAGTGCTTTGGAAAGTGGGAATTCTCGTTTGCATTGATGCAAACGGGTTCTCAAACACACCCTTAAACAGAAAATAATTGTGTGGAAGAGTTGGGATGACCCATCTTTAGGAAATTTCACTTAGGGTGTGCTCCTTAGTAGCAACCCTGAATTGGTCCTTTGGAAAGGTTCACTTGAGTACCACAGGAGTGGGCCTTGGAATGGGCTTGGGTTTACCGGACAACCCATGTTTATCCTCATATTTTTGACCTCAAATTTGTCAACAATTCAAACGAGGTTTACTATTCTTACACCCTTGGGAACAAGTCCGTGATCTCAATAACTTATTTGAACCAAACCCTTTCTCATCGCCAACACATCATGTGAATCCCAAAAAGCAAAACTTGGAGGCTCTATGACTCTTGGCCAAGAGATGACTATGATACTTATAATTGTGGCCCTAACGGAAATTGCATGACTAATGAGACGCCAATTTGTCAGTGTTTAGAAAGGTTCGAACCGAAATCGCCCCAAAATTGGAACACATTTGACTGGGCACAAGGATGTGTGTGCAGTAAACCTTGGAGCTGTGGGGTGAAGAACCGAGATGGTTTTCGTAGGTTTGCTTCAATGAAAATGCCAGATACTAGAAATTCTTGGACTTATGAAAACATGACACTTGAGGATTGTAAGGCCAAATGCTTGGGAAATTGTTCCTGCATGGCTTATTCGAACTTGGACATAAGAGAAGGTGGTAGTGGATGTTCCATTTGGTTTGGTGATCTTATTGATTTGAAATTGGTTCAAGGAAGCCAGCAAGATCTATATATTCGAGTGGCTACTCCAAACACAGGTAATTATATTATGGTTTAATTATTTTTTTGGTCTCTATAGTGCACGAACTTTATCTTTTGGTTCCTATAGTTGAAAATAATCCCTTTTAGCTCCTATACATGTACTTTTGATACCGGTTTGGTTCTTGTCGTCAAGTATGTCTTAACTTGGTGAAAAAAAACCGTCACAAAACGAAAATTGGCAGTGAAAAATCTCGACAAATTGATATTTTTTGACCTTTTTTATTCAATTGTGGCGGTTTAAAACAGTAGGGACCAAGCTGGTATCGAAAGTGCATATATAGGGACTAAAAGAGATTATTTTCAACTATAGGGACCACAAGGTAAAGTTCGCGCAACTATAGGAATCAAAAAGGTAATTAAATCTTATATTATATGCTATCTTCTTCTTTCTAACGTTATTTAATTATTGTCACTACAATACTCACTTCTATATATATATGAAATTTGATAAGTATAGCTTCACATGGAGATACGAAAAAGAAGGCTTTAGTAATCACGACCCCACTTGTATCGGTCATTGTTTTGCTTCTCGTTGTCTTCTTCTATATTTACAAAGGCAGAAGAAAGTATAGAGGTAAGTGATATTTTGATTATTTTACCCCGTTTTCTTAATTCTTTTTATAAGTGCTTGTGCGGAAGATTGCTTTAATAATTATGAATTTAGCTTCTAAATCAAAGTTTTGATTTATTTATTTATCCCATGATATTGATTTCATACATATAGGAATGGCAGATGAAGTAGAGAACACCATATCAACTGAAGAGAAAAATGAAGGTAGAAAACAAGATTTTGAACTTCCTTTCTTTGATTTAGCTACAATATTTAATGCCACCAATGGCTTCTTAGACGACAACAGGCTTGGTGAAGGTGGTTTTGGGCCGGTATATAAGGTACACATGAAAATAATTTTGTTAGTAAGAAAAAACAAACTCATAATTAAATCTCATCAACTAACAAATTGTTTCAACAATATATAAAATTTAGGGTATACTATTAGATGGACAAGAAATTGTTGTCAAAAGGCTTTCCAAGAGTTCTAGACAAGGAATGCAAGAATTTAAGAGTGAAGTTATATTGTCTTCCAAACTTCAACATCAAAATCTAGTTAAGATACTTGGTTGTTGCATTCAAGAATAGGAGAAAATGTTACTCTATGAATACATGCCCAACAAAAGCCTATATTCATTTCTTTTTGGTTGGTATCTCTAAGAAAATTTGCTAATTATATTGTAAAATTTTGATTTGCTTTATATTTCATTTTGGAAAGAAAATACTAATCAATAAAATGGATATTGTTAATAGATTCAACTCAAAGTAAACTTCTAGATTGTTCCAAGCGCTTCCACATCATATGTGCAATTGGTCGTGGATGTCTTTATCTACATCAAGATTCTAGATTAAGTGTTGCATGGTCATTGTTGATGACCTCATCAATCTATTTCAAACCATGACAATGGGAATTGGGTTTACTAGATTCCCACATACAGTGTTAATGATCTGTTCGAGATGGACAATGCTAACGTGTTTGAGATGGATTGTTGATGTGTCTAAGATGGACTGTTGGTTGTGGACTAAGCCTTTAGTGGATGTAGACTCTGACATGTTTCTACTAGAGTGAGGTCAACGATCTAGTGAATTTGGTTGATGCTATAGTAAAGCTAAATCGCTATGAGAAATGGGTGGGAACCTACAAAAGATACTCCAACACTTAAGTCAGTAAAAATTTCACTAGACTGGCGATATTATATATTTAATGCTTACTTGATACATTGATGTTGGTGGTTTTTATAGGAGTCAAAGATAAGATGGATTCTTTAATTCAGGGCCCAAGGCCTCTAGAGGGTAATGATACCCTGTTTCGGTGTAGCGATGGAGTAACTTTACTTTAAGCAAAAGTGTAATCTATTGTTTACGTATTTATCTTAAGCATATGCAACTAAGCATTGACTTTGGTCAACGTATGAAATTCTGGGCTAAAATATTCTAAACTGAAATAGCATGTTACATGCTGCCCAGTCCAGGACAAGTTTAAACTAAAAAACTCAAGTGATTAAACTCAAAAATAGAATTATCAAAATATAGCCCTTGTAAGCAAGTAATAAGTTTGAATTGTCTAAGGTATAACCAAAAAATTAGTCTCTTAACTCAAAAGGAAAAGAAAAACAAAATAACCAATATAGTGTGGTATGGTTAGCAAATAATCATGTCTTTTAATTAAGTGTGTGGTCAAGAATTTGATCCCTAAATTTGCATGTATGAAAAAATATCTTTTGAGAGAAATCAACCCCTTAAATAAATCTTCATACTTTGAGAGATTAATTTCTAAGTTAGAGATATCCTAGTTCAACAAAAATAAAAAGATAATTAGTAAAATGTACTATTTTTTTATCATAGCAAAAAGTACTATAATCACATCTTGTCCATGGCTGATTTTATGAGTGAACGTGGCTGATCATGTGTGAAAATGATAAAACTAATTTGTCATGAATGGTTGGATAACAAATTTAATAAATAAATATGACTAACATGATTTAAAATTCAATTACAGTAGATAATTCATCATAAGTCAACATGAATTATTAGATACTAAGTTTTGCTTAATTACAAGTATCCTAAGACACTTGTTAAAAGTAAAAAAAAAAAAAAAAGTTTTTAATTTTCTACTACATTAATACTTATTTTTATTTATTGATTATGATTTTTAACTGAAATGCTTAAAGTATTCATTTTAAAAAATTTTAAGATATATTTGGGTGATGGAATCAGAACTATAATTCAGAATATTAATTTTAATTTAAAATTAGCTCAGAATCATCAATTAATTTATGTTTCTGTTTCGTAAAAAAAAAAAAAAAAAAGACTTTTCAATTTAATTCTAATTCTATTGATTAGATGTAAGAACTAAATTTTAGGAATTTACTTATGGATTTCACATTAGGATTTTATTTAATATATAATAATAATTAGACATATTTTAAATATATTGATATATTATTATTATTATGATGATGATGATGATAAAAAAAATTATATATTTAATTTTTATGATATTAATAAACATAATAAATAAGTCTCACGAATTAAAAAAAAAATACACTAGATAAATTTTAATAAACAGCTATATGAGACTTCAAATGTATTTTGAAAAACATACTGAATTTTTATTTTATTTTTTCTGAATTACAAAAATTTTTATTTTTCAAAATTATGTTAATGCCATTAATTAGTGTAATCACAAACTCTTAATCAAATAAAAATGTTGATACGTCCTTTATGTTTTAGGTTATAGAATTTGTAATAAAATGACAAAACTAATTATTTTATAATTTCAATAATTTCTTATTAAATTATCATTTTTGTTCTAAAAAGACTTGGAATTAATGTGAATAACCAATTTTATCCTAATACAATTAAAAAAATAATGATAATCTGGGAAAAAAAAAAGATAAAGATAAGATCTTTGAAAATTTGAAAAAAAAAACTGAAAGAATAATAGAAGATAAGTCAATTACAGATCATGGTAATAGTCATGTAGTTGAATTGAAGATATTGTGGGATATCGGAAATAGATTGGTTACAAATAGATAAGCCAATTTAGCTTATAAAATTACTCACGAGCACTTGAAAGGGGATGGAAAAAAAAAACCTCCCAAAAAAGCTCAAAAAAGAGAAGAAAGAAATGTACCAAATACCACCGCAAATCATCACGTTGCTGCCATCAAGACCGGAACTTTGCTTAACGTGACTGATTACCATATCACAGTTTTGTAAAAAATACAGAGGTGCACCTCGTCCCATTGTACCCGAAAAGCAAACTGCTTTTGCTTTATCTTAATTTGTCTTTTCTTGTGTATAGTCCTTTATTTTATTATTGTTATGTTGTGATCTTGTCATGTCATTATTATATTTTAATTTTGTTGCTTGAATGTATTCGAATGTGTCCTTTTGGGAGTTTTCGTTCCCTGATTCTTATATTGTGCCTTGCCACTGATATTTATACCTTTAATTTCAAATTTTGTTAAATACTGACGTAAAAATTAATTCATTTCATATCATTTTTTTTCTTTTTCCTTTCATTCTTTATTGGCTTTTTTTTATCCCCTTTGTTTTTATAGGTCACCATATTATGCTTTTTTTTTTCTTTCTCTCATGATGCAGTTCTCTTTCTTTTTATACACGTTATTTTTTCTTTTCCTTTTTAGTTTGTAATAATATAAATGCTTTATATTTTGCTTTCATGCATGGTTCAATTTATTCTTTCGTGTGCGTTATTTTTTTTCTCTTTCTTTTCTTTCTTTCTTTTTGCTTCTTTCTTTGGCTCTGTTAGTGATTCACTTTTTTTTTTTGTTAAAAAAAAATAATTTTAATTTATGCAATGATTTATGACATTAATTGAGTGGGATTCTACCTTTATGTTTTGTTTGGGTAAAAAGAGAAGTAGAGAAGAGAGAAGTAAGAGAGAAGAGAGAATGAGTAGAAAATGAGTAGATTTTTAAGATATTTGGACTGGAAGAAGAACGAAAGAAGTAAAAGAGAAAAAAAAAAGTTGAGTTTTATCTCCACTTGTTTGGTTTGATAGAAAAGTGGAGAGAAAGAGAGTGAATTTTTCTTGTAAAGACATATTTATCCTTAACATATATAGATATTGTGAGATAGAAAGAAGTAGTAAGGTTAGAATTGTAATTTTAAGTGAGTCCCACAATTTTTTATCTCTCATTTTTTTCTTTTCATTCCAACAATGAAGAGATTTTTTTTTAGTAGGTTCCACACAAATAATTTCTCTCTTCTCTAATTCTCTCTTTAAACAAACAATATAAAACTACTTTTTCTCACCCACTTCTCTCTTCTCATTTTCTATCAATCCAAACAAAGGGTTAATGTTACCTAAACCATAAGAGTTTGTAAAATAGTCATTTGCTATCATAAACTTTGTGTATAAATTAAAATTGTTAGAAAATAAAAATAAAATTTATACAAATATGCAACGACCAATAATGTTAATTGAATAGTATATACTATCATTAATGTTATTTAGATTGTAAGGGTTTAATGACTAGCCATTTGCTAGCTTAAACCCTTGTGCAAGGATATCTTTTTTTTAAAAGAAATTACAAAAAGTTTCTTTTTATTTTAAAAAAATAATTTTTTCTAAAAAAAAAAAAAGGTCCTTTTGAATTTCAAACTTTTCTCTTTTTTTTTTATAGATAAAAAAAAATATCTTTTCAAGTTCTCTTTACCCAAAAGATAAGAAGATAAAAATCCTTTAAAAAATATTTTTTCAAATTTTAATTTAAAATTCCTTTTTTAAATAAAATCTAAATCAAATTTCTTTCTTATCTTTAAAAATACAAAAAAATAAAAGTAAAAATCAGAAAAATATTTTATTTTTCTTGTTTTCTTATTAGGGTAAAATAAATATTTATAAAGTTACATAGTTTTGCACAATAAATTAGAGGTACTGTTTTTTAACAGATGTTATAGAGTGATAATACCTTCGCTACACGTAATTGACTCCTGAACCTATCTTTAATTTCTAAGACCATTTTTTTAAAGGATTTTGCAATGTTTTTTTCTCAAATAAATTTTTTTGGTGGCAACTCCATTTAAAAATTATTTCTGTACCATTTTCGTCGTGACCCTGATTGCGACAATTAAATATTGAACTCAATTGGCAGTCAAATTTTAATTAATATTTCACGCTGAATTCCAAATGATAGAGACACAGATTATTTGTATAATCAAGATGTATAATGGACACGAAAGCGCAACAAATGTGCACGAGATGAGAAGAATGTACCACGAGTCAAATGTAATGAAATTCCAACTGAACGTCAGAAATCAATAAAACTAAACATATGTAAATTACATTCGGCAATTTTCTTTTTAACAGACAAATAATTAATGAATATAATTGTGCCGTGTAGACCGTGATGCAGCGATGTTTGGAAATAATTGAAGAACACGCTCTGTTTGGAAATAATTTTCTCAATTGATGCAGCAACAACTTATATGTGACCAAGTCAGTATGCAGATAACGATTATAATCAACTAGCGGAAACACAGACACGACATGTGTGTTTGCATTTCTATTACGGTAATGTATGTGTATTGTACTAAATTTGATATATTATAACAATTTCTCTTATTAAGCATTCCATTAGCATGTATACTAATTTTATTTTAATATTTATTCTTCTGAATACAGGTCTATTTAGAACTTTGATTATTATATATACAGACACATATATGTTAGAAATATTACACTGTACAGAAGTATAACCATACATAAAAAAGTAAAAAAAAAATAAATTATTTATGTATAGTATTAATGCTTTGTAATCATAAAATCTTCTGTAATTGGGAGACCAAACAGTGATTGTGTTTCAGGATCTTTTTTAGTTTCCCTACAATTTATATAAAAAGAAAAGTCGAATTTGTCAATATTTTTAGTTAACCTACTTGAAAGCATACCAATGAAACAAAAAATCATAAAGTTGAATAGTTGTTTACCTTTTAAGGATTCTTCTCTATTTTTTATCGAACACATCATCTATGATTTCTTAGGTTTTGAAAAACTACAAAATAACTCACAATGTCATGTATAAATATGACATGTTTAATATCTCACCTATATAATGTAATAGTTAATTAAAGAACTAATTACAATCTCAAGAATGCAAATATCTTGTTTTGCAAGAAATTTGTTAATAGGATAGCTACCACTTGATATTGCATTTTCAAGTCTACTAATATTGAGGAAAAAAAATACGAGTTAGAATTGATTTAAAATGGGAAAATGGTACAACTAAATCTATGATAGCTTTGTGTTTAATTATAACTACTACATTAATTAAATTTGCACAAATAAAATATTTTAAAGCAATCCTATTATATTACATATTTATCTTTTGAAACAATAATTTTCTTTATACCATTTTTCAAATTTGAGTTTTATCCGCTATTACTATGGAACCCCACCCAACAAAATAAATTATTAGACGATGAACCTGCAATAAAGAAATTTAAAAATCCAATGGATTGACAATGACATAATATGAAGATGTTACTATAAATTTTGAATTAACCTTGTTGGACATATTGTTGCGAGTGAATACTTATCCTTTCAAATATTCTATAGCTTTTTAAATATCACCATCCTAGAAAATATAAGTAATTTTATTGAAAAATTAAAAAAAGAAACAAAGTATGAAACAAATAAATATCTTACCACTTACCTGTTTGTCAAAGTACATGTCCAAATGCTTTCTTTTTAACACTTCATATAATTGGAAAACCTCCTTGAATCTTAATTTTCTTTTAAATCCAAAAAATATGTAAAGTAAAATTTAGTTTTTGTTTAGTTTAGTTTATTTAGTCAAATAATAAGGTAAATGTGTATACACAAATGAAAGGAGGTCAATACTTGTGTTTAAGATAACATAATTTGTTGAAAAACAACAGTTTTTTGTGAAGTTTCCATCTTCCCCTTCAAGTTTTCTTCTTTAATAAAGATTTTTGTGGAAGCTTGAGAAACACTTCTTGACAAAGCAACAAATAATTGACTATGGCTAAAAACATGTCATGGAAGATAAATTCCAACATTGGGTCTAGTCTATCCTTGCGACTTATTTATGGTAATTGCAAAACTTAGTTTCAAAGAAAATTGCTTCCTAATAAGCACAAAGAGAAGTTCTGCACTTTCTGTTGTCTGTTTAATTCTAGGCAAGAAAGCTTTTCTTCTAGCATGGTGGCCTGTTAGGATTTCAACATCCAACATATTCATAAAAGATCCACGGCATAGTAACCTTGTCCCATTACATAGGCCAAATTTAGGGTCTATGTTTCGCAACAACATCAACGGTGCATCTTTTTTTAACCTTTAGAATAGGTGGTGGCAAACCACCTAGAGTAATGGAGCACAAGTATTCATGTTGATATAAGTTGTGTGTGTCCCGTTCAACCTCATCAAATGATAACAAATCATGCTTTTCTCCTGGAAAATGACTGATAACTATGTCATTAAGTTTTTGAACATGATCATTTTGGGTATAAGTATGGCTCTTTTTACCACATAAGATGCATCCTAGTATGAGATTTTAATTAAGGAAATGTTTCTTGTATAAGCCTTTGTATTGAACTTTCTTCTTCCCATGTTATTGCAAGTTGGTGGGGTACTTTCACCGTGTCATCGCATTTGGTATGTGTAGTATCATCTTTAATGTGCATGAGATGTTTTGCAAAACTATGATCTTATAATGATTGCATGTTTTGTCACAAATGTAAGACTTTTGTGATAGGCCATAAATGAGACTTAACAATACATACAGATATCATTTGTGCCTTAGTACCTTTTTGAACAACAAGAACCTGGCAAAAATCTCCTTCCAATATCATCACTTTCCCCCTAAATGGAGCATCACAATCTAGAATATCCTTTAATGATTGGTCTAATGTTTCCAAAGTATATATGTTTGCCATTCGTGCTTCATCCCAAATGACTATTGTTGTTTCTTTAATTTGCTTTGCAAGACCAGACTGTTTACTTATTGAGCAAAATGACCCTAAATCGAGAATATGCAATTCAACCACCAGGTAATAGTGTCGTAGTTATATCAAATGAGGTAATTGCTAAGATAATTTGACCCTTACTTCTCAAATTTGCAATTAAAATGTGATAAAGGAATGTTTTACTCATTCCTGCTGGCCCATCCACACAAAAAAATACCTTAACTCTGTTTACAGTGGATAACATCTATAATGGTTTTGAAAGCAATTAATTGGTCATTATTTAACTTATGTATAGATTCCACATCGCTAGCTCCTCTTGTATAGCCCTTGAGATTGAAGTATTTTCTGGCAAATCATAATGTTATTTGTTTTCCATGTTGAATCAGAAGGTCATTCAAATCCCTTAATAACATATTAGTTAAATTGATCCCATGGCAGTGCTTGTTAAAGGATAATCTTCTACCATGTAGATGTAAAATGTAACATCTTGTTTTTCCTAATGTATGATTAAGTGTTTTAATAACTAAAAAGTAGAAATTTGATATATAATCTAGGTGATTAAAAGAAATAAATGAATTGTTGTTATGTATGGTATGTATGTTGTATGTAGTGATGGTCTGATATTGTTTGTTTGAAATTTGGGTTCAAATTTAGGAAACTTGAGATAGGTGCTTGAGCCAATGTGGGCATGCTATGAGTGTGATGTTGGGTTTTGAGAGAAAAATAGTTGAGTTAGACCAATTTTAAGATAAGGGAAATGGTTTGGTAAGGTTTAGGCTTCAGTTGGCCAAAAGTCCGTGTGAGAGTTCCGGGAAGGTCAAGTATATAAGGAAGGAAGGGGGGTTTCTCCTTCATTCTCCCATTTCCATTCTCTCTCTAAACTTTCTCTTTCATCTCTTCTCTCTCAATCTCTCTCTGGAATCTCTCAAGTTAGCAAGGGTAGTAGAAGATTTTGGACTCGGCTTATTGATTGTGGTAAGAGGAAGAATCAATCTGTGGAAGATTTTGGCTCAAGAACACCTGATTCTCAAAGAACCTAAATTCAAATTCAGAGACTTTTAGAGGTAAGAGAATCTTACAATTTGATTGTTTTGTGTTAATAACTATTGATATGCTTATTTCTTGCCTTATGATCGGTTGAATCTTTGTGGATGTTGCTATTTTGTTAGTTTTGGATGAAATTGGGTTTTGGGGGAGAAAATGTTGAAATTGAATGAGAAAGTGATGAATATATGATGAAATGTTGGATTGATGGTATGATTTGATATGTATGAACTTGGTTGAGGTGGATTGAGGTTATTGGAACACTATTAATTCAAAAATTTGTGGTATTGGATTGAAAATTTTGAGTTTCTCTTTGAAAAATTGCGGTTTTTCTCGAATATCCTCATAGATAATCGATTATCTGAAGTTTCAGAAAAGTTATCTTGTAAATGGTTTCAAAAATAATCCATTATGAGCCTCCGATAATCGATTATGCACTGTTCCAAAAAACTATTTTCGTGACTCGATTTCAGAAATAATCGATTATCCAATAAGACAATCGATTATCTACTGTTCACAAAAAAAAAAGATTTTAAAGTTTTCATGTCAAAATGTGAAATTTTATGAGCTTCAAGATTTGCTAATCTTCCAAATGGTTTTCAAAAAAAGGTTTGATTTTCAAACTTTAGTTGATTTTTGGATTTGGTTGTAAAGTGGAAGGTTGCTTAGATGGGACCTTCACTTGTGGTGTATGACATTATTGTATGAGGTTTTTCATGAGGTAGGATGCTTGGATAGGGCATGACCTATTGACTATGTTTGAGGTTGAAATGGACCTACATGGTGTTAATAATAGTTGTTGGACCACAGGTGGTGCTAAGTAAACCACGTGGTGTTGTGTTGATACACATTTATGATAATGATTGTTTGGTAGAGTTGATTATTGTGGTGATACATGCATACATGCATTTGTTGTTGGTTGAAGTAGTATGGGCCTCATGCCATATGCGGGTAGGCATGGAAGTTGGGGGTGAACGGAGCTGTGCCTCAGACGGACCTCCAACCTAGTGCTTGGATGAGAAGTGGGGTTTGAAAAATGGGCCTAAGGGATGAATGGATGGGTAAATCTCGTAGGGGGCCAAGGTAGTGCTGGCCTTGTATCGCGGTATACCACCACCCACATTCATTTATCCTAACAACCATAAGCTTATCCAACTGATCAGAGTTTTGGCAATCCCTGAATGGTGTATGGCCATGGTAGGGGATAAAACCTGGCTGATTACCCGAAATGTAAAAATCTCTCGAGAGTCGTGTCATTCATACATTGACATGTGGGGTTGACAGCATAATATGTGATGTTATGTGTGATATACTGTAATGTATGTAGACCCAGTTATTTGATTATTTGATTTCCATATGGATGTGAATAATGATTTTGATTATGTTGGATTGAATATTATATGTTGATCTTTGTTTCGTAAGCTTACCCTTGCCTTGCATTGTTGTTGGTTGGATGTCTGGTTGTTGTTGTTGTGTTGCTATGACTGTGATGATCACGTCATCTTGGCGTGGGAGCAGAGGGAGGGACATCTACAGATCCAGCGTCTCAGAGCTAATGGAGGAGGTCTCAGGTGAAGACTTTTGGTTGTCCTTTTTGGGTGGAGCTTTCTAGAAGCTCTTTTTGTTTCTTCTTGAATGTGTTGTTTTGTATTATATTCTGTTGATGGGATTGTATAGAGTGACCAGCTATAGGGAGTGAGTTTTGTATCCCTCTTCCCTGGTGATGTATATTGTGATATTATTATTACGGGCTGGTGTTATCCCATTTGTTATTATGTATATATGATGAATTGAGTTAAACAGATATACATGTATGATACTAGGAGAGATAGGTGGATATCTCAATTGATACGTTATAATCTAATTTTATTCACCATATATGTGGATAAGGTGTATTTTAGTAAGATTGTTTGTAGTACTGTGGCGACAGAGGATCGTTACATAAAACTCATCCCAGAGGTGTCTAACATCAGCTGGTTTGTAAAAAATCTCCTTAAAGCATAAGGCATTCGTAGACTTGATGCTTTAACTAAGCATTTGCAAATACTATTGTCATTCTCTAAAAAGCCCCGATGCTCAACTACTTTCTTGAATGTGGAAGAGCATGTTCCATTTAGTGAAAGTAAGTATTCTCAACTGGTTGAACCTCTTAAATGAGATAGCAAAATACGCAAGTAAACTTTTTCTCCTTTGAAAGGATATATTGTGTAGATCCAATCAATAACCTTATTATTTGACCTTCTTGGGTACCATTCCTTATCCCCCTTATGCCAACAATAATGCTCTAAAATTTATCTATACAAATAACTTCTAGATTGCAGATCTCTGCAGTTTAGGGCAAAGAACTGTGTGAGCATTGTTTTGGATTTATGAATACATTTAATACATCACTAATTCTTTAATGCTTAAAGAATCTTACTTGATGACGATTTGATAAATGGATTTGTAATCTTTCAATAGATGGATATAATCGGTAAAGGGTAAAGCCAAATATTTTCCATAAAGCCTCCAAAGCACAGATCTATCTTGCATCAATATATTGTTGAACCTCATCTATATTTAATCCTCTATGAACCTTTATTGCCACTCGATCTAGGCCTTTGTAGACATACTTATACAAATATTTACTACTCTTGATGCTACTGCATACTTCAACATTTATGTGTCATCCATACTTTAACAACAACTAAGGGTTATAAGGAACCACCCATCTATTATCAATAGTCATATTTCTATTTACAAAAATAGGTTCATCAAAACATCTTCTACGCTTTGGATATGAGTCATTATCTCAACGTGTCTTAACCAAGAATTCTTTTTGATACCTTTTTTTGCACTGATCGTTCTTCATACATGGGGGATTGGGATTAAGTGTTTCGCAACGTCCATGGATCATATGCTTTAGTACAGCATCATGCAATTTTGGTTCCTCTTCAATTTTTGGTATTTTTGCCCTAACCACACTATCATAATCCTCTGGGTCACGTAATTTGCCATTACTTTCTAAGATCAATAATATATGTACATGTGGTAGTCCTCGTTTCTAAAATTCTGTGACATACATGTAAATTTTAACCTTTCCTAAGACCCATTTGTTAATCACATCATCCTTCAATTACTCAAATTTTGCTCAAATGATTCTTGTTAGCCACTTAGGGTGATCTTATGGAGTTTGAAGAGTGCCAAGTTCAAATGATATTTTGCTTCAAGAAGGATTACATGTCATTGTAAGGAAAATATTAGGTTTATCATCCTTAAGCATAATAGCCATACCATCTTCATAGCATTGTGTCAAGTCTCGATGACTACTAACAAACAATGATGGTAATATTGTTCTTTGTTTGACATTTTCTATAATAACAAATTAAATGTGTTGGTATTGATAGATTTAATTGATATTATATAATGACAATCATATATGTTATAATGAGTACTTGTAATGGTTCTTCCTACAAGCAAAGCATCTTGCAATCCTTGATATACTTCAGCACGAATATTATTCTGGTGAGTTCGAATCTACCTTAAACTTCCTAATTCAATCTTCACATAGTTGTGTACAACAAATTGTTGGAAAAGTTGACCTGCTTGTAATAATATGGATTGATCATTGAGACAAATCTTCAATCTATTAAACCATCACTTAGTATTTAAAATTAAAGTTTTGACAAATATATCTTTATGGTGTAGAAATTAAATGTTAATTATTTAAAGCATGTAATTGTAATACTCTCGACATGAGATATTTTGGCCATTATGATTTTTTGTGTTAAGGTCCCAACCATACGTATCAAAAGGCAACAATAAAGGATATTTTAGGGGGCTATAATATCCCACTATTTCTTGAATCTTCATTAGATTTCCATCATGTCTTACCACGTTGATATCTCGTCCATATGCCATTGATTCAACATCTCCACTAACAATAATTGTTACAACTTGTGAAGTAGTTGGGAAATGATATTGTGGCTTATTAGCATAATGTTTTTAAATGGGTAGACTACATTTGAGAACATCTTGGTGTAGTGCAAGTTGTCTAAATACATGCACAAAAAGATTGCATCGATAGAGTATTTGTTGTAACTTATAAACCATGTTTTGATGAAGTTGAGGGTTTTCTAACATCCTATTTTGTAACTCATGCTCTATATCATAAATGTAAAATTGCAAGAAACGTGGCCTGGAACTCTCATTTGGATAGAAACCTCCTATATTGTGATATATTGTACCTTGAGCATGAAAACTATATGTAGCACGTCCAGTTGTGACAACATTTTTATCAATATGAACACCAAGTGAAGTGAATGAAAGTACATGGTTGTAACTTCTAATATGTTGTTTAAAATGTCTTTGTTTAGTGGAAGGGTCTGTAAATACTTGTAGCAACTCTTAAGGGGCATTAACTTGTGAAAACGATACTATTAAGCCAAAGGACGAATCAATGACCCTTATTGTATTTTTGATAATATCAAATAGTCTTATGCTTAATCATCTAATCACATGTTCTCACACATTTTGGTTATTGTCTTATTACATGAACTATGTATGCATCTTAACTTCCCAAGATGATATATATATATATGTGTGTGTGTGTGTGTGTGTGTGTGTGTGTGTGTGTGTGTGTGTGTGCTAAACTTGTCTTTTTATAGCTATGGTATTCGAGAACCTTTTTGTTTCCTGTGAAAAGCGCACACTCTCTCGGAAAAAGAAGACATCTGCGTACCTATCCTCGAAAAGAGTTAACTTTACGCTTAAAAGTAGGAACTTGAGTACAGATGTCAGTACGGAAAGCAAATATGCCCACTGCAAGAAGATTGAATATGAGAAAGGCTAGATAAGCAGACTGTTTTATCTTATCAGAGTGACTGGTTGGTGAAAAGCATTAAATGTTGCATTTAATACTCCAACGACTCTTTTCTGCTTTTACAACGCTAGACAAAGGATGTCTCCAAAGACACTCACAACGGATACTTTTGAAAGAGCCCTATAAATAGAGGAATAAATCATTGTTACTAGTGCGAAACTCTTGAAAAATTCTCTCTTTCGATCTGTAATTTATGAATCTATCTTTGCTTGTAACACCTTTCTGAACTTCATAGTATATTCGTCTGATAAGACGTTAGCTTAAGTGTGACAACTTACTCTTAACCATTTCTCTGTGAAATTGGTGAAAAGCCTGAAGAATCTTGGATAAAAGAATACTTGGGTATTTGCTTTGAGAGGTGAGTGAAAGACTACTCGGGTTGAGCCTGAAAAGGCTTGGATAAAAGAATACTTGTAACTGGTTTAAGTTATAGTGGGACTTGATTGATTGCCAAGAACCGGATGTAGTCTCTACGATAAGACGAACCAGTATAAATCTCTGTGTCTCTCTCACTTATAACTTCTCTTTGGTTTTTGAAAATACCTTTCAAAAGTCTTTTTTATCCTTCAAACAAAATCCTTTTCTAAAAAAGTTTTGCCAAAAATTTTAAAATAACACAATTCAACCCCCCCTTTCTTGTGTTATTTTCGTGTTTTACAGTTTGGTATCAAAGCTCAGCCTCTAAGGGTTGAGTACTTTAACGAGTGATAGAGGAAAGATCCTTATGGCAAACCTTGAAGGACAGTTCATTCCTGAAGGAGCCTCGTTGTCAAGGCCTCCAACCTTCAATGGAGAAGATTATGCTTAATGGAGAGACAAATTTAGATTTTTTATATTTTTTTAAATATTCAAACTTTATTTTATATAGAAAAAATATTAAATTTAAGAATTGAGTTTAAATATTTTTAAAAATACAAAAATAAAAAACTATTAACGTTAAAATCGAAAATCAAAATCAAAATTTAATGAGTAGTTATGATTTCAAATAATTTATCAACTTTTATAGAGTAGTAAGAGTGGAGGTTAAATTACAATAAAACTTGCTAACAATGAAACAAAGTAGTGAAAGAGGAAGTTACATTAGGAATTCTAAGGGACAAAAATGTGGAAACCAAAAAAGGGAATCGACTTTATATATAGTTATCGATGAGACGGGGCAACTTCTACGGTGAATCCACATACAATGTGGTTCCCCGATGGACCATCTTAAAAATATTATTTTTTAATAGAAATATATTTTTTATTTCTTATAAAAATAATTATTTTTTATTTTTCAAACATAAATATTTTTTAATTTTTTAAAAATAAATATTTTTATTTTTAGAAAAATAAATATTTTTAGTTTTTAAAAATTAAAATATTTTTTGTTTTTATTTTTATTTTAAAAAAGTAAATAAATCATTTTAAAAAATAAAAAATATATTTAAAATAATAAAAGAAAATCTTTTTAAAAAAAATCTTTTTGTAATTATCATGTACTAGTAAATGTGAAACATGGTCTAATAACAAAGAGTGCATTAGAGACGCTATTCAAGGACCACGTCTATATTGGTAACATTTCTCGTAATGTGTTAGGGGTGTTCAAGGATATGGATATCCATGAACTTAAACCAACCCAATTAATTTTATTTGGATTTTTTGGATGTTCAGATAGCACCCAACTCAATCCGTTCATGTATGGGTGGAGTAACGGGTTTTGATTTTTAAACTCGTAAACCCAACCCATTGACATGGCATTTTTTAAATTTATTATATATATATATATATATATATATATATATATATATATATATAGTTTAAAAAAATTATGAATAATGAAATAAGTGAATAAAAAACCCAACCTATTCTTCTTCTGCTTACAGTGCTGACAGTGTAAGTGTGAGTATTCTCACTTCTTCTTCACTTTGACTCCATTTATGATCTGATTTTTATTTTTCCTTTTGCTTGATTTTTTTTACCCATTAGAAAAAGAAAAAGAAAACAGAGGAGGAGGGTGATTAAAACAACACTTCAATATTCAAGAAGCTCAACGAATTCCAAATCATTATTTTTTTATTCTTTTATAGCTTGTGTAATTTTTCATAAAATAATGTTGGGTTAAATATGTTTTAGATCCTCCAAAAATATGATAGAATTGGTTTTAGTTCCTAGAAAAAAAATGTCTTGAATAAATTCCCCCAAATATTAAAAATACGCTAATTAGATCCTTGTGTCAAACTCTGTTTAATTTTTTTATTAAATGATAATCACATTAGTATCATAGTCACCATTAATTTGTTGATGTGGCCGTCCATGTCAATTATTATGTCCAGATCAGATTAGTAACATACTTTTTAAATAAAATTATTACATATTTAACTCTAAACCACATATTTTTTTAACTCTAAAGCAAAAGTAATTACACGATTTTTATTAAAAATTATTACTAGACACTTTAGGTAATAAAATACTTTACTTGGAAACTGATTTGACTATCAATTAATACAAAAATTAAACAGAGTTTAGCACAGAGATCTAATCAGGATATTTTTAATATTTGAGGGACTTTATTCAAGGAAAAAATTTCCTGGGGACTAAAACCAATTCTGTCATATTTTTTGAGGACCAAAAACATATTTAACCCAATAATGTTTTAAAATTTGAATAAAAAATCAAAGAGTTCCAAATCATAATTAATTAGGATGATTTAATTAACAATGCAAATATGTTTTTATTGAAGATAACATATACTTGACTTTTAATACATATCTTTATTACAAGAAATATCGTGATAAATTTCTAATTTTAATTAAATAACAGTACCATAAACGTGGATCTAGAAAATGTGCAAGGAGAAGTTAAAAACCATAAACTTTGACTTAAAAATTATGAATACTAACACAGGACAATTCCGATCTCGTACGACACATACATAATATGACAAGTTTTAGAAGTCAATGGATATGACACAATTTTAATACAATATATAAAATTAATTTAAAATTAACATATATTAAAACATTACATTTCATAAAATTATATTTAAGAAAATAAGAATGTGTCATTGTAAATATAATAAAATATTATAATTTATCTAACACAAGCATAATATGGAAGGACTATACTATAGTTAGAAGTATCTTTACTTTCTTAACTTTAAATATATATAATTGTATGAGTTTAATTTTTATGTATAAAAAAAAAATTATAATGTCATCTAATCAAAAATCACAGTAGCTGGTAAGCGTAAGGTAATTGTTATAAAAGTTAACAAATTTATCATATATAACAATTTTTGATTGGATAATAGTGTAATTTTTTTTTATATTGTCAGTATATAGACTATTTATTCTAATTGTATTAGAAATTATAAAATTAAAATTTTTATAAAATAATAATAATAATGTTGTGGTTAACATGTTTTCTTGAACTGACTTAAAAGGTTCAAAATAATTAAAAAAAGGTTTAAAGTAATTAAAAAACTCATGTTGTTAAACTCAAAAATAGAATTATCAATACATAGCCCTTGTAAGCAAGAAGTAAGTTTAAATTGGCTAAGATATAGCCAAAAATTAGTCTCCTAACTCAAAAATAAAAGAAAAACAAAACAGTATGTTAAGTTGGCAAAAAGTACAATAATTACATCTTATCTAGTGCATTGTGGTCCCGTGGCTGATTCTATGTGTAAACGTGGCTGTTATGTGTGAAAATGATAGAAGTAATTTGTCATGTAATGATTGGATAGCAAATTTTAAAAACAAAACATATGACTAACATGTATATCAATAAATAATATATATATATATATATATATATATATATATATATATATATATATATATGACTAACATGATTTAAAATTCAAGTACAGTAGATAATTGATAAGTCAATATGAATTATTAGATAATAAGTTTTTCTTAATTACACGTATCCTAAGACACTTATTAAAAATAAAAATATTTTTAATTTTTTACTATATTAATACTTATTTTTATTATTTTTAACTGATATACTTAAAGTATTTATTATTGAAAATTTAAAGATATATTTGGATGATGAAATTAACACCCCAATTTTTTCTTTTAATCAATACGTATTATTATTATTATTTATGTTTTGTCTTGTTTTTAATAAAATAATATTTTGGGGAAAAAGAAATATTGGACCTTTAAAATAGTGTTTTATAATTAGAATGTTTTTACAAGTTTTAAGACCTTTGTGTTGGGCTTAGTTTTCATAAGTCCAAAGTTAGCTTTAAGAGTCTCTTATGTTTTTTGAAAACCTAATTCTTTTCCTCATTCTCTTTTTTGCCTCTGTGGAGATATTGTGTCGTCAAAGTCGTTGTGGTCAAGAAGTGAAGAACCATAGGAAGACGCTGCTGCATCGTTTGCATCCTCTTGTCGGAGATCGCCTTTTTCAAGGTAAGGAGGGGTGAGTTATCTCGTTCATAAGTATGGCTTTGGTCGTCGATAGAGGGTTTAACCCTAGACCCCAATTGTTTGTGAATTGTGTGTAAAGGAGAATGCAATTTTTTCCAACCATTGATGTGCTTTATAGCAAATTTTATATTTGATTGTGTACGTAAACTATCATGACTGTTCTCCCTTTTTCACCTTTGTGTTTAAGTTAGGGATTTAATGAGTTTTTGGGAGATTATGGGTGAGTGAGGAATTCATAGGATAAATTGACCATTAAGAAATTTAATAGGAGAAATTAGGAATTAATTAATCTATTAGAGTGTTTGGAAGCCAAGAAAAGTCATCGGTTTTGTAGAAATCACAGTTGGCGCTAAGCGCTAGAATTTTGGCACTGAACATGAGAGAGACAGACAGTTCTCAGGAGGTTTGGTGCTGAGTGCTAGAAAATTGGCATTGAGCGTCATGACGCTAAGCACCAGGATTGGCATTGAACATGGGGAGGCAGGGAGAAACCCCTAGTCCTCTAAAGGTTAGGCGTTGAGAGTGAGTATGATAATGAATTTCTTGTATGAATGGCAGTAAGTGCCAGTCTTTTGGGGCTAAGCGTAGACCTACTAGAGAGTGGGTTTGGAAGTAAAGTGAAGTGGCACTAAGCGCCAAGGGTTTGGCATTAAGCATGACCCTTTTGTGAGACTAAAGATGATGTTGTTGATCTTCTATACCTATTTCCTATATAATTGTCATTGCTTGGATGCCTTGTTGAATTTACATCTTGTGTTTGTTACTTACCTTGAGAAAACTGAGTGTGATATGAAATTATGTTAATGCTTTATAATAAAAACCTATGAAAAGTTGTGAGCATTGTATGTGACCATGCATCATGATATTGAGTCATGGGGAGAAAGAAAGTATGTAGGAATTCGGCTCGTGGAGGCTGGGGATGGGCTGTCTAACCCTAGCCTTGGGGTAATACTTAGTGTAGAAACTCCAATGGCCTATGCTGATCCCATGGAGCCGAAGTGTACTGGCAAAGCTAGGTAACACTAACTAGTTACCGAGGAATATTGTACTAATTAAGGGTGTGAAAGCCGAAAGCATCAGTATTGATTACGCTTCTTATGACCGTGCATTTACTCCTAATCTACTTTCGAGATAAACTTAGATTGGTACCACATGTGCATAAGAAGTAGAAGTTAGGTGACATTACATTACATATGTTTGTGTTTTTAATCCTTAATGTTATTCTGATTTTTCATGTGTTGTGTGTTCTAACCATTTCCATTGTCATACTTTGAGTATGATGTGAGATGTACCTCACTCCTTTGTTTTTTCGTGTTTTTCTGTCTATGTCTATGATACACATATGACATCTAGCAAGACCTTGAGGAGGAGTCTTAGAGTAGAGGCATTGGCCGCATTGCAGTTTATTTTATTGTTGTTTGGGTTTGGTATGCTCTGATAAGATGTGATATCAGGACTTGGTTGTTTACTATTTTATGTCCTTAGCTTTTGAACTTAGCATGAATAGTTTTACTTCTTAATTTAGTTTATTTTCAAAGACTTGTAAGGCCAATTGTGGACCAATATCTTTTTATTGATTAGTGAGATATTTTATGGAGTTTAAGTTGACGTGGGTTATGCACGTGATATCCTTTATCGTGTGAAGAAAAAAACTTTAAATTACCATTTTATTCCGCAAATGAAAAGTAAATGTAAAACACAGAGATTACACAAGAAAGGGGGGGTTGAATTGTATTATAACAAATTTTCGCAAAACCTTTTCTTTTAGAGACTTATTGTCTGAAGAATTTAAATGGAAGAGTTATTCAAAAACGTTTTGAAGGAAAGATGAGAGCTGAAAAACGAAACTGGAATGCACACAGGAGATATACTGGTTCGTCTCACCCCAGAGACTACGTCCAGTTCTTAACAACAACCAAGTTCCACTAACTTATCCAAGTTATAAGTATTCTTTCAACAAGCCTCTTCAGGCTCAACCCAAGTAGTCTTTAACTTGCCTCTCCAAGAACAAACCCAAGTATTCTTTAAATCAAAACGCCTTCAGGCTTCCACCAATTTATCTGGGAAAAAGGTTAAATGTGAGTTATCTCACTGGGTTTAACGTCTTAACAGGCGAATATACAATAAAGAACAAAAGAAATGTTTTACACGCATATTACACAATGAGAACTTTTCAATAGTTAAAGATTTTTATGTTGCGTCAGTGCTGAGATTGAGGTCTCTTCTTCTATATATAAGCTTCTCCAAAAGTATCCATTGTGAGTGTATGCAAGGGACAACCTTCGTTTGTTGAAGAGAGTCGTTGGAGCATTAAATGTAGCATTTAATGCCTATCACCAACTTGTCACTTTGATAAGATAAAGCAGTCTGCTTATCTTTACCATTCTCGTACTCAATCTTGTAGCAGTAGTCATATCTGCTTTCCCGTTCTGACATCCGCACGCACATTCCTTCTTTTTCACATAAAGATAACTTTTCTCGAGAATAGGTATGTAGGCTTCTTACATATCGAGGTAGTTTTCATTTTGATTGATGCGCAGATCACTTAAATCATCGTCTGTAAGTTGTTAGTTACTAAACTTTATTTAGATAAAAGATAAAGACGATATGAACTTAAATTATTAGACTGTTGCTTGTGAATATATCACGGATGACCAAACGATTGCGTAAAAAATCTTTATTAACTGTTTCTTATTATCAAAATATTTGAAGGTTATAAATTCATCCATTGTCTTAACAGCACGCTATATTTTTTATAATATTTACTTCATAATTAGCTTGGAGGTAAAGGGTGTCACAATAGAAATATAACTATAATTTAGAATATCAATTTTAATTTAAATTAGCTTTATTAATACTGTTTATTAAAAATTAATTTTATGTTTCGGTTTCGAAAAAAAAACTTAAAATTATTTAAATTTAATTCTAATTCTATTGATTAGATGTAAGATTTATATTTTAAAAATTTACTTATGAATTTCACATTAGGAATTTATTTAATATATAATAATTAAAATTTATAAAAATATTGATATATTATTATTATTATTATAAAAAATTATATATTTAATTTTTTATAATATTAATAAACATATTAAATAATTCTAACAAATAAAAAAATTGTCACACTATATAATTTTTAATAAAAAGTTAATTTAACTGTATTTTCAAAACATACTAAATTAATTTTTTTCGAATTTATGTTAATCTCATTAATTAGTGTAATCACAAACTCTTCATAAAATGAAAAGGTAGATACTCCATTTATTTTTTAGGTTATAGAATTTGTCATTGAAAATGACTAAACTAATCATTTTATAATTTCACATATAATTTTCTTATTAAATTGTGACTTTTATTCTAAAAAGACTTGTAAATTAAAAATTGAACTTAATTGGCGGCCAAATTTTGATTTCATCCAGAATTCCAACTGAGAGTGACATAGATTATTTTTATAATGAGAATGTATAGTGGACACGAAAGCCCAACAAATTAATGTCCTCATGAGAAGACTGCACCAGGAGTCAAATGTAATGAAATTCCAACTGAACGTCAGAAATCAATAAAAAAACATAAGTAAATTACGTTCGCCAAATTTTTTTATTTTTTTTTTATACTTATTAGCCAATTTTCTTTTTAACAGAAAAATAATTAATGAATCATAATTGTGCCGTAGACCGCGATGCAGCGATGTTTGGATAAGAATTGAAGAAAATGCCTATGTTCTTTTGTCACTTGATGCAATAACTTGTATGTGACCAAGTCAGCATGCAAATAAAGATAAATTGCATATATATACCAACAAATATTTTCTTTTAATTAACACCTTATCTGAGTCATGTCCAACATTTACCTCAGAAATTATTTTCTAATAATCATGTGAATGTGAAACGTGGTATCGTAAGACACTATTCAAGCACGTCTATTGATAACATTCCTCGCATGTGTATTTTAAAATATAAAAAATTACATAAGGATGAAAAGACAATGATTTTTGGTGTACAACGATAACAATAAGATTAGAACTTAAAACTTTATGTATATTACTCAAACCTCCCACTATTATGCCCACGGACTGAGGTAGGATTAAATATTAGGGGGCCAACTACAAAAATTTGAATTCATCTAACAAATGTACAAGTATTGTTTTTTTTTTCTGAAATTGTATAAGTAATGTTTTTATATAAAATATTTATATTTATGTATTTTTTGAAATGATTCAAGAACATATATTAGAAAACAAATATATTCTCACAGAAGACAAATTACATATTTTCTTAAAAAACCCAATATTACAAATGCTATTTCACATGCCACTAGGATTTGCTTTGCAATTAATATATGGTTTGTTTTTTCAAAGTTTACACAGTGGCGTGTCTGGACTATGCATTCAAGGTCAGAAGTATGTTGGAGTCTCACAAACATTGACAATAGAAACAAAGTTGAAAGGAGAAAAACAAGAATATTTATTAAAATTAATGATAGGAAGAGAATATTTGTTAATATGTCTCAAAATTTAAGTTGTGGATTCTTTATATAATGTTCATAAGCTACCTCCATTCACAAAGGTTAATAAATAGCTTTTAATCTCAAATCAATTATAATCAAATTAATATAGAGGGAAGATTAATAATATCATTTGATTGCAAATTCAATTATTTATAGCCTTTAAAATAGTAATAATGAATTATAAAAGAAAAAATATTAAAAAAATAAATGATATTTAAATATTTTGACTAAAAAAAATATAATATCTCCACTATAGAGACTATAAAAAGAGAAATAGAATAAAAAAATAATATCATTATCTTCAATAAGTCTATAAAAGATATTTCATTATTTTATTAAGAAATGAAAAATAAATAAATAACACTTAAATATTATTATTTATACAATCAAACCCCAAATAAAAATAATTATCTTAATTTTAAAATATCACATATGTTAAAAAAAATTAAAACTACAAAAAAAAAAAGTTAGGGGGGCCAAGGCCCCCCAAGAGTCCAAATACCTGCATCCTTGATTAAGGCGACCCTAATGGATACTGAAAATACACTGATTAATAAAAAGACAAAATTTACATACGGCTTTATTTAAATATTTTTAGTGTTATTTTCAAACCAGAAGTTAATATTCATTTAAGTAACTCATGCTAACTTTTAATTCAAATTTTATATATATATATTATCAACATAAAAATGTAATTTTAATTAAAAATTAATATCAAAAACACCTAATTACCTAAACAACTGCCTGTAAGTTTTGTACTTAATAAAATCATAATAAAATACATATTAAAAAGGATGCATGACTAACATGTCCCTAGAAAATAAATTTGGACAGCAAAGTCAAGACGGATGCACCACAAATCAAATGTAATAAAAAAAATATATCCAATTGAGTATCAACACATCAACAAAGATGGCTTGAAATTTGTTCTAGATTAGCCTGGACCACCGACTTGCTCTTGATTTACAAATAATTAACTAGCACTTGTGCCGTACGTGGACCGCGATGCAGAGAAACTTCCAAATGAGTGAAATCACAAATACATCTAATCAATTTACATGTACATATATATTCAACATGTGTGGTTAATTTGCATGCAGTAGCAATTAACACAAAATGGCCACTCATCCTTTCATGCTTGTTATAACTATTTCCAAGCTACTAATATGCTTCTCTCAAATTTCCACCGCAACCGATACCATCACCCAGTCTCAGCCACTTCACGATGATGGCAGCACCTTAGTTTCTAATGATGGAACCTTTGAGTTGGGGTTCTTCAGCCCCGGTAGTTCCACAAACCGCTACATAGGAATTTGGTACAAAATCATCCCAGTTAAAACCATTGTTTGGGTTGCCAACCGTGACAACCCAATCAAACACCACCATGACGACGACAACAACAACAATAACTCCAACATGTTAACCATAACCAAAGAGGGAAACCTCGTGCTTCTCAACAACAATCAAACTCTTTGGTCAACAAACATCACATTCAATACTCAGCCTTTGTTGAGTCCCATGGTTCAGCTCTTGGACACTGGAAACTTGGTACTTAAAGAAGGCAACAATAACAATGAAGACAATTTTTTGTGGCAAAGTTTTAACTATCCTTGTGACACGCTCTTGCCGGGAATGAAGCTAGGGTGGGATCTAAAAATGGGTCTTGATCGGAAATTAACTGCGTGGAAGAATTGGGATGACCCATCTTCAGGAAACTTGACTTGGGGTATGCTCCTTAGTAGCAACCCTGAATTGGTCCTATGGAAAGATTCAATTGAGTATCACAGGAGTGGGCCTTGGAATGGGCCTGGGTTTAGTGGGCAGCCCGTGTTGAGAATCACTCCAATTGTTGACACGAATTTTGTCAACGATTCGAACGAGGTTTATTACTCTTACACTCTTAGGAACAAGTCCGTGATCTCGATAACTTACTTGAACCAAACCCTTTCCTATCGCCAACGCATCACGTGGATCCCAGAGAACAAAACTTGGAGGGTTTATGAGTCCGTGCCCAGAGATGATTGTGATCCATATAACCCATGTGGCCCAAATGGAAATTGCATGGTTAATGAGACGCCAATTTGCCAGTGTTTAGAAGGGTTCGAACCGAAATCACCCCAAAGTTGGAACACGTTTGACTGGACACAAGGATGTGTGCGCAAGGAACCTTGGAGTTGTGGGGTGAAAAACCAAGATGGTTTTCAAAGATTTGCTTCAATGAAAGTGCCAGATACGAGAAATTCTTGGGCTTATGGAAATATGACACTTGAGGATTGTAAGGTCAAATGCTTGGAAAATTGTTCTTGCATGGCTTATTCAAACTTGGACATAAGAGGAGGTGGCAGTGGTTGTTCCATTTGGTTTGGGGATCTAATTGATTTGAAATTGGTTCAAGCAAGCCAGCAAGATCTATATATTCGAATGGCTGTTTCAGATACGGGTATAATTAAATTATGTGCTATCTTTTTCTTCTAAGTTCTAACTTTATTTAATTATTGTCACTAGTCACTACTTTACTATATATATACGGAATTTTACAAGTGCAGCTTCAAATGGAGACACAAAAAAGAAGGCTTTAGCAATTACGATCCCACTTGTATCAGTCACTGTTTTGCTATTCGTTGTCTTCTTTTATATTTACAAAGGCAGAAGAAAGCATAGAGGTAAGTTTCTCAACCAAATATGTTTTTTTAAATGTTACGATTTCCTGAAATTTGTTTCATTGAACAAAATAGCTACGTGCCACATGAAACACGGCTGCAAAGTTGAACTTCTCGAGATGATATCATTATTTGGAACCATGAAAGTGGAGAGGAAAATTAAATATATAATGTTGTTTCTTTT